>JAVGWX010000005.1:54766787-54876787 GCA_036924085.1 Ariolimax columbianus | reverse complement strand
TGTGCACGTCTAGAATCAAGTATCCTATCTGTTTTGACTATCATCGTATGACAACCATAGTGGTTGGTTTCGTTACAGAAATCACGTGCCAGTATACGCTTCTTTCTTGTCTGATAACATGGGTTATTAATTATTTGACCCCCTTACAATTTATAGGTGGAGAGCGTAGCTTAGTCTTGCTTGCTAAGATTGGGATTATAGCGGGCCAGGGTTCGAAATCACGTACGGACAGAAACAAATCCGGGCGTGGTTCGTTCCTGGTACGCTCCTTCAGTCGACCCAGCTGTAAATGAGTTGGAGACGGGAAGGTATAAACAACAAGGAAGGGAACTTGTCACCCATGTCACATAGGCTGTGACTTAGTCCATGAAGAGTTCTATTCATCCCCGACAGAATTGTTGCCACGGGACTAACCTTTACTATTTATATGTTATTGTTTTAAGAGCGTTATTTCAAGCCCACAAAACTATTCCACGCCCAAAAGGCTCTTCGTCCGTGTTCCTAGAGATGTGTGCAATAACAATGAATAGGAGAGTATTCTACCCAACGCTAATCACACTATCCTAGTGGTAGAGTGCTCGTTTTTCACGGCAAATGTGCGAGGTTCAATTCCCGTTACTGGAGCGCTACAGTCGACCCAGCTGTAAGTGGCTTCCTGGCTTACAGTAGGCCAGTGTTGACGGGAATTGGCCACCTCATTACATAAACAGGATGTGGCTTCGTATAATGAAGTCTCTAACACTTTATCCCTTACAGCAGTGTCTGCTATAGAACTACCTTTGTCTTCTACTCTAGAGGGACAAATGTCAGAACTAACCACCCACCTGAACATCCACTTACTACATGCACGTCCATCATTCCCTCTCACCTGGTATTGCAACCCGTCACACTCCAGCTGTACCTTCTCCTTCTCGGCCTGAATTAGGTCAAGCTGCTCCTTGAGAACTGTCTTCTTCTCCTCCCGAACCTTCCTCACCCACTGGAGGCAGTCATGACGACGTCTCTCTATCACAGCAATCACATCCTGGCAGAAACAGCAAGATGAATATTTAACGAGATGCATCTACTGGGAAATGGAACCAAGACTCTTGGGGTCAGGAAATACATTCTCACCCTACAGCTCATGCTGTGCTCCTGTAAACAAGATGTGTCGCGGTTGTCTAGTCAACCAGCTGGGGTTCGATGCTGTGAACCCTATAGTGGTGAACATACAGCCGCTTAAGAATATCGCTACTTAGCCATGCTGGTAAAATATATGCGAAGATCCTAGAACATAGAACAAGACCTAATATTGGACTTCAGATATCCAAAACGATATTTGATGTGAAGATCCCAGAATATAGAACAAGACCCAATATTGGACTTCAGATATTCAAAACGATATTTGGATTTCGCCGTGGATAGACTACGCTGTCGACTTATTCATCTTAAGGCAGTTAAGCAAAAGATCAATAGAATGTAACGGAAATCTATATTTTGTTTTCATTGATTTAGCAAAAGCATTTTATAGAGTCGACAGAAATAAAATAAACTGTGGACGATTATGGTGTACAAGACCACCTACTTGATACGATAACAGCTCTGTATCGTTCCAGTACAACCGTAATAACGACCGAAGGTGTCACAGACGCGTTTGAAATCACTGCTAGTGTAAGACAATGGTGTGTGCTTTATCCTCTGCTGTTTAACAGCTACATGAACAAAATCGTACCAGAGACCAGTCGAATTAAGACAGCAGATAAAGAACTCAACCCAATACACGGATTGTTCTTTGCAGAGGATCAGTGTCTGTTGTACGACGATGAAAATAGACTGCAAAGTCACATGTACGCGTTTGTGACAAACTGTGCCAAATTCAATATGCGAATTATCGAGAACAGGGCCAAATTCAATAAGCGAATTAACGAGAACAAAACAGAAACTAAGAAGATCATCAGAAAACATGGGTTCCTCAACTTAAGTGTACATGATATTGCTCTTCAACAGGCCGTGAGCTCAAATATGTGTAGAGTATTTTTTTTCCTGGCAGATGGTAAGCTCGGCAGGTAAATTGAGACCAGGTGTCAGAAAGCATCTTCGGTAACTAATCAGTTCTTGCCACTGTTTAGGCACCTGAGCATTAGTTTGGCAACAAAACAACAGCTTATAAACAGTATATTTATACCGACGCTGTGCTACACCAGTGTCAAACATGACCTTTGTCCAGGGCACGTGACGTAGAATTTCGATGTGGGAAATGAAATGTTTGAGGACGATCGTCGGTGTTATCAGCAAAGACAGAATGTGAAACGAAGACATTCGCAGTATGGTCGGCACTACGTCTTGAGCAGAGCACATTTCCAGACATAAAATATGTTGATTCAGTCATCACATGAGAATGCACCTCAAACAACTTCCTTTGATGGCTTACATCGCTGGTAGAATTGGCGATAGGGTAAAATAACAGCCGCGACGCAGGTGGATAGATGACAAAAGACTGATTATGCAACAAAGATGACCGACGGAACGCATTTGGCACAGGACATGCGACTTAAGCTTCCCACGCCGCTCAATGGCATATGTAAAAATAAAACTCTCTCTCTTTGATCTCTTCGTATTTGATTGTAGAATTCTATTCAGACGAATACGAGTAGTTCACTGAATGCACTATTCGGCATCTAATTAAATACGAATGGGGTATCAGCTGCAAACCTAATCGTAATGGCTCTCATAAATTCCAAAACTGGAATTAGTGATCCTGGATAGGACGGTTTACAGCGAGGCTGCGACGAGAAGGAGACTAACGTCTGGCCAGTCAAAACATACTGATCGGTCATGTTGGTCGTAGAAAACATGCTGGCTATATTCATGGCAGCTTTGCTAACGAGGTGGGGGAATCGACGTGATCCGTGTAGTAGTGAGCGACATGTAGATGAAGTAAAGCATAGCACAACCGCCTGAAGGCTCCCGTTCACTTCTACCAGCACGCTCGGGATGTGAGGATGTGCTACTGTAACATCATTAAATACTTCATTAAATTCTGCTGGGTTTTTTCAGGATCACAAAACCGCCGTACAGTTTCTCCTTGAGTGGAGTCGGCATGGGCCACATCCTTCTCGTCTGATCTGTGTGCTGGGTCAGTCCTGAAGTACATGTGCTGCTGTGGTATTTGCCAGGCCGCAGTAACATAGGCTGGTCATATATATATATATATATATCCTGAATTTGTTGTACAGTTGGTGTCTCATTCTGTTGTGGCCAGTTCGGAGACGTTGCATGATAACTTGGTGTTTTCTAGACAGTTGATAGTATCTGTTATCTGTGTAGTGTTTGGGGTATTCTTTCTGCCACTTCTGCCTTCTGTTATGGCATTTTTTTAAATTATTTTTTTTTTCGTTCGCCTTAATTATCTAATCCCCAAGGCGGTGTGCGTTCACTATGATTTTTATTTTGCGACTGTCGGCCCAGTGCATCCGACTTCAGCATGCATTTTATGTAACGGTCTGCTTCCTCCTGCATTTTTTAATGGTTTGCTTCCCCGGGGTAACGGCCGGTGCTGTGATGGGGATCGAAGCCAGCACCTTCGGGTTGTGAGCCGTGCCACTTAACCACTAGGCCACGCCATCCCCTTGTTATGGCATTTGATTCGCCGTAGTTGACCAGAGTTAGGTCCTAAAATGTAGCCACAAAGAGATCGTTGTAAAACAATCCATTGTAAATGGAGCTGTAATGGTAAGACGTTCACACATTCTGAGGTTGGTTGGTGATGAGCGCATGTAAAAAGATAACATGGGAGAGGGAGTATTTGGATTGAAAACGGAAGTCAGATTTACACACCATGGGACAACTTTAACTCATATATAAATCTGTCAAGAACAGAAAAGCGATACGTTAAATCCAGATTAGTTGGCATAGGCATGAATTTGAACATAACGAAACATATAAGTAACTGGGAATTACAATGGATAGCACATTGTCATACAAGGAACACTGTAAGGTGTTGAAACAAAAGTTAGTGCAGGAAATAACAAACTGCGTAAGCTAACAAGACAGGATTGGAAAGCATCGCCATCGGTGTTCCCATTGTGCATTTGTGCAAGAGAATACGCCGCTCCAGTACGGGACGAGTCAG
The DNA here is from genome assembly GCA_036924085.1 of Ariolimax columbianus. NCBI lineage: Eukaryota > Metazoa > Mollusca > Gastropoda > Stylommatophora > Arionidae > Ariolimax > Ariolimax columbianus. The sequence goes on along the minus strand of JAVGWX010000005.1, from coordinate 54,872,676 downwards.
CTCACACGAGACACACCGATGGGGCAGTAAATAAGACATGTCGAATTGTAACAGGATGCTTTAAGCTAACAAAAATGCGACAAGTTTATGAATCTCTGGCGTGGTACGATCAGAAATTAGGGGATGTGTTGCGTCGTAAGTTGATAGAAAAAAGCAGTCCTGTGATTATAGAACACAGCCCCTTTTAGAATACAATCCAGAAAAAGGATGACTGAAATCACTGTACAGTTCACATACCAGAAACCTGAGCAAAATGGCGTCAAAGATATGTAAGAAATGAATGGAGATAAAAGAACTTCCAACAGGGCATATCCATACCCTTTGTGAAGAGCCCTAAACAGATTACGAACAGGAGTGTTTAAATGTTGATCGAACTTGAAAAAACGGGGATATGCGGACGACGATGTCTGCGAATGGAGAGCCATCCAAGACCTCGAACTCCTGTATAACTGCTAAAGGATGGAAGAACCATGCACTTTTGTGGATGTCATGGTAGCAATTGAGAGAGATCCCAGAGCAGCTGATTTCTGATCCAATACTTTGTGAGAATGCTGGACACAGTTAAGTATCTATCAAGAGTAATAAACCATCTTCTTTGAAAACTTCTGGGACCGAAGATACAGCACAGTGGATGAGCTGAAGGCAGCCAGCGTCTCATAGTTGGTTGCTTGCATCAGGATCAGCGAGCGACAACTGACCAATACCATGTTACGTCTCCAAGCGGTGGCCCTGAATAAAGGATGCACTTCTGTAGTCTGACTAAGAAAATAGGCATCGCAGTGAGAAGGCAAACCCAGTAACAAAAATAGAAAGCTGAAATCGGATGCGTCGAGGAAATATCGCAGCCTCGTTGTAAACAACGCCACAACATCCTTCTCAGGGGGGGGGGGGGGGGGGGGACGATGAAGAGAAGAAGAAAAAGAAGAAGAAGAAGCTACGTATTGTTCAAATGCATTCAATAAACCTTCCTCAGATGTGTTTCTCTTCCCATGCCCTTCAATTTTCCTTGGCTCAAAATCCCCAATACGATTAGAATATTTATACGGGGAGCTGAGACGTCACTCTGGTCAGACACAACACAGCTGCCAATACTTCGTGTCAATATACTGACCAAAACCACAATCTCACTTCTTTGTAGCGTTCCGTGGGAACAGGCTGTTTTCGATGCAGTCTGACTGATGAGATGTGGATCGACGTTATCCCCTTCCCGTAGTAGTGAGCGTCAGGCGGATGAAAATACGTACAGCACAACAGCCTGGATGACCAAGACAACCTTCATCAGCACGCTCGGGGTGTGAGAAAAGTTATTACAACTGACCACTTAACACCCTTATTAAGTTGCACAAAAGAGTTGTTGTTCTTTAATGCCCACAATGAGTAGGTCTACTCTTTTGTGCGCCCTAAAAAGGACATAAGTGGCGGGTTGTAGTAGCTTTCCTCACATCCCGAGCGTGCTGATGAAGGTGGACCACGCTCACTACTACGGGGATCCCATCGATCCACACCTCGTCAGTCAGGCTGCCTTAAAAACAGCCTGTTTCCAGAGAACGCTACATGGAAGAAAGATTGTGGTCTTGGTCAGTGTATTGACCATGATGCGACGTCCCTGTAAGTATTTTGTGCCTACCTAGACTTAATTAATTCTCCGCACAAAAGGGTAAACTTACTCATTATGGACATTAAACATAGAACAGGAGATTGCGCAGCTCGGTTATGGCGTAGGATATAGTTATGCGTATACGAGTGAGGTATTATATATAACTAAAATAAGTTCAAAGTTCACGTTAGTGATTTGCAGCATTTCAGATTAATCGTGTTTGATCAGACCACCTGGAGTGGACGTCGATAAGAGGTGAGTGATCAATTTAAGTTGTCTTGGGACAAAAGTTTAGAAATGCTAGAATTTGTTTAAATAAATAAGCCCTGGTGTAGATAAATGAAGGAGAATATGTCTTCTAATCAAGGGATATTGGTTCTTCTTCTTCTTCGTTCGTTCTAAATCTCCCGCTACCAAACCCTGAAAAGGCTTAAGTAGCAGAATGGAGTAGAGAGAACGGAATGCGTTGTGTCGTAATTTACAGCTTGACTGCGATATTTGCACCTCTCGGTCCAACACATCCGACTTCAGCACGCATTTTTTGAGTACCGGGTTAGCATTCCCTCTTTGATCCCTTCTCCTTAGCCAGTCTGCCCTGCTGCAGCCTGTTATACATAAACACCGCGTGGAGGTGTAGAACGGTCTTTGCAGCTCTGGTTCGCTGGCCCTGACGCTAGCAGTCAGTTATGGGTCGCTGACCACCGCAGCTCATGCGCTGCTCAGCGTCTTGATCCCGGAAATTGGTTCAAAAGGTAACGGTGGATTTTTGTGTCGGTGATAAATTTTTCTTTAAAAACCTGGCCTGGACACTGCGTGGTGATTGCAGAGCTGAGCAACCTTTATCCCTAAATAGTAGTGGTGTTTAAAAATGAAATAGAGTACGTTTCTATTTGTACATATCTAGATTAATGTTATTACCACAGTGAAATGTTTGAATGCACACCAGAGATATATTATACATAAGAACAGATTAGACAATTGTCATGTTCGTTAGTAACTTTTGCACAAGAAGATCCGGTCTGCTGTAATCAGGACCAGAACGTGACTAGTTTGCGCCCTAGGCAAGACACTCACTTGTCATGACAGTTGTATCGTGATCTTGATCACCAGTTCATCTGCATAGCTTCGGGTCCTAACTGCTTCTCCAATGGGCCCTGTCTTTGGCCACGGAAGCCCAGTGCATAGTAAACATCCTTCAGATGCGTCTCGTATGTTGTGTACAGAAAGAGAATCTGACTAACGTATTGGAGGTCTTCCCCGATGTGTCTTTTTAACTCGTGGGAACCAACGGCTGTCACCGTGCTCCATCGACTATTGTTTCGTTGCAACATGTGACCCGCTCATCTATATTTTTGATTTGCTTCCTAGGATTAGCACATCATTCATCAAGGACAATCGTCTTATGTCAGAGTTGTGGAACCTTTGCATACAAGGGAAGCCTGAGTCACTTTCAGTTTGTCCTCCAGTGATTTTGTTAGTGTCCATGTCTCAGCACCGTTGACCATCGCAGGGAGCACAGCAGAATTGAAGAGAGAGGCTCGTATGTTCTGGTGTCTCACAATCAAATAGGACCGTCAAAGATGAAGATCATCAATCCATCAGGTGGACATGGAAGGCAAGTGGAAACCACCCAATTAATTTGACAAGAAATCACAACAGCTAAAAAATATTATGTTAGAGAACGACGGTCTGACAAGGATATGCTATATGATGAAACAAGGCTACCTGCACCGCATCAACAACAATTTCTACTTCGATTTAGGGACGGCGTGGGCTAGTGGTTAAGTGACACGGCTCACACGTCGAAGGTGCTGGATTCGATCCCCATCATAGCACCGGTTGTTACCCTGGGGAAGCAAACCTTTAGAAAACGCAGGAGGAAAAAGACCCTTACATGCATGCTGAAGTCGGATGCATTGTGCCGACAGGCGCAAAATAAAAACTATTGTGCAACGTACACCACCTTGGGGATTAGAGAAATAAGGAAAACGTAAAAAAAAAAAAAAATTCGATTTCACAAAACAGACATTTTGTGCAATAAACTAAAAGCAACAAACACAAAGCTGGTTGTTGTTGTTGTTGTTTCAAATGCCCACAATGAGTAGGATTACTCTTTTGTGCGCCCTAAAAAGGACGTTAAGTGGCATGTCTTTCGGCTTTCCCCACCTCCCGAGCGTGCTGATGAAGGTGCACCGGGGTCCCCAGGAGGTTGTGCTATGATTGGCTTCAACTGCGTATCGATCACTACTACAGGGATCACATCGATCACCTTATTAGCCAGGCTACCATGAAAACAGCCCATTTCCAGCGAGGGCTACGAGGAAGCCGAGGTGAGGGTCTTGGCCAGTATATTTTGCCTGACCCTGACTAACATGTCTGATCAGTATGTCGTGCCTGACCCTGACTAACATGTCTGATCAGTATGTTGTGCCTGACCCTGACTAACATGTCTGATCAGTATGTTGTGCCTGACCCTGACTAACATGTCTGATCAGTATGTTGTGCCTGACCCTGACTAACATGTCTGATCAGTATGTTGTGCCTGACCAGAAGTTAGTCTTCCTCCAGACAAAAGCTGATAAATTCATATTAAATTACAAGAATTCGTAACACATCCTTTCTTCTTCTTCTGCGTTCGTTCTCAATCTCTCGCTACCAAGCCCGAAACAGGACTTTGCAAGCAGTAGGATGTAGTCAGGAGAACGCAATGCGTTATGTCGCTAATTTACAGATTGACTGCGATATTTGCATTTTTCGGTCCGACACATCCGTCTTCGGCAGTTAACACATCCATGGTTTATGATCTTTCTCAAATAGTTCAGAAAATATTTGGAGACACGTCATTGTTTGTGTTGTATGTGTTGAAAACGTCTAATTGACACACTCCCCCTCCCCCCCCCCCCCCCCACTCCCTTCCTCCATATTTATGGTGTAGGTGTCCTACACTCCTATCATTTTGACACTACGCTTTGAGGTCTGCACCCTAAGCGGATGCCTAGTTGACCTAGTTTTAGCAGAATGCCCTGCCTGTTTGATATCTTTAAAGATGGGGGCGGCGTGGGCTAGTGGTTACGTGACACGGATCACAATCCGACGGTGCTGGGTTCGATCCCCATCACAGTACCGGCCGTTACCCCGGGTAAGTAAACCCTTAGAAAATGCAGAGGGAAGCAGACCCTTACATAAAATGACTTGCCGAAGTCGGATGCACTGGGCCGACAGCCGCAAAATAAAAACCGTAGTGCAACGCACACCACCTTGGGGATTAGAGAAATAAGGCCAATGCAAAACAAACAAAAAACAACAACAAAAAGAACTGAAGAAAAAAATGCTTTGATTTGTTCCGTTCATTCACAGCAGAAGTTAGCTATAAGGTTATTGTTTTTTATAATTGTAGATCAATCTGGCGTAAACTGCTAGGCTGCATTGACTTTAGCTTGCAGCAAGAGCATTGTGAAGGTCGTATGCTTGTATGTTCTTGGTAATAGATGATTCGTTGTGTGCGTTTATATCACCTGCTACTATCCATAATGGCTGAGCAGGACTCTGCAACAATTCATTGACATTTTCCCCGGGCAGAGGCGACTCTTGAACCATATAAAGGCAGGGGAGGAAGACTAACGTCTGGTCACGCAAAATATACTGATCAGACATGTTAGTCAGGATCAGGCACAATATACTGGACAAGACCTTCACCTTGACTTCCCCGCAGTCCTTCACGGAAACGGGCTGTTTTCATGGGAGAATGGCTAACAAGGTGAGGGATCAACGTGATCCCCGTAGTAGTAAGCGACATGAAGATGAGGCCAAGCATAGCACAACCAACTGAAGAAACACGGTGCACCCTCATCAGCACGCTTGTAATGTGAGGAAAGCTGCGACAACCCGCCACTTTAACGTCCTTTTTAGGGAGCACAAAAGAGTAATCCTATTCATTGTAGGCATTAAACAACCGCAACCCTAAAAAGGCAAACTGTTTAGCAGAAGGAAAACTCTTACCCCTAACCACATGTTGCCTTGAAAATAAGCAGAGGTCAAACAAAGCTGCTTCCTACCATTCCCAACTCTTAAATAAATACATTTACAAAAATTTTCTCCGAAGAGGATATTTCAACACAAGAAAGGTCCAGATTATATATGAAGAAATATTTGTTTAGTCAGAGAGTAGTGCATTGGTGGAATGCATTACCACAGGAAATAGTGGAGGCAAGGACAATTAATACATTTAAGAATAGATTGTATGCGCATAGCTTTTAGAGCAAGGTAATGTAAATTTAACTGGTTGTATACAGACTCTGCAGTCTTCTAAACAGTAGAAAGACGTTAAGTTAGGTGGAATATGCTTCGGCCCTGGAAACAGGCTGCACTAGTGTAGTTTGGCTTCTTCTTCTTCTTCTGCGTACACAGTCAGACAGTAACCATTATTTTCTCGAAAAAAGCGGCGGTCATCCTGAGACTCTCGCCACTACCATAGAGCTTGTCTTGCAGTTCCACTGGCAATGGCCACATCTGCTCTCTCTGATCCTCGTATGTCGGGCAGTTCTGCAGCAGATGTTCAGTGGTCATTTTACCAGTACCGCACGGGCATTCGTCGGTACACCCTATCTTCAATTTGTTGAAGAGGTGGTGCCTCAGTCTGTTGTGGCCAGTGCGAAGTCTGAAGACAACGACCTGCTCTCTTCGGTTCAACTGGTAATAGGCATCGTTTTTGGTGTAACCAGTATGTTCGGTTTCCCATTTGGACATGTACCTGGCTTTGATAAGCCGTTTTGACTCTTCGTACGTCATACTGGTATCTATTTGTGGTAGCCTTGCACCTTCTTTTGCCAGTCTGTCTGCCTCCTCGTTGCCTTGGATGTTGCAGTGTGACGGAACCCACTGTACCACTACCCTTTTTGGTGCGGACTGTTGGCACAGTTTGCAGAGTGCTGCTCTTAAGTCATTAAGCTCAGTGTTTTTCTGGCTTTTTAGCGCTGTGACTACTTCGAGAGCATCTGTCAGCAGGACTATATGGCTCTCATTTTCACTGTGTGTTACCATTTCTTCCACTGCCGTCCTCAGTGCCTCTGCCTCTGCTCTGAAATTGCTCGTGTACTTACCAGTAGCGAATGACAGTGTTATTTTTCTGCCATTTGGTAGGTTCAGGAATGCTCCTGCCCCTCCGTTCTGTGTAGTGTTTGTTACAGAACCGTCGGTGTATGCATGGGTCCAGTCCATGCTTGGGTAGCTTTTCGTTATGAAGCTTAAGGTAGTGTCTCTCCTTTCTTTTTCGGTCTGGCAGTTTTTGTTTGCAATACCTGGTATATTTTCTACCACCTCTGGAAATATATCCTGCCTCCAAGTAGGTTTTCGTACAGTAGTGATGGGTTTTGGTGTTGTTAGTGCGTTTATGGGATCTTCGTGCATCTTTGCTTTGGCTATTTCTGCAAAGTTTCTCCGCTTTAGTTTCCCAGTTCCCAAATTGTTTAGCCTCTGGTACATTGGATGGTCCGTCAGTCTTCGGAGTTTCTCTGACTGCAGCTGGGCTCTGCAGTCTCTTCTGTCGGTCATGGATTGCAGTTTTGTAATCTTTTCAAGTTCTACAATTGGCGTTGACTTCATGCCACCAGTTATGATTCTCATGGCTTGGTTTTGAAGTTTGTTAACTTTATCGAAGTTCGCCTTCGCTGCTGTTGTCCATGCCGCGATGCCATACTCGAGAACTGGTCTCACTCTTCCAGTGTACAGTTTCTTTAGTATGCCTTCGTCTGCTCCCCAGCTTGTGCCAGCAAGTTTCCTCATGATCGCCATTCTTTCTCTGGCTTTCATTCGGTTTCTCTCAATCTGACTTTTCCATGTCATGCGCCGATCAAATGTGACTCCCAGATAGGTTGGGTTGTCGTTTGGCTGCAGGATTTTGCCATTTAGGCTTAATTTGGTACTTTGGGGTTTTAATGAGAGCGAGAATATTGTGCACGTGGTTTTCTCCTCGTTTATTTTGACCAGCCATGAGTTCGCCCACTCTTCCAGCGATGTTAGGGCCGTTTGCATCCGATTTCTTGCTATGGTGAGATTCTTTTCAGAGGTCCACATAGCCAGATCGTCTGCAAACATTGAGCTATGGACTCTTCTTGGTATATTCTCTGTAATATCGTTTATATATACCAGGAAGAGTGTGGGTGACAGTACTCCCCCTTGGGGTACTCCCTGCTCGAGTGTCACCTTTTTGCTCATCTGCCCTTGTACTTGGACTCTGGCCGTTCTTTGTTTGAGGTAGTGGTTGATCCACTTGTACATCTTCCCACAAACATCACTTCTTCTTAGCTTGACTCTAAGTCCATCCTTCCAGACTTTGTCAAATGCCTTTTCCAGATCCACCCAAACAGCTACTGTGTGTTTCTGTGCCTGGTAGGCATCTTCTATCTCCTGGGCTATGAGGATGACCTGGTCCTCAGTGGATCTGTGCTGTCTAAAGCCGGCTTGCTGTGGAATTAGTATTCGTTTTTCTTCCAGATGCCACATCAGTCTGGTGTTTATCATCCGTTCCATCAGCTTGCCGACACAGCTCAGTAGGCTTATGGGCCTGTATCCATTCGGATCTGTTTTGTCCTTTCCTGTTTTTGGTACTGGTACCAGTATTGCATCTTTCCATGCCTGGGGTACAATACCCCTTTTCCAGCTTTGGTTCAGGACTGATAGTAGTTTTTCCTTCGCTGTTTGGCCCAGCCCCATCAGCATTTCGTTTGTTATCCCGTCTTTTCCGGGAGATTTCCTTCTCTTTAGTGTTCTCATAGCCTCTTCCATTTCGCGCATTGTTAGTTTGGCCATCATGTGCTCTTCAGGAGCCGTATTTATGTTTTCGTGCCCCTTTAGCTCTTCGCTAATGTCTGTATGCTTATCTGCAGGGACCTCGATGTGGTTTGCTCTGGCATAGTGATCGACAAAGGCGTTTGCGGCTTTCTTACCTGTGATCAAGTTCTCGCCTTGCTTGATAGTAATTTGTTTATTTGACGGGGTTTCGTCGTTCATGGCTCTGACTAGCTTCCATAGCTTGTTCCCTTCTTTGTCCAGGTTTAAACTTTCCGTTTTATTTTTCCAACTTTCTCTTGCTGTTTGCTTGAGAGTGTGTTTGTACTTCGCCGCGGCGGCTTTGAGGGCGATGTTTGCCTCCACGGATTTTTCTCGTTGTGCCATGTTCCTCGCATTTGTTACTGCATCTTCCACTTTCTGTAACTCATCATTCCAGTAGGGCTTATAGTTTTTCCTAGCTCCTCTTGGGATGGTTTCAGTGGCGGCTTGCATTATTGCCTTGCTTAGGCTCTCTACCATGGGCTTCATTTTGGTGTTTCGTGTGTTGATGGTTTCACACAGCCCATCTGTCAGGATTGCAAATCTGTCCCAGTCGGCTCGTTTGTAATTCCAACGTGGGAGCGGTTTTGTTTCCTGTGGGCCTACTTCCATGTCAATGGTTAGCCTGATCGGCCTGTGGTCGCTACCTGCCAGTTGGTTTAGCACCTGGCGGTCTATTTTATAGTGTATGTCCTGTGTGGAGAAGGCCAAATCTGGAGTCGAGGTGGTATGCCATGTTCTTGAATAGAAGCTAGGGCTATCCTCCGGCCTATTGATTAGGGAGAGATTTGCATCTATCTCCCAATCTTCCACTTCGTCACCTCTACTGTCTGTGTCAGAGTATCCCCATCTCTCCGAGTGGCTGTTGAAATCTCCAACTACTATGCAGTTGGAGTCTCTGATCTCCATACTCGAGAGCGATAGGTCTCTGTTTGGTGGTCCGTACAGATTGAAAATGCGGAGTTTCGTCTCTAGAGCCATTATGTCAACTCCTACAATTTCTGCTTGTCCGGTGTGATTGACAGGTACCGCGCTACTCGGTATGCTGTTTCTGGTCAGTATCAGGACCCCTCCTTTGTGACCTTCTCTATCTAGACGGAAGGTCTGGTATCCTCTGATTGAGAATTTATGGTTATTGTTGAGGTGCGTTTCCTGGATACATGCCACGTCAATCTTACCTTCATGCAGGTGGTGTGTTAGGGAAAGTTTTTTGTTAATGACTCCCTCCGCATTCCACTGTAGTATTCTGAGGGTCTTGAAGTTTTGGCCAATAGACGTTACCCCATAGCCATGTGCCTTGACTCCACGACACATGGGTGGGTGACCACCAGTAGTCAAGGGTGGGCCCCTTCGAGGCGTGAGGCCCGGCGCTATCGCTGCCTGGCGGGTCTCCTCAGGATGAGCGCCATACGTTTTTCGAATAGGTTGTGCTGCCATCATACTGTGATTTACGTTGCACTGTTTTGTTAGGCTTGCGGCCCCGTGCATCCGATTTCAACAGGCGTTTCTGTAGGGATGTCCTCCTTAGCCTTTGGCTGTCCCCAGCCTATCTGCAAGGCAGCAGTTGTTTACGATCAGAGTTTTCTCTCCTATGGAAGTTGTCTTTCCAGACTATCGAGTCTTCACTACTCGTGTCTATAGGGTGCAATGATGGTATGTGATATATGAGATGGACTGGTTTACCCGGAAGAGAGGCAGTCCAGTGTGTCTGTATCCCAGGATCGTCACGTCCTGCCAGAAACGTAGCATTTGCATGTGAGTGGGGTATCTCTTTTTCCCTTTATTTTCTTGGCTTCTATGCAGGGATGGTACGCCTAGCATTCCCCGCCACCTGGGGTGTTGACACAGTGGGGCAGGTGTGCAATGTCCGCTGGTCTGCATCTCTTCTGCGTCCAGCATGATAGTTATGGCTGATAACGTACAGAGGTAGATATCGTAACCGGAGTGCATTTAGCCAGAGGACAAGCCTGGTAATGTCACAGAGATGTTGGTCGCCTGGTGTGCGGACAACTCTCATGGTCAGTGGTTGAGTCTTGACAGTTCACAGTGTGGTGGCTGCTCTACTGTTTTCGACACCCCGACCAGGTTCTAAGTCTTTGGTTGGTGTTTTTCGCACCCCATCGCCGTATAGGGTGAGTATCAAGCAGTTTTCCGCCCGCTTTGATTTGCGGGCGGCAAGGACCTCTTACTGTGGCTCTACCTGATAGGGCTGGGGCGCAAGCCCCAGGTTCCGAGCATGTAGGGGCCTCCCATTGCAGTGGTGCTGAGATTTTGGGCGGGATTGCGGCTTTCAAGGGTTCGGCCGTAATCCCCCACATGGTAGCCTCGCGCCCTTGGCTTATCAGCCTGGTACGTGAACCAAAGTGTCTGCGGCTCCTCTCGATTTGAGCTGGTTTTCCGTAGCAACGCCCTGTCATTTGTAGGGTAAAACTGACCTGTCTTCAGATCTATTTCCAGCACCCGTTCACTATTTGGTCAGACGAATTTATTGAGGGCTTTTGTTTGTCAATGACCAGGTATTTGAAATCTGCGGAGTTAAACACGATTTCCGTAGCGTTCTTTCATTTGAGCTGACTTGTCGTCCGTGAGTCTAATACCAGCGTACGTTCATTATTAGACCCAAACGGCAGCGCTCTCAATTTGTCAGTTGTTCTACAGCATTGGCGTGTTCAGTCAAATTAAGCCGCAGGTTTCACACCTGGTGGTGCCCTTTCGTCAATTCCCTTAGCGAGATAGTCAAGTTTCTTAAAGGGTAGCCCCAAAGATTTTCGAGGGTCTAATTCCAGCACATGTTCTCTATTAGACCCCACTAAGGTGTACTTTTTGATAGTCATTCTGCAGTATTGGCGTGGTAAGTTAACTTAGGTCTCAGGCTCCACTCCTGATAGTGCTCTTCCGTCAATTCCTTTGTCAAACACTGGATGCAGACAAAACCGAGCCACAGGGGACATAACCCCAGATTTCTGGGGGTCTAAGTCCAGCACCAGTTCCATATTAGACTCCAGAAGAGTGGTCTCGGCATGTCAATCATTTCAGTGTTGGCCGTGTTGAGTCAAATTAAGCCGCAGGCTCCACTCCTGGTGGTGCCCTTCCGTCAATTCCTTTAAGTTTCAGCTTTGCAACCATACTTCCCCCGGAACCCAAACACTTTGGTTTCCCGGAAGCTGCCCGCAGAGTCATCGAAGCAACTCCTGCGGATCGCTAGTCGGCATCGTTTATGGTCAGAACTACGACGGTATCTGATCGTCTTCGCGCCTCTGACTTTCGTTCTTGATTAATGAAAACATTCTTGACAAATGCTTTCGCAGTAGCTCGTCTTGCGGCGATCCAAGAATTTCACCTCTAACGCCGCAATACGAATGCCCCCGTTTGTCCCTGTTAATCATTACCTCCAGTTCCGAAAACCAACAAAATAGAACCGAGGTCCTATTCCATTATTCCATGCACCATTATTCAGGCAGCCGAGGCCTGCTTTGAACACTCTAATTTTTTCAAAGTAAACGCGCCGGCCACCCAGGACGCTCAGCGAAGAGCACCCGTGGGAGAGAGCCGGCAGACGGTAGGGCAGGAGACAACGGGCAGTGAACCGGCGCGAGCCGGACCGCCCGCCTGCGCCTGAGATCCAACTACGAGCTTTTTAACTGCAACAACTTTAATATACGCTATTGGAGCTGGAATTACCGCGGCTGCTGGCACCAGACTTGCCCTCCAATAGATCCTCGTTAAAGGGTTTAAAGTGTACTCATTCCAATTACGGGGCCTCGAAAGAGTCCCGTATTGTTATTTTTCGTCACTACCTCCCCGTGCCGGGAGTGGGTAAGTTGCGCGCCTGCTGCCTTCCTTGGATGTGGTAGCCGTTTCTCATGCTCCCTCTCCGGAATCGAACCCTGATTCCCCGTTACCCGTTACAAACATGGTAGGCATGTCACGTACCATCGACATTTGATAGGGCAGACATTTGAAAGATGCGTCGCCGGCACATGAGGCCATGCGATCAGCACAAAGTTATCCAGAGTCACCAGTGGGGACGCCGCAACCCCGCGAGGGGAAACGACGATTGGTTTTGAACTAATAAAAGCGCTCTTTCCGCGAGGGTCGGAGCTTGGTAAGCATGTATTAGCTCTAGAATTGCCACAGTTATCCAAGTAGGATCGTGTCATCTAAGGAACCTCGACTGATTTAATGAGCCATTCGCGGTTTCACCGTGAGACAGTGTGAACTTAGACATGCATGGCTTAATCTTTGAGACAAGCATATGACTACTGGCAGGATCAACCAGATATCTGTCGGAGACGTACGTACTGCGCACACCGGTCGGCGGAGGAAGGGTGTGTAAAAAGCCTCACTGGGACGGCCGCAGGGACCGACTGACGGGACGGACGGACGGTTGTTCCACCCATCCCTCACTCCGTCGACCTAGGACCGCCTGACAGGGGCCTCCCACACGCACCAGACGACCGACCGACCGGGCTCGCTCGAGGAGGGATGGCAGCGCTCTGTGCAGAACGGATCCCAACGACCTCGGCGACGAATTTCACTGGGACTAGAGACACAATTTGGCCTGCCCTTCTCCGTAGGGAGAGAACGCAGGGCCTCGAGGCAACGATTCCTGCTTTCCATTTGCCGGTCACAAGCTCTTTGCGAGAGTCGGACCACCAGCGAGACGTACTGTCGAGCTCTGCTATAAGCCTTAGATAAATCACCAGGGACGGACCACGTTTCCTGATACGGACCAGACTAGCGCACCTCGGTGGAGGAGCCACTACCACAAACCGCACCCAATTCGCACTACGGGGAAAGGCAGGCGAGCGTTTTCCGCAAGCCCGCGCTATCGCTCCGCCTGGCGGGACTGAGATCGCTTTACGAACACTGGATGAAATTGAGTCGCTGCGGCGAGACAACTACCCCACGGGCTGTTTTCATGGGAGAATGGCTAACAAGGTGAGGGATCAACGTGATCCCCGTAGTAGTAAGCGACATGAAGATGAGGCCAAGCATAGCACAACCAACTGAAGAAACACGGTGCACCCTCATCAGCACGCTTGTAATGTGAGGAAAGCTGCGACAACCCGCCACTTTAACGTCCTTTTTAGGGAGCACAAAAGAGTAATCCTATTCATTGTAGGCATTAAACAACCGCAACCCTAAAAAGGCAAACTGTTTAGCAGAAGGAAAACTCTTACCCCTAACCACATGTTGCCTTGAAAATAAGCAGAGGTCAAACAAAGCTGCTTCCTACCATTCCCAACTCTTAAATAAATACATTTACAAAAATTTTCTCCGAAGAGGATATTTCAACACAAGAAAGGTCCAGATTATATATGAAGAAATATTTGTTTAGTCAGAGAGTAGTGCATTGGTGGAATGCATTACCACAGGAAATAGTGGAGGCAAGGACAATTAATACATTTAAGAATAGATTGTATGCGCATAGCTTTTAGAGCAAGGTAATGTAAATTTAACTGGTTGTATACAGACTCTGCAGTCTTCTAAACAGTAGAAAGACGTTAAGTTAGGTGGAATATGCTTCGGCCCTGGAAACAGGCTGCACTAGTGTAGTTTGGCTAAAAGACATAGGATCGCGACGAGAAAGCAAACAGTCTACCCAAAAAAAAAGCCAGCTGAAATCGTGTGAGTTTGGCAGAAAGGCGCAGGTATAGCAGCCTCGCTGCAAACTATGACACAATGTCCTGTTCAGTATACACGCCCAAGAAGAGTAGCAAGATTACATTACAACATTACATTACATTACAACATTACATTACAACATTACATTTGAACAAGTTGACATCCACAATCAAATATCTAACATAACTTTTCCAGTTGCTGCATTTGTTGAAGCATTTGTCCAACAAATATCCCCGCCATGGCCGGTCCTAAGCCCGGAGGAGAAAGCAGGAAGGTGGAGCGTGGGTCCAGCTACTCCACCTTGTCAAAAGCAATTGCTACAAAAACGACAACCAAAACAAACCAAACACCGTCCTTGAAGGGAAAGGTCTCCCCAGCAGGGCATGTGACGCGGCTCAGCCAAATGCGAAAGGAAGCTGGACTGCCGACTACTTTTCTTTCGACAAGGAAGCCAGTCTTCCAGACTCGGCACCTCGAATGTTACGACCATGTGGATGGAGGGGAAGGCAGAGCAGATTGCAAAAGAGAGGGAGCGATATTGCATTAGTATCATTGGACTGAGTGAGACTAGATGGGCTCAGAATGAGAGGCATACATGGAGACGAGATCTGGAGACGGAAGTAAAGAAACACAGGAAAAAACTGGAAGGAAGTTGAAAAGATTGCACAGGACAGAGCTGCTTGGCGAGGGTCGGTTGATGGCCTATGCACCCCTGGGTGATAGAAGGCGAAAGAGATGTCCAACAATGGATTTCATTTCCATAACCAGCTTTTAGAAAAGTCTGATATCAGTTATTTGTTGAAGCATAGGTCCTTTCACTTTATTTGGCTCCTCAAACCAGCTCATAGGAAAGTCTGAATCCAATTTTTTGAACTGTGATTTTTATAGCAATGTTTTTTACATGGTGAGGTTTTATGCACCATACACAACCTTCATTAGTCGCCTCTTGCGACATGCAAAGACGGAAACAGTGGTCGTATTCTGTTTATCATTAAAACCATTTAGGTTATCAAAGACACATATACCTTAATACAGAGGCCTTACTAACTAACTTACCTGGAATGATCTATTTATAGAGTCCAACGTTTTGTCCACTGTAAGCTCCAATTGGCGAAGCTCGTCTGAGACCGCCTCGTAGGCGGAGTTTAAGTTCTTTATGCAAAGATGTGCCTTGTAGAGAAGGATCTCAGACATCCTCTTGATGGCTATAGCGAATGGTATAACAGTATGTTCGCTGGCTCCTCGCCCTATATGGTTACCATCAACGCACTGTAAACAGAACACAACGTCACAAGTCTCACAGAAGAGCAACTCTTGTGTGTTATGAATTGAACACTTGGGGATAACGTCCCTTCGTTGCTGAGCCATCAAGTCCAGCAATTGGTTGACTATGAACGAAGGTGGAAACGACGCCACGCCCCCTTGCGGGATGTGGATGGTCTCGCGGCATATCGGACAGCGGAACGAGCCGGTGTCGAGGGTTTGGGCTGCGATGATTCGCTCTAAGCAGTTCCGGCAGACCGTGTGCGAGCAGGGGAGGAGCTTAGGCGTACGTTCTTGGCCATCATAGGTGCAGAGACAAGTGCCGCAGGTGAGGAAGCTGTCATTGAAGTCGTCGTAGTTGATGGAGACAGTCTCCACTAAGGTGGATGACATCATTACTGTGGATAGAAAGATAGCAGAAATGTGAAAATCATATGTTGATATAGACATCCAAAAAGTATGAAGAGAAGAGTCATTATTATTATTTCATCGGGTTCCCATTGGCCGCTAGTCTCTTCTTCTCCTCTTCTCTGTATCGTCTTTGTGGTTTATGCAGCAAAATCTGGGGTCAAGAAGCAACAATGCATGAGCTCATAGCAGCTTGCGAACCATAGCTGAACAAGTCCTTATTTCGCCTCCACGTAGCGGTCCTGGAAACAGGCAGCACTAGTCACTAATGTAGTCTGACCAAGGCATATGGATCGCAGTGGGAAGGGAGACCCGAGTACTCAGAATAACTAGTTGAAATATGATGTGTTTAGCCGAAAAGCGGAGATATCGCAGCTTCCCTGTAACCTACGACACAGCGTCCTTTTCAGGAAGAAGGCCGAAGGAGAAGAAACAAGTACACAGGTGATCATTGAACATACGACAGGTTTGGTCTCATTGTCGAACCTCGAAATACTTACCTTTCTTCGCCTATCGGTTCATATACTGTTGTAGTGCATTTGTTGTGCATAATTGATGTAATGCTGCGAAAGACGGATGTGTCGGACCAAAAGGTGCAAAAATCGCAGTCAAGATGTAATATAGCGAGCGAACAACGTATTCAGTTCTCCGGACTACATCCTGCTGCTTGCAAAGCCCTGATAAAGTGCGTGGTATGGGGATATTGAGAACGAACGAAGAAGAAGAAGAAGATGTAAACCGAAACCGACGATATGTGTGGCGATTAGCGATTGATGCATAAAAAGTGACGTCGTGGCTGTGAAATCTTATCTTCTAACCCAGGGCTTCCCAAGCTGTTCAGAGCAACGGTTTTTTTGTTTACCCGTTGAAATTCCGAACTCGGCTCTGCTCCTCCCTGGACCATGTCGATTATTTTTGGACTTTTGTATAAACGAAAAAAAAAGGCTGGGTAAGTTGCGTTCTGATTTGGTTGCTAGTGCGCCTCCTGGTCTTGCACCTCTGTCTTCAGCACCTGTTCTATGGTAGAGTGTGCTCCACCCCCACCCCTCATAATTCTGGCTGGGGGCTCTGACTGCGTCTTAACCTCGTTTGCTGTTCCATCTTACCCCCATCTGGTATTTTTTTTGGTTGCTTTCGCTTTATTTCTCTATTTTTTAATGTGGTGTGCGTTGCACTATGTTTTTATTTTGCGCTTGTCGGCCCAGTGCATCCGACTTCGGCATGCATTTTATGTAAGGATCTTCTTTCTCCTGAATTTTCTAAGGGATTGCTTCCCCGGGGTAACGGTTGTGACCCGTGTCATTTAACTACTAGACCACGCCGTCTTCGCCCAATGGAGATAACATCCAGCCGTTGGCAAAGTATAGTGGGGATAGCATGATCCTCCAACGTGTAGGTGAAGTAGACTTAGGCAGCAGAGGCTATGAGCCGTATTCTACAATCATCGCCCTATATTGGACTGGTAAGGATGCATCAATTGCAGCAAGAACTAGTACTCAATGTATTGTTTATTATCATGTATTCGATCTCTAGACATTCGCGATTTGAAGTGGAATCATTTATATATCGAACATGTTCAGCCCGTATTGATATGTCAAATATCACGGATATCATGTCGTGATCGAGAGACATCCTTTTGTTTTTCAAGATTGTTCGAAACCGATACTCAAGTACGAAAACAGCTAAATTTTTTTGTCCAGTTTCTTTACGCCATTTGCGGACGGTCAACTGAGAGCTCGCAGACAGGGCCAGGTCAGCATATCATCTCCTTTTAAAGCATTGTTTTCAACGGCAGCTGCAGGTCGAGGAGTGATATCGGTGCAGATAATGTCCTGAACGTGAAACAAGTTGAAACGTCGCATATTGAATATCCTCTGTATCTACGAAGATCGCATATCAATAAACGTGGAGAGGGTTTGATGATGTACTGAATTGAGTAATTAGATGTGGTAGTCACTGTGTGCTGTACGAGTTACCAAACCAACGACACTTCTTAATGTGTCTTCGTTCGTCTTCAGACTTCGAATTCAATGACTCCAACAAAGTCAGGTGTCAACGCACGACTCTTTACGCGTCATTACAGTTTTTCATGGAAGTAAATTGAGAGCGACCCAGGCCTATCTTGAGAGACGCTTGGTTGGAATCACTCTCCGGAACCAACGTATGCAAAAGCATCATAATTCTGGCACTGGCCGACTGCCCCTGGTGAATGAAGCGGTCTTCCATACAGACAAGACAAAACATAGATGGGCAGGTCACATGTTCCGACAAAACGATGGTCGATGGAGTACGGCGGTAGCAATCTGGAACCCCCGAGGCAAAAAAAAAGATAAAATAATGTACACAACAACGCCCGAGACGCCTCTGGAGGAGGACTTACAATGCACTGGTCTCCAGGTGACACGGAACGGGCTGGGCACATATGGGGTGTCCAGGTGACATGGAAGGGCCTGAGAACACATGGGGGTGTCAAGTCACATAGAAGGGACTGAGCACATATGGGGGTGTCAGGTCACATAGAAGAGGCTGATCACATATGAGGGTGTCAGGTCACATAGAAGGGGATGCGAACATATCGGGGTGTCAGGTCACATAGAAGGGGCTGAGAACATATTGGGGGTGTCAGGTCACATAGACGGGGCTGATCACATATGGGAGTGCCAGGTCACATAGACGGGGTTGATCACATATGGGAGTGTCAGGTCGCATAGAAGGGGCTGAGCACATATGGGGGTGTCAGGTCACATAGAAGGGGCTGACCACATATGGGGGTGTCAGGTCACATAGAAGGGGCTGACCACATATGGGGGTGTCAGATCACATAGAAGGGGCTGACCACATATGGGGGTGTCAGGTCACATAGAAGGGGCTGACCACATATGGGGGTGTCAGGTCAGATAGAAGAGGCTGAGCACATAAGGGGTGTTACAGAAGGGGCTGAGAACATATGGGAGTGTCAGGTCACATAGAAGGGGCTGAGCACATATGGGAGGGCCAGGTCACATAGACGGCGCTGATCACATATGGGAGTGTCAGGTCACATAGAAGGGGCTGAGCACATATGGGGGTGTCAGGTCACATAGAAGGGGCTGACCACATATGGGGGTGTCAGGTCACATAGAAGGGGCTGATCACATATGGGAGTGTCCAAGTGAAATTACGTGGATACTATAACCCGTCTTTCATATATTTCTATGTGATCGCAAGAGGTGGGTTCTTTTCGAGCGGCCTAAGAAAAAAGTCAAGAATGAAATACAACCAAGACGTATCTATGACTGAACAGACAGAAACAACACAAAAGTAAACAGCGAACTAATTTCGACGAATGTCCGTATTAATTTTTAAAAATACCCAATATACATCTTGATTAGTTTGACTGGTTATTGATCCAGCAGCCGGTAGGTTCCTGTCCTATCGTCCAATGTCAAATGTTCTGGCTTCGTTCGTTCTCAATTTCCCGCTACCAAACCCTGAAAAGGGGTTAAGTAGCAGAATGTAGTCCAGAGAACGGAATGCGCTGCGTCGTAGGTTACAGCTTGAATGCGATATGTGTACCTTTAGGTCCAACACATCTGACTTCAGCAAGCATTTTTTGTGTACCTTGTTAGCATTCTCTCTTCGATCCCTCCTCATTAGCCAGTCTGCTCTGTTGCAACCTGTTGTCCAGGATCACCGCGTGGAGGTGTGGTAGGGTCTTGGCAGCTCTGGTTCGCTGGCCCTGACGTCAGCAGACAGCTATGGGTCGTTGACCGCTGCAGCTCATGTAATAGTATCTGCAAGTGTTTGTGAACTGTTAGTTTCATACTTAGTCTTAGTCGACCTGGCAGATGTCCATGTGAAGGTCCCAGCTATGGCGTGAGCTGGATGTAGCCGGGACTACGATTTCTTGCTTAGCTGGTTAGGTTCGAGCAGCTTATTACTCCGCTACGTTCGACAAGTGCCGCGGATGGTGGTTAACCTATGTGCGAGTCCATCTAAATAAATTCAAACATTAGAGCAAAGTAGACCGGCAGCCTGTTATGCACCATCTATGCGCTTTTAACAAACCACCAAACCATGACCGGTGTTATGCCATGTCACATAGTTAGTCGCCTCCTACGACATGCTGTCTGTGGTGCAGTGGTGCTATTCCTGCCCTTGTGATACTCAATGACCCCGGCAGACCACCAAGATGTTATGACCATACAGAGTGTTTATCTGGCCTCGGAGGAAGCTCTTTTCTACATCCTAGTAAACGAATGAGGCAACACTTTAGTCTCCTCTCTACTACAAGGCAGTGTAGAAATATTCTCTTCGTCTTCTTATATAGTTTCTACAGGAGGGTTTCTACTTGGCAACTGTCAAAAGAAGGAAACACGCTTGGCACGGTCATATATCGAGATCAAATGGTCTTGCAAACTAGATCCTGTACGGAAAGGTGCAAGGCAGACGACGAAGAGGCCGTCCCAAAAAGAGGTGGGAGGACAACATAAAAGAATTGACCAATCTCCGACCAGAAGAGGCACAGACAGCGGCCGCTGACAGATAAGGGTGGGGTGGGGTTATGAGGATGTCTTCATGTGTGCCCCAACAATCTCACAGGGTTACGACATGACCTGATCTGATAGGATGGGGTAGCCATCAATAGTCTTCGCTAATGGCTTGCCTAGCAGGTTGCAGTGTTACTATTCTGACTCCTGCAACGAACGGCCGAACTAAAAACCAACAAATAGTGCAGTTAATTTAACGTAAACCAAATATACACGGGACTGTACAGTTTGAATAATGAATTCTCAGAGTAAGTTTAGCACTGCTCACCTCACTCTACAAGGCTGTGGTGGGAAGGTTGAAAATAGTCAACTATGTCATGGCCCACAACTTATTATAATCAACTTAACACAGTTGGTCGAAATATAAGCCAAAGTTCAAATGCAGGTTACCATGACAACTCTGATAAACGTAGATAAACTGACCTTTCAACGGTGAGCTACCCGACAACGGGAAAAACCTAAGAAAACCAAGATGGCTGTACATCGCTACACATGTGTACCTGTTTTGACTTGCAGATGTGAATGGTGGGTAACGACAGAAACCTACAATATCCAGTTTCAAGTCCATGGAATGAGATATTTAACAACAACGGTTCAAGTAACAATGGAAAACAAGGTCCATGATCAGACAATTAGACACGGTCACGAAACCCAGCCCTTTTTTACTGGAGCGGAGCAAACTTAACGTACACGGTTTGGCTTGGCTCGGTTTCGTTCGTTCTCAATCTCCAGCTACCAAACCCTGAAAGGGCTTCAGTATCAGAATGTAGTCCACAGAACGGAACACGTTGTGTCGTAGTTTACAGCTTGACTGCAATATTTGCACTTTTCGGTCCAACACATCCGACTTCAGCAACGTACACGGTTTGTTCATGAATGAAAGGAGATAGGCTACCACGGCAGCCAATAGAAATAAAAACCTAAGGATACAGTCCTCAAGAAAGACGGCTAACAGTCAATCAGTATTACAGTATTTAAGAGAGTCTATGAGACCTGGGAATGTACTAGAACTATGCAAAGAAGCAGACATTGCGCACATTAAATAGTCTGCCGCCATTTCTGGCAAAGCTCTACACCACTGGAAGGGGGGTGGCTAAGTAAGGTAGAAGATTCTACACCACTGGAAGGGGGGTGGCTAAGTAAGGTAGAAGATTCTACACCTCAGGAAGGGGGGTGGCTAAGTATGGTAGAAGATTCTACACCACTGGAAGGGGGGTGGCTAAGTAAGGTAGAAGATTCTACACCACTGGAAGGGGGGTGGCTAAGTAAGGTAGAAGATTCTACACCTCAGGAAGGGGGGTGGCTAAGTATGGTAGAAGATTCTACACCACTCAAAGGGGGGTGGCTAAGTAAGGTAGAAGATTCTACACCACTGGAAGGTGGATGGCTAAGTAAGGTAGAAGATTTTACACCTCAGGAAGGGGGGTGGCTAAGTAAGGTAGAAGATTCTACACCTCAGGAAGGGGGGTGGCTAAGTAAGGTAGAAGATTCTACACCTCAGGAAGGGGGATGGCTAAGTAAGGTAGAAGATTCTACACCTCAGGAAGGGGGGTGGCTAAGTAAGGTAGAAGATTCTACACCTCAGGAAGGGGTTTGGCTAAGTAAGGTAGAAGATTCTACACCTCAGGAAGGGGGGTGGCTAAGTAAGGTAGAAGATTCGACACTTCAGGAAGGGGGGTGGCTAAGTAAGATTGAAGATTATACACCCAGGGAGAAAGGTGGCTAACTAACATACAAGATTCTACATCCAGGGAGAATGGTGGCTAACTAAGATATAAGATTCTACATCCAGGGAGAAGAAGACTGATTAAGTACGGTAGCAGATTCACCAGCCCAGTGAGAAAAGGAGCGACTAAGTAAGGTAGAAGATTATCCAGCGCAGGGAGAAATGGAGCGACCAAGGTGTGCACCTTGAAAAGAAACCAGGCTGTTACATTTCAAGATAGATTGTTAAGCAGGTAGGTATACAGGAAGCCTGGCAGAAAGATAATTAGATAGGCAGGCTGCTTAAGTGACAAGCACTGTCCGCACCAGGTCCATGAACACAATGAGGGACTTGAGGCTGCAAACAGTTGAGACGGTGTCTTTCCGATTTTATATAAATAAGTGGTGAGTGAATAGACGCGGGATGGGAACATAATGGAGAGGGTAGTGACTCATCATTATGTCCATGGTCTGCGGCTGTAAGAGCTGATGGGAGACGAAGTTCTCGGCGACGGTTTAGCATGGTGTCGATCCAGTGACCGTACGCCGATTCGTGTCCATCGGGTGACCATGCTGTTTTTGACTCTGTCATACCAGTTAATCACAAGAATACGCTTATGGCTGCTAATGTAAAAGGCTTCAGTGCGTTTCTGATCGCTCTGCAGAATAGTCCAGGTCTTGGAATACTACAGAGGGATGAAAACGACACAGATTATGTAAATCCGTAGATTGTTTTAAGTGAAAACCATTGCTCGTTCCAACCTCGATACATGGCGTTCATAGAGGCGACAGACACCACGCATTCCTTTCTCCAGACAACATCCTGCTACTTGCAAAACCCTTATCAGGGCTTGGTAGCGAAGGTTTAGCTTGGTTTGGCTTCGTTCATTCTCAATCTCCCGCTACCAAACCCTGAAAGGGCTTAAGTAGCAGAATGTAGTTCAGAGAACGGAATACGTTGTTTCGTAGTTTACAGCTTAACTGCGATATTTGCATCTTTCGGTTTAACACATCCTACTTCAGCAAGCATTTTGTGTGCACTGGGTTAGCATTCCATCTTCGATCCCTTTTCCTTAGCCAGTCTGCTCTGTTGTAGCCTGTTATCCAGGATCACCGCGTGGAGGTATAGAAGGGTCTTGGCAGCTCTGGTTTGCTATGGGTAGCTGACCGCTGCGGCTCATGCGCTGCTCAGCATCTTGATCCCGGTAGTGGAAGTCTGAGAACGAACGATGAAGAAGAAGAAGAAATACAGACGACGTTTTTTTAAACAATCCCAGCCTCTACAGACAATACAATAGTACGCTTAGGCGACCAGGGCCTATCATGTCGAATGGCCATTTCCATGACCAGGTCTGATGGCCGCGTCCCAGGCGGCCTACAGTTCTGTTGGGGATGTGCCGATCTGTTTTAGGTGTTGCGAGGGCGGCCCCGAAAACGTCTCCAGGATGAGCACGACGTTCTCCAGGCGGCCCGTCGAAAAGGGGAATAAACTAGTGTAGATGTCCAGGATCGAACTATGAGAGGAGCCTGCGACTGGACACCACTTGCCTTACGAAACACTGGAGTTACTAAATAGACTCCGAACAGGTGTATCATGACGTAGAAAGAACTTCATGGGATACATTGATGATGAGACATACGACTATCAGGTTCAGGTCATCCCGTAACCGGTGAGGTCGTTGGGGCACACATGAAGACATTCTCACAACCCCACGCCACCCTTCTCTGTCAGCGGCCTCTGCCTGTGCCTCTTCTGGTCGGAGATTGGTCCATTCGTTTATGTTGTCCTCCCATCTCTTTTTGGGACGTCCTCTTCGTCGTCTGTATTACATCTTTCCGTGGAGGATCGTATTTGCAAGACAATTTGCTCTCGATATGTGACCGTACCAAGCGAGTTTCCTTCTTTTGACATTTGCCAAGATATCTTCAAAAGACTTTATTGATGTTGTAATTATATCTCGTATTTCCTCATTTGTAACTCGATCTTTGTACGTGACGTTTAAAAGTCCACGGAAACATCTCATCTCCAAGGCCTGTATCCTTCGCTGAAGGTCAACTGTAACTGTCCATGTTTCGCTGCATAGAGGAATATTGACAGGACCAGTGTACGCATTAATCTGATTTTCGTGTATAGTGCTAGCCGTTTATCATGCCATATTTCGTTAAGCCGTGCAAGCGCGGCAATTGTCTGTGCTATTCTGGCCAACATCTCACATTTTGATCCTTCATCACTGACAATCGACACCAGCTATTTAAAACTGTCAAACCACTTCGAGTTCCTGACTATTAGCTTTTATCCTGCTGTTGAAGCCCTCAGCTTTGTTGGTCATTAATTTTGTCTTTCCAGCGTTTATCTCCATACCATAGTCCATAACATATACGAAGGTTGGTACTCATTCAGCCCTCTATCTTGACAGTACTAACGTGACCTCCAAGTGCCTCACTCATAATTCCCTCAAGGAATATATTGAAAGGAGTTGGGGAGAGTGTGGAGCAACGACCGTGGAGCATCACAAGACCCGGACCACGCGATGATCTGCCCAAACCTGCTAGAAACATGCGATTTGAATGACATATTGAGGGGAAATGACAAGGCAATCCACGTGGCTGAACATTGGAAACATAATGTATGGCGTGGTGCCCAGGACACGGAAAGTAATTAAGTAAGCACACATTAAATTCAGCAATAGTGAAGAGAAATGTAAGTAAAATCAGTAACGATGTTTTAATATTGTCCTCATCAATGTTGTTGTAATCAGGACTCTTATTTTTAATGCCAGTTAAACATTCTCCACAGGAATCTCAATTCTGCCGCGTGATTGCAGTTAATTCTTCACGAATCACAGATCCCATACAAATTCCAGATCGATTCTCACTTTACGCAAATTCACAACGATATCTTGACGGGCTAGTATGTGCGTATAAGGGCAGTACTCCACGCCTGTCTGCACTTATTGGATTGACCCAGTGTTGTTTTAACGGCACGGAAATATCCCGCGGAGATCGGGCATTCTAGCAAATTAATGCGGGAAATCTGCCTTGCTTTGCTCGTCGTGTGTGACGTCATGTATAATGGTTACCACAGCAACAGCGTCATTTGGTAACGAGCTAAAAACAGGTAATGTTTATGCCCAAACAATGAACAGAACACTACCGTATAGAAGCCATGCTAATCAGCCCTGTCTCTACCTATAAATAGAGGAAACGTTAATTAGCAGATGCCTGGTAATTTCCCAAGTGAATATCAGCCACGAGAAAATAGGTCCCACAATGCTGTCATATTCAGGAGTGGAACTGATAATGAGCTCTGAATTTTAATTAAATGACCACAAAACACGCGCGGGAAATACACAACTTTTGAAACCAAAATTTCTAGATCACATCCTTCTCTCGAAAAGTGAAAGGGGGGGGGGGGGGGGTGGTGGAGGATTTTGAAGGCTGTTTGTATAAACAGTGATGTTCGTTCATTACGTGTAATGATGACCACTCCCTCTGTTCAGCTATGTGGATAATATATTCCTTTTCTCTGTCCGCTGAAAGGGATGACCTGTTCGTGGATGTGGATTAAGTGGGGGTGTTTGCGGAATATAGCAACCTCACTCTCTCGTCCGGAGCTACTTTTGGTCAGTGACAAGACATTTTTTAGACGACTGGAGAGGAAGCACATGATGCAGATTTTTTCTTCAGGGTTTACTTCCGAAGCCTTTCTTATTAACAGCGGGGAAACAGTAGAAGGGACGCAGCTTGCACCGGCCTGTGTTGTCTTAACCAGAAAGAGGCCATTCATAAAAGAGGCCCACAATTATGGTTTTATTTTGTCTCCCCTCCCCTCACCCCCATGTTCACCTTGGATTACTTTAGACGGGGATTTTCATTCACCAGATCTTGTTTCAAAACTGAAGGTTAACATTTTATTACCACCTCATATGACTGTTGCTGCTGAATGCCCAGAATCGGCTTCTTCCTCGTTCGTCTTCAGACCTCAACTTCAATGACTTTAACGAAGACGGCAGTCGAGTCAAGGCTCTGTACACTTCTGTACAGCTTGTACAGCTTCTCGTGGAAGGACACTGTCTGTTGTCAAATGCTTCTCCTTTTGTCGGTATACAGTGGATAAGACTGCAAAATATAGTCTGCCTTCATGGGGGCTGTGCTGCAGGCACAAAGGTCTGTAGTGCCAATCTTGAACTTGTTGTACAGATGACATCTAAGTCTGTTGTGACCTTTGCGTACTCGGAGAATTATCACCTGGTCTCGCCTGGAGAGTTGATGGTAGGCATCGTTTTCTATGTGGCCAGGGTGGTCTTTTTTCCATTGTGTACTGTACGTTGCCCTGATGAATGCTTTTGTCACATTGTATGTGATTTCTGTATCACTCTGCTGCAGCATTCCTTCCTCCCTGGCGAGTATGTCCGCCTCCTCGTTGCCGGGAATGTCGCATGGGGGCTGATATCAACTGGACTATGCTTTTTTCAGCACTGGGACAGGCGTTCGAGCGAGTCTGCTAGAGCACGTGTTCATTTTTGTGCTAGCTCTTGAGCGCCATTAACACTGCAAGGGCGTCTGTGAAAATGACCACTTGCTTTTCTGCTTGCTCCTTTTGGTCTATACGGGTTTCAGCTGCTTGTCTCAGGGCACTGGATTCGGCACTGAAGTTGCTGCAGCGTCTCCCAGTGACACATGTTGCTGAGTATACTTTCCTTTTAGTTTTATAGTGATGTCTCCTCCCGTTTCCAATGACATCTTTGGCTGAGCCATTCGTATAGGCGTGTGTCCAGGCTGTTGGTGGAAAGTTTTGGTTAATGTAATTTGTAGCTATGAGTTTTTTTTCTATTCCTCTATTTGTGACCTTCGATGTTGGGGATTTTGCAAAAAATATCAGAGAAGGGTCTTCCTTTCCAGAGGCAGCGGATGGAGCATGCTGGTATTGGTTTTATTTTTTCGTTTAAAAGTGCAGCATTGTTTTTAATCTTTTCTTTTGCCTGGACTGTACAACTTTTCCCTTTTAGACTGCCACGTTCCAGCCCTTTTAGTCTGTGGTGAATGGGTGGTCCATGATTCTTTTGAATTTTCCCGCTTGCCGTAGGATTCTGCAGTCTCGTCGGTCATGCATTGCTTGTAGCCAAGTTATAGCTTCCAGATATTTTATTTGGGTGGACTTCAGGGCTGCTGTTATGATACGGGCTGCTTGGTTCTGGCTGCGCCCTATTTTGTCAGTTTGATTTAAATACCGTGGACCAATCTGCAATGCCGTATTCCAAAACTGGTCTCATTCCGCCGCCTGTGTATAATTTCTTTAGTGTATTTCCGTCAGCACTCCATGTAGTACCAGCAAGTTTCTTCATGATGTTTATGAGTAGCCTCGCCCTCAGCTGGGTTTTTTATAAATTTACGTTTTCCAGTTCAAACTCCTAAGAAGGTTGCAGCCTCATCTCTTTTTCATTTAGTTAAGAGTTTTACTAGCTACCGTATGTTTGACAGGGAGGAAATGTTATGTGTCGTTTTTTGTTCATTTATTTTTAGTAACCAGGTCTTGGACCATCTTTCGAAGGCTACCACATAGCCTTGTATTCGTGTGCTGGCTGTAGTGAAGTGTTTTTTCAGTAGCCACGCTTCCAGCTGCAGTTCATGATCGCGATGAGTATTTTCTTTGCGGTCTCACTCAATCTCATTAGCATGTCGTTGGTTACCCCGTCTTTTCCAGGTGACTTTCTTAGTTTGAGGGAGTAAATGGCTGTATCAAGTTCCTTCATTGTCAGGTTGGTTGTCATTTGCTCCTCTGGGTAGGTTAATGAGTTTTTTTGTGTAGATCTATCTCTATAGCCATTGCCTGTTTTCTTTCAGGTGGGATATGAATCTAGCTCGCTTGCGAAAATGTTTTTATGAATGCGTCAGCTGCAGGTGTTTTGGTCAGCATTTTGCCACACAATTGTACTGCGGTTTCATGTTTCCTTCAGTCCTCGTTGTTTATGGCTTTGGCTAGCATCCATAATTTTCTGCCGTCTTTTTCCAGATTTATCGCTTCTGTTGTTTTAACCAGCTGTTTCTCGCAGAGCGATTTAAAGTCTTTTTGTACTTTGCTGCAATAGCTTTGTAGGAGATGTGAGCCTCTTTCGATCTTTCCTTTTCTGCTCTTCCTCTGGCTTCTGTCAGTTGTTCTTCCAGTTCCTGAAGTTCTGGTGTCCAGTAAGGTTTGTAGTCTCTTCTTGCTCCTTGGGGTATTGATTCGAGGGCAACTCTCAGGACAGCTTTGTTGAAGCTTTCGGCTAGTTCCCCGATTCTTATATTTCGGGTGTTAATCTGGCTGCAGTACATGTCTGATAGCGTTGAAAAGAGGTTCTAGTTTGCTCTTTTGTAATTCCATCGGGACAGTGTTTTATGTTCTTGGGCTGTGAGTTCCACATTAATCACCAGCTTTAATGGTTTGTGACCACTTCCTGCCAATTGGTCAAGGACAACTCTGTTTATCTTTGTGACTGATGTCTTCTGTCGAGAATGCAAGGTCGGGTGTTGAGGTTGACTGACATCTTCTTGAGTAAAAACAAGGTGCATCGTCTGCTTTATTCGGGAGCTGTAGGTTACTGTCGCTTTCCCAGTCTTCCACTTCGGTGCCCGCGTGTATCAGTCTCCGCGTATCCCCACCTTCCTGAGTGGCCATTGAAGTCTCCGACAACTACATAGTTTGATTGTTACACCTCTATTGATGCCACTGAGAGATCCTTATCTGGGGGAAATACAGATTTATCACTCTCATGGTTTGTTCATCTACAGTGGCATCAGCACCAATGATTTCAGCTTGGTTGCTTGTGTGGTTTGGGACTTCTCTGCATGGTAGAGAGTTTCTAATTAGCATGATCACTCCACGTTTGTGACCCTCTCTATCAAGCTAAAGGGTTACGTATCCTTGTATCAGGAACTTATGATTTATGTTAAGATAATTCTCTTGGGTGCAAGCATTGTCAATGTTTTCCTCATGGAGTTTGTGAGCGAGCGGTAGCTTCTTGTTAAAGACATCCTCTGCATTCCATTGGAGTATATTTAGAGTCCTTCTCTTGGTGTTTTGGTCAGTAGTGGTTCCCCTAGCTGTCCTTGCCCTGGCTCCACGGCACCGAGGTAGGGGACTACCAGTAGCAATTGGTGGGCCAATGCGGAAAGGGGGGGGGGGGTGGTCCAGAATGCCCAAAATGTTTTCTCTTGTGTGAGCCTCAAAAACGGCATTCGGTGGCGGGTTGCAGTAGCCTTCCTCACATCCTAAGCGTGCTGATAAAAGTGGACTGAGATCCTACACGCGGTTGTACTTGACTTCATCGGCACGTCGCTCACTACTACGGGGATCACGTCGATCTCCCAGAGAATAGGGTCCAATGGAGAGACTTACTCTGATACCCTTTCAACCAATCTTAGGATTACCAATCAGGTGGGGGGGGGGGGGGAGATTACACGGGTGTCGTTTTGTTTTAAAATGTAGGCGTTTCTCTGGGAAATTGACATTTTAAAAAAAATAATGTATTTATTTTTTTTTTTTTGGTGGCAAGCTTTTAAATATACGAAATGTTGCCGTCCTTAAAGTAATTGTTGACGTATAGAATAATTTCGGCATAGTAAAATCATATAAATATTGTGGTGCACAGACAATTGTCTTCTATAACCTGGAAGTTGGCGCAGTCGTCGCCATACGGGAATAGCCACGAATTCCCTCCAGATGCAATCGAAACGTGATTCCTTACATGAGATGAAGATGCTCGCGGTAAATGACGCAACTTCCTCCACTCAGGATGTTCAAGCCTGTCATACCTGACCACAGCAGACATGATGATTATGATGGAACGAAGGAAAACTAGGATTTTGAGTTCACGCTTCTTATCGATCTGTCCGGGATTCATCACAATTTAACAGGTCTCACCAGTAGTTGCTTTGTACAAAATGTCAGTTCTTTCGGTTATTGGGAAGTCGGTTAAAATAGGAGAAATATAAGTCCACACAAACAGGTAAGGAGCATGTTAAGTCAAATAAGAGCTTGTTAACAGGCGGTCTGGCCTACCAATAGAAGGTATAACGTCTGAAATCATTTCTGACTCTAATTATTGAATGGGGCACACACTGCTGTAGTGAATGGGAATGATCCTGACTAACATAGTCTGATAAAAATGTTTTACCTGACCCTGACTAACATAGTCTGATAAAAATGTTTTACCTGACCCTGACTAACATAGTTTGATAAAAATGTTTTACCTGACCCAAACTAACATAGTTTGATCAAAATGTTTTACCTAACCCTGACTAACATAGTTTGATAAAAATGTTTTACCTGACCTAAACTAACATAGTTTGATCAAAATGTTTTACCTAACCCTGACTAACATAGTTTGATAAAAATGTTTTACCTGACCCTGACTAACATAGTTTGATAAAAATGTTTTACCTGACCCAAACTAACATAGTTTGATAAAAATGTTTTACCTGACCCTGACTAACATAGTTTGATAAAAATGTTTTACCTGACCCTGACTAACATAGTTTGATAAAAATGTTTTACCTGACCCTGACTAACATAGTTTGATAAAAATGTTTTACCTGACCCAAACTAACATAGTTTGATCAAAATGTTTTACCTAACCCTGACTAACATAGTTTGATAAAAATGTTTCACCTGACCTTGACTAACATAGTTTGATAAAAATGTTTTACCTGACCCTGACTAACATAGTTTGATAAAAATGTTTTACCTGACCCTGACTAACATAGTTTGATAAAAATGTTTTACCTGACCCTGACTAACATAGTTTGATAAAAATGTTTTACCTAACCCTGACTAACATAGTTTGATCAATATGTTTCACCAAACTCTGACTAACTTAGTCTGATCAATATGTTTCACCAAAACCATGACTAACTTAGTCTGATCAATATATTTCACCAAACCCTGACTAACTTAGTCTGATCAATATGTTTCGCCAAACCCTGACTAACTTAGTCTGATCAATATGTTTCACCAAAACCTGACTAACTTAGTCTGATCAATATGTATCACCAAACCCTGACTAACTTATTCTGCTCAATATATTTCACCAAACCATGACTAACTTAGTCTGATCAATACTCCTCTTTGCCAAGAAGAGATCAAGTGGCCACAGAAGTCTCAACAATAATCTTTTCAACAATTAAAAAACACGACTCACAGAGATGTGCCCACGTGGGGAAGAACAAAAACAACCGATGGAACATGTTCTACTCGTCTGCCGGCTCCACGAGAGGAGCTGAGTGACTACATAACCTTCCCAAACCGAATCGTGAGCTAAACTGTATTGCGAAGAGAGAAGCAAGAGGAGGACTGCCAGGGAAATAAATGCGATTATGTGAAAGCGAACGACGAAGAAGAATAAGTATTTTTGCCTGACCTTTATAAATTCACGTAGAGTGGACGCCCATAAGAGGGGAGTGGTCAATCAGAATCGTTCATGGAGAAGAGTGGACTAAACAGCGTCAGAATGTTATGACCGTTTATCTACGAAGGATCCCTATGTCTACCGATCTCATTTGTGCATCCTCAAATGCCTCCACTATAAGTGTTTCTGTCATTCACATAACTATACAGAAGCAAAGACATTCATTAAAAGATTCATTCGGACGGAATAGAGAAACAAGCACAAATGATACAAGCCTAATTATGTCAACATAGACAAACTTGGCAGAGATGGGCAGACAAAGATCTTCAGACTCAGAACAGGAAATTTCAGACTCACTGTCCACTTCCACAGAATAAGTCTTAGAGACACCACCACGTGCTATTGTGGAGCATCCAAGCATACATGAGAACATATCCTGCAGGACTGCATCATTTATGCAAACCAAAGAGTGGCATTCAGGTCCGGAGAAACGACCATGCTCAAAAAGCTGTGGGAGACCGGTGAAGACTTGAAGGTGTACAGTCGACTTCGTGGACTTCACTAGGCTAGAAGCATAGATTCAGTTGATCGTGAAACTCACCGGACTAGAAGCATAGATTCAGTTGATCGTGAACCTCACCGGACTAGAAGCATAGATTCAGTTGATCGTGAACCTCACCGGACTAGAAGCATAGATTCAGTTGATCGTGAACCTCACCGGACTAGAAGCATAGATTCGGTTGATCGTGAACCTCACCGGACTAGAAGCATAGATTCGGTTGATCGTGAACCTCACCGGACTAGAAGCATAGATTCGGTTGATCGTGAACCTCACCGGACTAGAAGCATAGATTCAGTTGATCAAAGAAGAACTGTGTCTGCAGCTAAAACGTAGACGTTTTCAATACCGCAAATCCCAGCATGTACATGACAGTATATCCACGCAAGCCACTGGACGTTTGACAAGTGCCCGTTTTCCATCCATGTCGTAGCCATGTCTTGTGTTCCTTTCGGTACAAGGATTGAGGTCCGATTGCATGGATGAATGGGGTCACAGATGACCATCTCAGAATATGTCACGATCTGCATCCTCACGATGGAGGTTGTTGTCTTGTACCTCACTCCAATGTTGTCTCTTGTATAAATCTCACTGTCTTTAGTAGTTCACATGTTACAGGTCCATAAGGTATCTCTTCAAGTGTTGTTTCTATTGACAGAGGGTTTGCCTCGGTACATCATATTCAGGGCGATTCTGTAGTATGTGCTGTGCAGTCAGAGGTGCTCGTTAACATTTACACAAGGCAGACTTGCCAATCTTCAATTGTGTGCACATGAGGCTGCGGAGTCGGTTGTGTTCTGTTATCAGGCGCAACATGGCTTGGCTTGGCTTCCTTCGTTCTCAATCTCCCGTTACAAACCCTGAAAGGACTTTCTTCTTCTTCTTCGTACGCTGTCAGACGTCGAACTTTTTTTCTCTCGAAAAAAGCAGCGGTCATCCTGAGGCTGTCGACACTGCCATAGAGCTTGTCTAGCATTGCCACTGGTGATGGCCACATCTGCTCTCTCTGATCCTCGTATGTCGGGCAGTTTTGCAGCAGATGTTCAGCGGTCATTTTCCCAGTACCGCACGTGCATTCGTCAATGCCACCTATCTTCAATTTATTGAATAGATGGTACCTAAGTCTGTTGTGGCCTGTGCGAAGTCTGAAGACCCCGACCTGCTCTCTTTTGTTCAACTGGTAATAGGCATCGTTTTTTGTGTGGCCAGTATGTTCTGTTTCCCATTTGGTTGAAAGGACTTAAGTAGCAGAATGTAGTCCAGAGAACGGAATGCGTTGTGTTGTAGTTGACATTTCGGCCCAAAACATCCGACTTCAGCAAGAATTTTTGAGTACCGACTTAGCATTTCCTCTTCAATCCATTCTCTTTAGCCAGTCTGCTCTGTTGCAGTCTGTTATCCATAATCACCACGTGGAGGTGTAGAACGGTCTTGTCAGCTCTGGTTCGCTGGCCCTGATGCTAGCAGTCAGCTATGGGTCGCTGTCCGCTAGCGCATGCACTGCTCAGCATCTTGATCCTACGCGCAACATAACAGTTTGCTCTTGTCTGTTTATCATCTTCAATTGCGAAGGGCAATTATTATTACTATTATTATTCACATTATTCTCAGCGTCAGTCCAGCAGATAAGCCAACAGTATTCTGTATGCGACCCTATAATTTGCAGCGCTGCACAAACGGGAGATTAGGTCTTTGGTTAGTCCATCTCGATATCGCATAGATGGACGACCTCGTGGATTCATACAGGAAAATGATCACCAAAACATTGTCCTACATGCCCATCTACTGTCAGGCATGCGTAGCACATCGCACTCATCGGCTATACGAGTGAGGAAGTCCAACAATCCTTGAACGGTTTTATTATTTTAATTATTATATTATTATTGGGGGATCAAGATGCTGAGCAGCACATGAGCTGCAGCGGTCAGCGACCCATAGCTGCCAAGACCCTTCTACACCTCCACGAGGTGATCCTGGATAACAGGCTGCAGCAGGGCAGACTGGCTAAGGAGAAGGGATCAAAAAGGTAATGTTAACCCGGTACTAAAAAAATGCTTGCTGAAGTCGGATGTGTTGGACCGAAAGGTGCAAATATCGCAGTCAAGCTGTAAACTACGACACAACGCATTCCGTTCTCTGGACTACATTCTGCTACTTAAGCCCTTTTCAGGGTTTTGTAGCGGGAGATTGAGAATGAACGAAGCCAAGGCATATTATTATTACAATCTTTCTGGGTTAAACTTGGAATCTCTCTGATTTAATCATCCTGTTTTCTGTTCGTATGTAACTGCTACATCCGGTCTCTCGTCTGTAGCACCCTCATTTGCCAGTGGATCAGCTGTCACGTTTCCTGGTAATCCACAAAGAGACGGTATCCACTACACGCCAATCTTACACTCGCTGCTCAGTTCGAACAGTAGGTACAAGATGCTGAGCAGTTAATGAGATGTGACTGTCAGCGACTCATAACTAACTGCTAGCATTAGGGCCAGCGAGACAGAGCTGTCAAGACCCTTACCCACCTCCACGATGTGATTCTAGATAACACGCTGCAACAGAGCAGACTGGCTAAGTAGAAGGGATTGAAGAGGGTACTAAAAAATGCCTGCTGTAGTCGGATGTGTCAAACCGAAAAGTGTAAATATCGCAGTCAAGCTGTAAGCCACGTCACAACGCATTCCGATCTCCGGACTACATCCTGCTACTTGCAAAGCCCTTTTTAGGGCTTAGTAGCGGGAGATTGAGAACGAACGAAGAAGAAGTTCAGACAGTAGAACTTGCAGACCTGGCTTGCATTATAAATAACACTTTAAAAAATAAAACTAGGCTTCTGTAATCACGGTGTTTATCAATCAGCAAACGAATGACCACAAATAGAAAATAATCGAATACAGCATTCCCAGTAGCAGAAACAGAAATGCGTCTGCCTTATCTTAAATTTAAGCAACCCCAAGTTCAACCCAATTACCAACCCGTTCTTTATAACCGCGCCTCGACTATAAACCTCCTCGAGCATCGATCGCCATTTCTCTGCTGTACAGTTCCGGTGTTATTAGCCCTCACTCCGTGTCTCTTCACCGATTACTTTCTCATGCTGTGTGAGTCGGGTAGCCGATTTTGACCTGGTCCCGGCACGGAAAAACCCATAATACGAGTCGTACGCTAGCTCTTCATTAGCATTTGCGGTTAAGTAGCTTGTGTCTTGCATAAATTATCAAAGAAAACCTAGAATTAGTTTATTCCTCCGTCATTCGCATGCAGAAAGAAAGAGAGAGGGAGAGCGAGAGAGAGAGAGAGAGAGAGAAGGGGTGGGGGGGGGGAGGGGAGAGGGAAGGTAGAGAGAGAGAGAGGGAAGAAAGCCACGAAAAGAGGGCGCGTGAGAGGTATATAGTAAGAATGACAAAAAAGAATGTCCATAGCAGACACTGCGATCGGGGATGAAGTGTTGGAGACTTCCTTGTACTAAGTCACATTGTGCATGAGGTGCGGGTCGCCAGGTGTTTTCTTCGATGTGTTAATTTCATAACAGTAGGTTAGGTACCAATTTACAAATGAATTTGGTTACAGCTGAGTCCACTTGAGCGTGCCAGTAAGCGAAATTTGAATTCCGTTTTTTTACTGTGAAAAGTGAGTGCTCTACAATTGAATGAATACGACGCCAGTTGAGAAAGATAGAGATTTATAGGGTGTAAGAAAGGGGATGAGAAAGAGATAGATATAGGGTGTAAGAAAGGGGATGAGAAAGAGAGAGATATAGGGTGTAAGAAAGAGGATGAGAAAGAGAGAGAGAGATATAGGGTGTAAGAAAGAGGATGAGAAAGAGAGAGAGATATAGGGTGTAAGAAAGAGGATGAGAAAGAGAGAGAGAGATATAGGGTGTAAGAAAGAGGATGAGAAAGAGAGAGAGATATAAGGTGTAAGAAAGAGGATGAGAAAGAGAGAGAGATATAGGGTGTAAGAAAGAGGATGAGAAAGAGAGAGAGATATAGGGTGTAAGAAAGAGGAAGAAAAAGAGAGAGAGAGATATAGGGTGTAAGAAAGAGGATGAGAAAGAGAGAGAGATATAGGGTGTAAGAAAGAGGATGAGAAAGAGAGAGAGATATAGGGTGTAAGAAAGAGGATGGGAAAGAGAGAGAGAGATATAGGGTGTAAGAAAGAGGATGAGAAAGAGAGAGAGATATAGGGTGTAAGAAAGAGGAAGAAAAAGAGAGAGAGAGATATAGGGTGTAAGAAAGAGGATGAGAAAGAGAGAGAGATATAGGGTGTAAGAAAGAGGATGAGAAAGAGAGAGAGATATAGGGTGTAAGAAAGAGGATGAGAAAGA
Organism: Ariolimax columbianus; assembly: GCA_036924085.1. Taxonomy (NCBI): domain Eukaryota; kingdom Metazoa; phylum Mollusca; class Gastropoda; order Stylommatophora; family Arionidae; genus Ariolimax; species Ariolimax columbianus. Next base: position 54,836,450 of record JAVGWX010000005.1, on the reverse strand, counting down.
GAGAGAGATATAGGGTGTAAGAAAGAGGATGAGAAAGAGAGAGAGATATAGGGTGTAAGAAAGAGGATGAGAAAGAGAGAGCTAGACCGGAATAGAGAAAATTGAAAGTGATCATGAGAGTGAAAGAGAGAGCAGGACATGGAGAGAGTGACAAAACTAGATAGATAGAGAGAACCAAATAAAGAGAGAGAGAGAACATAATAGAGAGTGCGAGATATATCTCGAGAGAGAGAGAACAGGATAGAGTAAGTGAGATCTAGAGAGTGAACAGGATAGAGAGGGTTTGAGATCTATAGAGAGAGACCGGTATAGAGCGAGAGATCTAGATAGAGAGAACGGAATGGAAAGATAGAGAGTGAGAGATCTAGAAAGAGAACAGCATGGAGTGAGTGAGAGATCTAGAGAGAGAACGGAATGGAGAGAGATCTAGAGAGAGAGAACAGGATAGAGAGAGTGAGACATCTATAGAGAGCGAACGGCATAGATCTATAGAGAGAGAACGGCATAGAGCGAAAGAGAGTGAGTTATCTAGATAGAGAGAACGGAATGGAAAGAAAGAGAGTGAGAGATCTAGAAAGAGAACGGAATGGAGAGAGTGGGAGATCTGAGAGCGAACGGAATGGAGAGAGATCTAGAGAGAAAGAACATGATAGAGAGTGAGAGATATAGAGAGATAACATGATAGAGAGAGTGAGAGATCTATAGAGAGAGAACGCATAGAGCGAAAGAGAGTGAGAGATCTAGATAGAGAGAACGGAATGGAGAGAAAGAGATATCTAGAGAGAGTGAAGAGAGTAGAGGGAGTGAGAGATCTATTAAGAGAACGGAACTGAGAGAAAGCGAGATCCAGAGAGTGAACGTAATTGGGGGATTGAAAGATTTAGATAGAAAGAACGGAATAGACAGAAAGAACGGAATAGACAAAAAGAACGGAATAGACAAAAAGAACGGAATAGACAAAAAGAACGGAATAGACAAAAAGAACGGAATAGACAAAAAGAACGGAATAGACAAAAAGAACGAAAACTATAGAATGAGAGCGATCTACACAGAGAACAGAATAAAGATATCCTGGTCGTGAGCGGGAGATAGTGTGATATGTAGAGAAAGAAAGTGGAGATAAGAGAGCACCAGCGAAAGAAAGAGAGAGAGAGAGGAAGAGGGAGATGGAAAGAGAGATTCGAATGCAGAGTTTCGTAAATCGATATGACCATCAAAATAATTCCAGGAAGAAAAGAAGAAAATCAATAAATGACGTTTTCTTGCTAAACCGCTGCCAGAGGTCGCCGTGTTGTTGATGTGAGTTTATGAATGGAGACTGGTGTATTGGTAGTGGGGTGGATCAAGCGCTGGTGTCTCCTTGCACAACTCGGGTCAGTGTTCCTCTCTCGCCACAAATATCATTAAACAATCTAGGGAATACAAGATCAGTTCGTGTAAACAGTTTTCTAGAAGGCATTAGTACGAATATATATATAAAAGAGAGACAGATGTATGCATTGGTGGATGAATGGGTAGACAGTGATACATAGAATGAATGGATAGAAAGAAAGAAATAGAGACAGATATATTCATTGGTGGATGAATTGGGTAAACAGTGATATATAGAATGCATGGATAGAAAGAAAGAAAGAATGCGAGAAGGAGAGAAAGAAAAAAAGAAAAAGAGAGAAAAAAAGACAGACAGAGATGGATGGATGGGGTTAGGTTAGGTTAGGTCAGGTCATGTTAGGCTAGGTTAGGTTAGATTAGGATAGATAGATAGACAGACAGACAGACAGACAGATAGATAGATAGATAGATAGATATAAAGAAGGATAAATATATATATATATATACAAATAGATTGACAGATAATACCACAAGTAACACCAATAGTTGGCCTGACCTTCATTCACACGAACAACACAATCGATAAACATCTGACATGATCCAAGCCACGAAGAGCTTCTCTTTAGCTCACAGAACCAGCTAGCCTAGCCCTGTGTATCTGACACGTGAGACCGTTCGTGTGAGCTGTGCCTGGTCGTGCTGTTGTTGGCGTCGCCGTTGCTGGTGTATTTGTTGTCGTGGAGATGTTACCGTTTGTATCTATAAGCTTCCTCCACCTTCTTTGTTGTTTTTATTATATAGATGGTACGTTGTTGTCGATGATGTTGCTGTTGTTGATGGTAATGCCACTCGTACTTGAGTTAAGCACTCTTGACGTTTCGTTGGTTGTGGGTTACAGTGGCTCTCCTCACATCCCGATTTGTAATTGAGAAGGTGGACCAGGGTCCTCCTGGCTGTAGTGCAATGCGACACACCTAGTTAAGCTCACTCCTATGGAGACCACAATAGTGGTCAGTTAATCAGACTCCAATGGAACATCTTGTTTCCGGGGAGAACTGTTTGGAGGGAAGGTAGGGATTTTGAACAGTGTGTCCCACCTGGTACTGACTAAAATAGTCTGAACAGTATGTTTCACCCAATAGTAGCGGTAGTCCTAGTAATAGTAGTGGTAGTCCTAGTAATAGTAGTCCTAGCTATAGTAGTGAAAGTCATAGTAATTGTAGTGGTAGTCATAGTAATAGTAGTTCTAGTAATAGTAGTGGTAGTCCTAGTAATAGTAGTCCTAGTAGTCCCAGTAATATTAGTGGTAGTCCTAGTAATAGTAGTGGTGGTCCTAGTAATAGTATTGGTAGTCCTAGTAATAGGAGCCCTAGTTTAGTAGTGGTAGTCCTAGTAATAGGGAGTCCTAGTAATAGTAGTGGTAGTCCTAGTAGTGGTATTCCTAGTAATAGTAGTGAGAGCCATAGTAATTGTAGTAGTAGTCCTAGTAATAGTAGTCCTAGTAATAGTAGTGAGAGTCCTAGTAATTGTAGTCGTAGGCCTGGTAATAGTAGTCCTAGTAATAGTAGTAGTAGTCCTAGTAATAGTAGTGGTAGTCCTAGTAATAGTAGTGGTAGTCCTAGTAATATTAGTGGTAGTCCTAGTAATTTTTGTGATAGTCCTAGTAATAGTAGTGAGAGTCCTAGTAATTGTTGTGGTAGTCCTAGTAATAGTAGTTCTAGTAATAGTAGTTCTAGTAATAGTAGTCCTAGTAATAGTAGTGAGAGTTCTAGTAATGGTAGTGGTAGTCCTAGTAATAGTAGTTCTAGTAATAGTAGTTCTAGTAATAGTAGTGGTAGTCCTAGTAACAGTAGGGGTAGTCTTAGTAATAATAGTGGTTGTCTTGTAATAGATGTGATAGTCTTAGTAATAGTAGTGGTAGTCCTAGTAATAGTAGTGGTAGTCCTAGTAAAAGTAGTGGTAATCCTATTAATAGTAGTTGTAGTAACAGTGTTATAATAATAATAGTTGCCCATCGCAAAAAATATGACGACAACGTAGGACATGTGTGCATTCATCACATGTGGCTGTATAGTCCGATCTGAGCGTGACAAACTGTCCTGCTTTTACTATTTTATTCATGCACACGCATGCACGCAGACAGGCACGCACACACACACACATTCTGCCATAGTAATAGTGGTAGTAAGGATGCTAGTAGCGGTAGCAGACGAATGTGCCGATAGAACTACAGGCTTATTGAAAGACACACACACACACATGCACATACATATAAACATACACATACATAAACACACATAGAAACATACACACACATATGATGTTCACCCATTACATGTGATGAAGACCATTCTCTTTGTTCAGTCGTATGGACAGTCTTTTCTCTTGCTGTGTTCTCTGAAATGGGTGACTTGAGCGGTGATTTGGATTAAAGTGATAAAAAAAATTCGGAATTTGTCAACCTCACTTTCTCATCCTGAACTACCTTTGACCAGTTGCAAGACATTATCGATACGACTGGAGATATTACAGGATGCAGCTTTTTCCTCGGGGTTTACTCCCAAAGCCTTTCCTCGTAAACAGGTTTAAACAAGACAGTGAAGTGGGGATGGCATGTATCGATGTGTGTCTTGTCTTTCATATAACCGCAAGAGGTCTCAGGGACATCACTACGCGTGTGAGTGATTGATGTGTTTGGCATCTCCTTCCCGGGCGACGTGTTCTAGTTCATAATAGTCTCGTGTCTACATTTCACAGTCACGCCAAAACCGACACTGTCTGAAGCTAGGGCGAAGGTCCCCAATCTCGTGAAGTTTAGCCGATAAACACATACATACATATATACCCACATACATATTTACAAACAACGACAACGGGCATACGACATTTTCCCCATTGCTGGTGTAATCGAGGGGCTTTAAAGGCTGAGGACTACAGACCACTTCGCCCCTGCTGTCGCCAGGTCGTGTGCTAGCTATGTTTGTTTATTTTACCCCCAACTGAAAACAACAAATGCCATACTGGGGTTTCGAACCGATGCCCTCCTTGTCGGCAGGCAGGTCTCGAAATAATTAGGCCACGCGCTTCTCCACATTCATCTACATTTAAAGAGCTCCGTTGTTAAAATCGATTTGTAAAAGGATAGATGGGAAGAGAAGAAATGCAGGCGTATTTCGATAACCTTATTATATCGAGACCACATATATTCACCGATAGATGTATCCGTTGTGCGGTTCACGTTAGATAGACAGATAGCAAACACTGACCTTAAGACAACACGAAAGCGTCCATTACAACTTGAGATTGGAAAGAGATGGTGGAGATGGGTAGACCTCGCCCTCTGAAAGAATGGCAAATGTTAACTAGACATGCGTTAGATCGGAACAAACAGAGTAAGTGAAGAGTGGGGTATCAAATAGAACCTGGTATCAAGATGCTGAGCAGGGCATGAGCTGTAGGAGCCAGCGACCCATATCTTAATGCTAGCGTCAGGTCCAGCGAACCAGATCAGCCAAAACCCTTTCTATACCTCCCCGAGGGGATCCTGGATAACAGGCTGCAACAGATCAGACTGCCTAATGAAAAGGGATCGAAGAGCGAAGGCTAACCCGGTACTAAAAAATATTTGCTGAAGTCGGATGTGTTGGACCGAAAGGTGCAAATATAGAAGTCATGCTGCAAACTATGACACACCGCCTACCGTTCTCCGGACAACATCCTGCTACTTGCAAAGCTAATTGCGAAGCCCTTTTAATGGCTTGGTAACAGGAGACTGAGAACGAACGAAAAAGAAGAAGACGAAAGAAAAAATTGAACCTGGTGAAAAACAGTGAAAGAGGAGAACACGGCAGCTAAAGTATGTGTAATAGACGCAGCTCAAGAAGACGGCCCATTAAACGAAATCGGATAGCAGCCTTTGTTGTAGTTAAGTGTCCCGAGCGGACTAGAAGGTTCCAGACAAATTTGTCATCTAAGACTGTAGTCAGGGTGTGGCAATCAAGTCGTTAGATGGCTAATAGCAGGATTAAGTTCATAAACAGATACCGGTGGGCAAGGGGATTGAACAAATAACGGCTGGGGCTATCTCGCTGGCTTCGGGACTGATAGCGGGATATATCATTTATGGAGGGAAAGGGCGGAGAACGGAAGATTAGGAAGTTAGAGGGTCAGACAGAAGGAGAAATGGTGAAGAGATGAGATGAGAAATGGAGGGGAGGGAAGAGAAATGGAGGGGAGGGAAGATAAATGGAGGGGAGAGAAGATAAATGGAGGGGAGGGAAGATAAATGGAGGGGAGGGAAGATAAATGGAGGGGAGGGAAGATAAATGGAGAGGAGAGAAGATAAATGGAGGGGAGAGAAGATAAATGGAGTGGAGAGAAGATAAATGGAGGGGAGGGAAGATAAATGGAGTGGAGAGAAGATAAATGGAGGGGAGAGAAGATAAATGGAGTGGAGAGAAGATAAATGGAGGGGACGGAAGATAAATGGAGGGGAGGGAAGATAAATGGAGGAGAGGATATGAACGAAGGGAAGATAAATGGAGAAGGGGGAAGAGAAATGGAGTGGGGAGGAGATGGCGAGAGGCGATGAATGGACTGGAGAGGAGATGAACGGAGGAAAGATCAATGAAGGGGGAGGAGATAAACGGAGGGGAGAGAAAATTAATCGAGGGGACAGGAGATAATTGGAGGGGAGAGTAGATAAATGGAGGGGAGGAGTCAGGAAATGAGAAGTGAAGAAGTGAAAGGTATATAAATGAGAAGCCGGAAATGAGAATAGTGGAAATTAGAAAAATTGAGAAGTGGAAAAATGAGAAGTGAGAAAATGAAAAGTGGGGAAATGAGAGGTAGAGAAATGAGAGGCAAAGAAATGGAAAATGGAGAAAAGAAATGCAAGAGAATATTGAAAAATGAGAGGTGGAGAAATGAGAGACAAAGAAATGGAAAGTGGAGAAAAGAAATGCAAGGGAATATTGAGAAATGAGAGGTGAGGAACTGAGTTGCAAGGGAATGCGGATAAATCAGAAGTGGAAAGACGGGGCATGGAAGAAAATACAGAGAGAAGCATAACAGTGATGAATGCGTACTAATTAACAGTACTCCTGTGCTCTCGACCAATCTTACAGTCAGAATAACCCTTTGAACCCGAATCCCCTCTTGATCGAAATAGCCCAGGTAATCACGCACGCAATTAGACCCTCCACTTAACACCATTGATTACACCCCATCTATCTGGCCTCACATGCACGTGCTAACTCCGAAACGATACGGTTACCAACCAGACTTAACCGCGGCTTAAGAATGACAACTTCGCTTGTGTTGTTCTGTCGCCATAGTGATTAGTAAACAATCTGATAACTTCTTTGGTAATAATGTCCGACTCAATCTCCCGGGGGGATAATTGATTGAAGGTTGGAATACTAATAAGCAGGGCCCGAAAGTCACCAGGGCTTGACAGAGAGGGGTGGGGCGGGGAATGTTACACTGTAACCTCCCAGGCATGTCTCGACAGGCGACATATGAGGGTTACGCATGAGGCCAACTATACCGTCTCGTGGCAAGTGTGAGCGTCTGATTAACGTAGTCGAGGAGCACTTGTTTTTCAAAGGTGCGGGGATGAACTTATGTTACCTGAACGCGCAAGTCGACCCAGCTGTAAATTGGAACCTGCTTTACTCTTAGGGAGGAAAGAGCAGCGAAAAAAGAGAACCGGCCACTCCACCTCACGAAGAAGCTGTGACCTCGTACAATGAAGTCTCTATCACGTGATCCATGACAGCACCGTCTACTTGAGGACCACTTTTACCTTTATAAGCGCTACGAACAATAATACAGATCTCTACAGACAAGGTAAGAGGCGGAGCGACAAAGACACATGTAAAAGCTGTTGGGGTGGGGGATGGGGTGTGAGGGAAGTGTGGGTATCCATTTAAACAAGATCCTGTTTTGACTTTCCTTTCCCCTGTACCGGCTAGTTTAATATATTATGTTTTTTTAAGTTGTTCTGTGTCATTGTGCATTAGGTTCATTCATAACCTATATTTTCCATATAGATAAGATGCGATACGACAAGTTTGCTTGCTTTTCATCGTGTGGCAATATCTTGAGATGATGCTGGAAAAGGTTGCCCAGGTGGTATGAAAGTTATGATTGTCAATGGTATGAAAGTTAAGGGTGTCAAAGTAAGTTATGAGTGTCAATGTCAATGGTATGAAAATTAAGGGTGTCAATGTAAGTTATAAGTGTCAATGGCAATGGTATGAAAGTTAGGGGTGTCAAAGTCAATGGTATGAAAGTCATGGGTGTCAAAGTCAATGATATGTAAGTTATGAGTGTCAATGTGAATGGTATGAAAGTTAAGGGTGTCAAAGTAAGTTATGAGTGTCAATGTCAATGGTATGAAAGTTAGGGGCATCAAAGTCAATGGTATGAAAGTTGCGGGTATCAAAGTCAATAGCATGAAAGTTAAGGTTGTCGAAGTCTATTGTATGAAAGTTGCGGGTATCAAAGTCAACAGTATGAAAGTTAAGGTTGTCGAAGTCTATAGGACGATGAGGCTAACGTCTGGTCATGCAAAACACACTAATCAGACAATGTTAGACAGGGTCATGAGAAATATACTGTTCAAGACCCTCACCTGACCGCCTCGTTGGTCGTCCTGGAAACGTGCTGTCAAAGTCCATGATATGAAAGTTAGAGCTCTCAAAATTGCAGACTAGCAAACCATAAAGGAAGCATCAAATGCAGTGTTGCAAATGTTGCTTAACAAAATTAGCGCACGTCCAAAGAGTTTGCCATGAAAATAAACTCAATGAAGACAATGATTGTGGTAATAGCCAAGCAACATAAGCAAATGAATGGAGAAGTAATCGAACAAGTACAGAAATTTACATGTTTGAGACAAACATCCCAGAAGACATGAAGATAAACTGTTGTAATACATATACTACGACAATCAGACATCAACCGACACAGTGCGTCTTCCAAACCGGCGGCAAAAACCAAAAAGCAGATACGGGAATTTCCGTACCTAAGTGTCTCCGCTCGGCAGAATGAACACAGGGATATAAAATAGAATTTAAAAGGCAGTATATTACCAGCTGTCACTGATACTGACACGTCCAAGTGTCACTATGTCCATTAAACAGACGCCGATAAACACGTTGATCATCCCCACGTTATGTTATCAGCGTTACACATGGACCACAGACGTAAGATTGAGACCTGTGAGATGCGCTGTGTAAAATGTGCAGCTGGAAAGACGACCCGTGACAACAGCTCGCTGGGGAATGTGGTGTGGACTGCATCGGTTAACTACTATACTGACACACAGACGATAAAGTTGTTTAGTCATCTGACAAGGATGCAGTAAGATCAACCTGCAGCCAAATCATCATACTACATAGAGGTTTCAGGGAGAAAGGGCGACTAAGGACCTTTACATCAAAAACAGGTAGAAGAGGAGCGACTAAGGGTTTTTACATCCTAGCAGCTAGAAATAGCGACAAAGGGTTTTTACATCCTAGCAGCTAGAAGGAACGACAAAGGGTTTTTACATCCTAGCAGCTAGAAGAGGAGCGACAAAGGGTTTTTACATCCTAGCAGCTAGAAGAGGAGCAATAAAGGGTTTTTACATCCTAGCAGCTAGAAGGAGCGACAAAGGGTTTTTACATCCTAGCAGCTGGAAGAGGAGCGACAAAGGGTTTTTACATCCTAGCAGCTAGAAGGAGCGACAAAGGGTTTTTACATCCTAGCAGCTGGAAGAGGAGCGACAAAGGGTTTTTACATCCTAGCAGCTAGAATAGGAGCGACTAAGAGAGTGTGACATGTTGAAGGTGTAAACAAATACTGCAAGCATTTTACACAATATGCTGGACAAAACTAATTACGACTTCATGAACGATAATATGACGTCATTGTTACAGCAGAATGTTTAGTAGCCACTTCAGTCATGTAAGAATATAATAGTTTCTTTCAGTAATGACTGACTATAGCAGTTCCTTTCATCCATGACTGACTATAATAACTTCTTTCAGTCACGACCGACAATAGTAGCCTCTTTCAGTAATGACTGATTATAGTAGACTCTTTCAGTCATGACTGACTATAATAGGCCCTTTCAGTCATGACTGATGATGCGACCTTGGAGTGGTAACTCTTTGGTGAGTTTATGGTTTTTATTCTCCCTGCCGTGTTATAGTCTCACTTAATCTTGAAAGCGCTTCTTTCCACTCAGCCTGAGGTGGCTCTTCAATGTACACCTCCACTTGGATCGGTCTACGGCTTCGTCTTCTCATGATGCCAGACTCGTGTCCGGTGCCCTCATTTCACGCTTACACACATCTTTCAACCTCAGATGTGGTCGGCCGATTGTTCTCTTGCTATCTACCAACTGTCCGTAATGAAAATCTTTTAGGAACGCGATATTCTTCCATGCGGCAAACGTTACCAAGCCACCGTAGTCTCCGCTGCCTAAGTAACGTGTACACGTTTGGGAGACCAGTTCGGGAGCGTACCTCTGCATTTGTTTATCTGTCCCTTCATGTAATACCAAGAATAGATCGCAGGTGCTGTAGGTGGATGGTGTTGGGACTGCGCTCAAGTTTGACGTAAGTTGCACACATTTTTCCACCACAGGATGATGTTCGTCATTGGCGCGTGACGTTGACCACTCTATCTGTTCAACCTCGTGGAATTCGTTTCCTTTTTCTCTGTCCGCGGAAATGGTTGAAATAACCACGGGCGCGGTCATTTGAGTATAAATAAAAGTGAGGAGCGTTTGCTCAATATGTCAACATCACTCTCTCGTCCTGAGATTTCTTAGACCAGTGGCAAGACATTAACGAAACGATCTGAGATAGCACAAGGTTGGGATTTTTCCTTAGGGTTTACTTCCGAAGCATTTCCCGTAAACAGGTGTCCTGCAAGGCAGCGGCGGTGGTAGCGTCTGGAAATGGTAATGGTCGATCGACGCAATGGGGCTTAGATGCCTAGACGAAAATTATTATTAATATGAAAACGCATTTTAAAAAAAAAAAAATCTTTTGGGGAGGGCTATTGTTGGCATGTTATCAGAAATATTATGTTTCAATTTGATGTGAGACTTATTGCGTCTTTTAGAATGGGGGTTTGTATTTTTTTCTATATCTATCTGGCAGCTCTGGCTAAACGAACCACCTCCATAATCCCCTTCCCCAACACATCCATGTCTGATCCTAAAACCCCTAGCTTCTGGTTTCGGCCACACAAAGCAGAGGTCGATATCGATCCACACATTTCTAGAACGAGAATCGTCGGTCGTATATATATCTACACCCTATTTACACAGGAAATTGGCCTAATTAGCATTCGATATTGGGTTGTAATCTCCATTAGCGTGTATGTCCCAGTCCCGGGAGCTCATATCAAAGGTGCGCGAGGTTGGAAGAGGAGGGTATATTTCTCTTTTGGGAACGCAGATGTACGCGCTCACACACAGCGGGCCAAGGTCGACCTGTGTTTGTGAGTTTTAAGCAAACAAGATATACATTTTAAACAAATCATTCGAGTTGTGCAAAAGGAAGAACGATATGGCCACAGTGACATAGTAAGCGTGCTGTAAAAGGCGACTAAAGCTTGCACTTAAGCCTTTTTTTAAATTAAAAGACATTGTCATTGCAAACCCTGTGTCGGACCGAAAGGTGCAAATATCGCAGTCAAAACTGTAAACTAGCGACACAACGCAAATCCGTTCTCCGGACTACATCCTGCTACTTGCAAAGCCATGTTCAGGACTTGGTAGCGGGAGACTGAGAATGAATGCAGAAGAAGAAGCCATTGCAATCATACACGCCCCAGTGACCTTGTAAGCGTGTTGTAAAAGGCGACTAAATCTAGCACTTCTGCCTTTTTTTAATATAAAAAACATTTCCAGTGCAATCATACACAGAATGTGATTATGAGAATAAATGCAACTAGCAGCAATCATATTATTTGGGGAGACACACTCCTACAAAAATGTGGAATCATTCAGGCTTCTTGATAGCAATACAGATAACGTTGAGGCCCAGATACCGAAATAATTATGAATAGGAAAGTCTAGAATAGTTTTCATTGCATCCAAGAACGTGTGAAGATCAAGAGAAATTAAGTACAGCATAAAAATACAAAAATTCAACTCCAATGTAAAGTTTGCTCTATTGTATAACTCGGAATACTCTTTTGTGTAACTCTGAAACATGGTAAACAACAAAAGCAACAACTAATAAAAGGTAAAGAAAACAGGAAAGATGTAGACAGAAATGGAACGTATGTCACGTAGACTTTCCGTGTATTTGTTTTAATGCCTGTGCCCCACTATAGCTGAACGGCTTTGATTGATTGAATCAGTCACTAGAAAATCTCGGATTCACATTTCCTGTAAAAGAACCAGCTACATTGGAAGACGTCATTTCGTGTGGTCGATGAAGATTACTCTTTCTATGACATTGTAATACGTGGCTGCTGTGGTCTTGATTAAGACTAGCAAATTCATCATGTAATACGTTTTGCTACGAAAGCACCACTGCAACATCGAACAGAAGGTCGTTCATACAGGCCACACGTAAGGATACAGTTGTTCTTTGCTCAATATGAAGCGAAGAAGAGAGCAAAGAAGATATATTAGGATACATGCCTGCAGAAGACGGATGTGTGGGACTGAAATGTACAAATATGGCAGTCAAACTGTAAACTAACGACACAATGCAAATCCGTTCTCCGGACCACATCCTGCTACTTGCAAAGCCCTGTTCAGGGCTTGGCAGCGGGAGATTGAGAATGTTCCGGGTTTGGCAGCGGGAGATTGAGAATGTTCAGGGCTTGGCAGCGGGAGATTGAGAATGAACGCAGAAGAAGAAGCCATGTAAGCAGTGGCGTAGGCGGCGCTTCGGTCTACGGCAACAAAATGAAGAGTATCTAAGGTCTTTGTATTTCCATCATTGGGGATTCCGTGGCGAAGTGATCAGGTGGTGTGGGTTCGACTCCGGACTCCGCCGTCTTTTTCACCAGTGCTTGATGCGGAGTTCTCTGCATCTCGTAGTCGCTCCCTAGTCGTCTTTTCCTTGACTTGCCACTGGGGTCGGGCGGCACGAGACGAGAGATTGAGGATAAAAAGTAGCGCAGTTAATCCTTAATAAAAATAACGCCAGCAAAATGAATTATGCCCTCATCGTCTACGATGGACGGCTACCTTTGCCTTTATTCTCATTATGTGCGCACTCACGTGATTACTCTTCATGCACATTTCATTAGCAGCCAAGTTTCATGTCAATAGTTTCATGTCAAACTTTTAAGAAAACAAGAGCTACATTAGGGAACATAGCTCTGATCAGATAATGTGAGTTTCACTTGCAAAAAGTTACAATATCGCAGCTCTCAAGACGAAACAGAGAAAGCCCCCCTAACCTCCGGAACGTTTGCAGTTTATTAAAAAAAAGTTTGGGAAATAATGTAATGATGTTACGAATTATTCTTACCATTGATGTTAGTTAATGTCACTAGCTGTGAAAGTATCTTTTATAAATTAAAATTGATAAAGAATTACTTCGAATCTACAATGAGCACATAACGGTTATGAAATCTTGCCCTACCGTCTATAGACAGCAAGTGATTGGTGAAATGGACTTCAATAATTTCATCGACAGTATTGTTATCAGAAAAGCAAAAAAAAAATAACATTGTTGAATGTTAAAATTACATTTTTCATTACATAAATTAACATTGTTGAATGTTAAAATTACATTTTTCATTACATAAATTAACATGGTGTCTTAATTGTGTTTCCTATATGCCACTGCAGGGAAGGGGGACAATTCTTCTTACTTTTGATATGAGGATAATTATAGAAATCAAGCTACGTGTAAATAAGGTGAATAGTTGCCCTAAAAGAGAGAATAGACTGCATGTAATGAATGGGAGCCGAGGAGAAGACGCTGGCATTGGACTAGACAGAAGTGAAGGAAAACAGGTGACATCATTACAAAACAGTATCTGCTCTGTTATCACCAGTGAAGTGAAACGGCGGATAAAAAGATTCAGAAAGACCAGTCTTCTTCATGAATGTGATTCAGAAAGGTCACTATTGTTCATGAATGTGATTCATAAAGGTCACTATTGTTCATGGAATGTGATTCATAAAGGTCACTATTGTTCATGGAATGTGATTCAGAAAGGTCACTATTGTTCATGAATGTGATTCAGAAAGGTCACTATTGTTCATGAATGTGATTCAGAAAGGTCACTATTGTTCATGAATGTGATTCAGAAAGGTCACTATTGTTCATGAATGTGATTCAGAAAGGTCACTATTGTTCATGAATGTGATTCAGAAAGGTCACTATTGTTCATGAAAGTGATTCAGAAAGGTCACTATTGTTCATGAAAGTGATTCAGAAAGGCCAGTAATATTTAGGTGTTCATCCGACCGAATAACTTGACACCGGCATCATTCCTACAACTAGCGTCCACTTGGGTTCTCTATTGCCTTATTATATTTGCCGTTGTTTGGAGTACATGTTTACGATGCCTATTACCAGTTGAACAGAAGAGAGCAGGTCGTGGTCTTCAGACTTCGCACTGGCCACAATAGACTGAGGTACCACCTATTCAACAAATTGAAGATAGGTGGCACTGACGAATGCTCGTGTGGTACAGGGAAAATGACCGCTGAGCATTTGCTGCAAAACTGCCCGACACACGAGGACCAGAGAGAGCAAATCTGGCCATCACCAGTGGCAACACTAGACAAGCTCTTCGGCAGTGTCGATAGCCTCAGGATGACCGCTGGTTTTTTTTCGAAAAAATAAATGTCGACGTCTGACAGCGTAAGAAGAAGAAGAGAACATGTTTTTGAGTGCATTAGAGATTTGTCTTCTCTACCCTACTTCTCTGTAAGGAAGATAGCTACAGTGGTTAATTCCCTTCGGAACGAGGCTGGTAGAAAGGCGTCTCCGTAAATCAACAAATTAAAAGCATTCTTTTCTATTGTATTATTAGCGTCTTTTATCAGCAGGTGTCACGTGTCGGAACAAAGCTATGTCACAAGTACCCTCTACAGAACAGATTTATCTACCAGGGATTCTCAACTTGACGTACGTAAAGAGTCGTTATCAGAGGACTCTGAATAATAAACACATTTTTAAATATAATTTGTTGGTGTTGTTCGCATCTTCTCGAATTTAGTTGAATTCTTCTTATTCCGTTATGAAATGGACATTTTGTAACGTTATGTCGTAGTATGCAGCACATGTGCGATATCCCTGTCTTTCGGCCCGGTACTTCCGGTTTCAGCTTGGTATTTTTGAAGCCCAGTTTGTCGTTTCTCTTTAATCTCTATCCTCTTAGCGAGGCTGCGCGGTTGCAGTCAGCAGAGATGGCGCCTAACTTGCTGCGGGTCTAACTTTGCTCTAGTGTTGTAGTCCATTATTGATGCCGCCAGACCACGGATTTTACTGGAATTCACACTAGTCCACGACTTACGCTTGTGTCCACGGAAACGTGTTTGCTTTTTTTTCATTTGGATTAGTTAGCTCGTTCATTTTTTGGGTGTCCCCCCCCCCCCCCATTATCATGACATGGTCATCGGCTGCGTGTAATATTGTTTCGGTTACCATACTTCGTATTTCCATGGGACAATAATGGACTAAACACATCGCCCGGGAGAGAATGGGCACTGCCCGGCTAGCAAGATGCCCAAGACACATCACTCACACGTGATGCCCCTTCGAACGCTTACGGTTACGAATAAGACAAGACACACATACTGGTTCTATACAGAAACTGCAAAGTCTTCTAGACTAGTATAATGTTGTTAAGTTATTACAAACAGATACACGCACGCATCTAAACACTGGATAATACGTCCTGAAATCGTCCAAACGGCCTACAGTCTGGGATGGAAAGGGCCACAAGAAAGGGTAACATTCCTCGCCAGAAGAACACACCATCAACAAAACAACAACTTAATAAATATGGAAGTAAACAAAAATAAGGTTTTATCATTGGGAGCTCTCTCTCGAAGAAATGCATTTAGTACAGAGTCCGACAACTAAAAGAGTCAGACTGCTAAAAGTAATGTTGCTGACTCAGACTAACACATTAAGTGATTGCTGGACCAATGGTATATATTATTTTAACAGGTCACCTCGGTCATACAGCACGAAGTCGACACAAGTATAAATAGGCATGACTCAGTTACTCTGCAAAGGACCAAACCCTTTCTATTTATGTGTTTTTTAATCGATTTTTTGACTTTCAGTACTATTGCAACTGCGATTTATTTATTCCTTTAGCAGACACTGCCGTCAGAGATGACGTTTTAGTTGTTTATGTTATAGATCCAGCAGCCACATAGCTCCAGTCCTTCGGCCCAATGCCATGATATATGGGGACGGCGTGGTCTAGTGGTTACGTGACACGGGCCACATCCCTAAGGGGCTGGGTTTGCTCCCCATCACAAAACCAGCAGTTACATCGGGGAAGCAAACCTTTAGAAAATGCAAGAGGAAGTAGACTCTTACATAAAATGCATAGTCGGATGCACTGGGCCGAAAGGCGTAAACATTTTTTTTAATATAGTGCAGCGCACACCATCTTGGAGAATAGAGAAATAAGGCGAACTCAAAAAACATCAATAAATTAAGGTGAAATGTGCTAATAATTCACGTCTTGGAAACAGCATGCTTACAGCAGTTTGAACAATGAGGCGGGGATCAACACTGTAATCCCCATTACGATGAGCTTACAGAGGAGCTTTGCATTGCACTGCAACCAGGCGGTTTCTGGTCCAGCTTCCCAACTACATCTTGATATCTAAGAAAAATTCACGTAACCCGCTGCCAAAGAAACACCGTAAATATGTAATCTCAACTCAGTACGAGTATCTCAAACAACAACAATAACAACATTAAGAATAACACATGTTTGTTAGTTACTGTTTAGAAACATAATTGTGCTACTCTCGGCTTATTTTTATTTTTTTCAGGCGAGGCAACTAGGACACTTTCAACAGGTACCCATTTTCAGCTGGGTAGTAGTCGAGATTGTCGAGACCCGAAACTGAGCCTCATATCTTCGCAAGACGCCTTTTCGATCCCAGGTTGACGAGCCACTATCTACATGAAGCCAAGTTAATATACCAAAGGCCACATGAAGTCAAGCTCATGTATCAAGGGCATATCAAGTCAAGTTAATATACCAAAAGCCACATGAAGTCAAGTTAATATATAAAAAGCCACATGAAGTCAAGCTCATGTATCAAGGGCATATCAAGTCAAGTTAATGTTCAAAAAGCCACATAAAGTCAAGTTAATGTTCAAAAAGCCACATGAAGTCAAGTTAATGTACCAAGGGCCACATGAAGTCAAATTAAACTACCAAGGGCCATATGAAGTCAAATTAATGTACCAAAGGCCACATACAGTCAAATTAATGTACCAAAGGCCACATACAGTCAAATTAATGCACCAAGGGCCCTATGACGTCAAGTTAATATACCAAGGGGCACCGTTGAACCAGCCTGGTTCTAGGAAAAGGAGATAGGTGCCCATCTCGACACACAGACCTCCGTTTCCTAGAACCTGGCTGCTTCAACAGGTGCGAGGAATGACTCTATATTAGGGTCGGCTAACCAAGGCACTTCTTCTTCCTCGTTCTTCTTCAGACCTCGATTCCAATGATTCTAACGAAGTCAGCAGTCGACTTAAGACTCTGTACACTTCCGTACAGCTTCTCGTGGAAGGACACTGGCTGCTGCCAAATGCTCTTCTTTTGTCGGTATACAGTGGGCTAGCACTGCAAAATGTGTTCTGCTTTCATGGGGGTTGTGCCGCAAAGACAAATGCTGTACAAGTGTTATTGTGTGGTATGTGGCTGTGAGGCAAGGCGTTCATCACGCTAGCGAGTGGGGAAATTGTTCATAGAACGGACTTCACACCACAGTAGTACACCCCCCCCCCCCCCCCCCCCCCCCCCATTGTGCTCAATTTCTCACATTGGAGCAAATGCTAACGACAGAGCAAGATCTCCGTTGCTTCTGTCGCAGCTCTGAAATTTTCTCCTAGTACCCATTTACAGCTAGTTCGACTGGTAGAAGCGGTCAAACAATGAAAATGCCCACGTTTTGCCCGGTCTGTTAAATTGAGTGCAACGGGATTCGAACCTGGTTCGTCGAGATTGTAAACCAAGTTTACAACTCCTAGGCTACCGAGCCCCCGCCAGCATCAATAAAAAAATCCATGAAGTTTATCCTAGTAGTTTATTGAAGCAGGCAATCATAGGCTAACGTTCATGGTACATTCACTTGACTCCATGTGGCCCTTGGTACATTCATTTGACTCAATGTTGCCCTTGGTACATTAACTTGACTTCATGTGGCCCTTGGTACATTAACGTGACTCCATGTGGCCATTGGTACATTAACTTGATTTGATATGGCCCTTGATACATTAACTTGACTTCATGTGGGTCTTTGTATTTTAACTTGACTTCATGTGGCTCTTTGGATATTAACGTACTTTATGTGGCCCTTTGTATATTAACGTACTTCATGTGGCCCTTTGTATATTTACTTGACTTCATGTGCACTTGCTAAATAACTTGACTTTATTATGTCATCTATCCGTTAACTTTAATTGCATCTAGCTCTTGGTCATTTAACCTGATATCGTTTGACCCTCTGTTCATCAAAAAGTAACTATCATATGCTCATGCTTCAATAACTTGACAATTCGTAACTCTTGGTATAACTCAATGTGGTCCTAAAGGTGGTTTGCGACCCCTGCTAAAGGAAGGACTAGACGCTGGATATTTCTACAAAAACCGCATGTCAATGCCAAGGTTATCCAATACGCAGAAACATTATTTATAAATACGTTATCCATTTCCTGTTTGTTGGGCGTCATTTCAGCCGATGAGGGTGTTTTCAAGAAACGCCCAAAACCTATGTACTTCTGTCATACGATATATTTTGTTATTTATGTTTCGGCTACAGTTATCAAAACGTGTTGGATTAAAAGATGTTTAAAAGATGAGTGAGCATCTAAGACCACTTGGTATATACCTATGGTGAGGTGACCAAAGCAGTTGTGGTCTTACTGGGAAGTTCAATAAGACACCTCCAAAAAATTTTTCTTTTTCTTCTTCTTCGTACGCTGTCAGACATCAACTTGAATTTGTTCGAAGAAAGCAGCGGTCATCCTGAGGCTGTCCACACTGCCATTGAGCTTGTCTAGTGTTGGCACTGGTGATGGCCACTTGTGCCTTCTCTGGTCCTCGTATGTCGGGCAATTTTGCAACAGATGTTTAGCGGTCATTTTCCCTGTACGACAGGTGTATTCATCAGTAGAAATAAAAATGATTAAAGGGAGTGCAGATGTTACAGTGTTCAGATTCAAAGGGAAACCAGAATGAAAGTATCCAATGATGAGTTACCGTACCTGTATCGTTATGACACTATGTATGTATATATATATATATATATATATATATATATATATATATATATATATATATATATATATATATATATATATATATATATATATATATATATATATATATATATATATATATATATATGGTCTTTAAAACGATAAAGATGAAATTGCCATTATGGGATCAAGATGCTGAGCAGCGCATGAGCTGAGATGGTCAGCGACTCATAGCTGACTGCTAGCGTCAGGGCCAGCGAACCAAAGCTGCAAAGACCCTTCTACACCTCCACGAGGTGATCCTGGATAACAGGGCAGACTGGCTAAGGAGAAGGAATCGAAGAGGGAATGCTAACCCGGTACTCTTCTTCTTCTTCATCGTACGCAGTCAGACAGCAACCATTATTTTTTCGAAAAAAGCAGCGATCATCCTGAGGCTGTCGACACTGCCATAGAGCTTGTCTAGTGTTGCCACTGGTGATGGCCACATCTGCTCTCTCTGATCCTCGTATGTCAAGCAATTTTGCAGCAAATGCTCAGCGGTCATTTTCCCGGTACCACACGGGCATTCGTCAGTGCCACCTATCTTCAATTTGTTGAATAGTTGGTACCTCAGTCTATTGTGGCCAGTGCGAAGTCTGAAGACCACGACCTGCTCTCTTCTGTTACACTGGTAATAGGCATCGTTTTTGGTGTAGCCAGTATGTTCGGTTTCCCATTTGGTCATGTATCTAGCTCTAATAAGCCGTTTTGACTCTTCGTATGTCATACTAGTATCTGGTTGTGGTAGTTTTGCACCTTCTTTTGCCAGTCTGTCTGCCTCCTCGTTGCCATGGATGTTGCAGTGGGATGGAACCCACTGTACCACTACCCTTTTTGGTGCGGACTGGTGGCATAGTTGACAGAGTACTGCTCTTAAATCATTAAGTTCAGTATTTTTCTGGCATTTTAGTGCTCTGACTACGGCCAGAGCATCTGTAAGCAGGACTATATGGCTTTCATTCCTTTTACCTGTCACCATTTCTTCCACTGCCGCCCTCAGTGCCTCTGCCTCCGCTTTGAAATCGCTTGTGTATTTTCCAGTGGCGAATGACAGTGTAATTTTTCTGCCATTTGGTAGATTTAAAAATGCTCCTGCCCCTCCGTTCTGTGTTGTGTTTGTTACAGAACAGTCGGTGTATGCATGGGTCCAGTCCATGCTTGGGTAGTTTTCCGTTATGTAACTCAGGGTAGTATCTCTTCTTTCTTTTTCAGTCTGGCTGTTTTTGTTTCCAATACCTGGTATATTTTCTACCACCTCTGGAAATATATCCTGCCTCCAGGTAGGTTTTCGTACAGTAGGGATGGGCTTTGGTGTTGTTAGTGCGTTCATGGGATCTTCGTGCATCTTTGCTTTGGCTATTTCTGCAAAGTTTCTCCGCTTTAGTTTCCCATTTCCGAAATTGTTTAGTCTCTGGTGCATTGGATCGTCAGTCAGTCTTCTGAGTTTCTCTGCTTGCTGCTTTGCTCTGCAGTCTCTTCTGTCAGTCATGGATTGCAGTTTTGTAATCTTTTCAAGTTCTACACTTGGCGTTGACTTCATGCCTCCTGTTATAATTCTCATGGCTTGGTTTTGAAGTTTGCTAACTTTATCGAAGTTCGCCTTTGCTGCTGTTGTCCATGCCGCAATGCCATACTCGAGAACTGGTCTCACTCTTCCAGTGTACAGTTTTTTTAGTATACTTTCGTCTGCTCCCCAGCTTGTGCCAGCAAGTTTCCTCATGATTGCCATTCTTTCTCTGGCTCTCATTCGGTTTCTCTCGATCTGACTTTTTCATGTCATGCGCCGATCAAATGTAACTCCCAGGTAGTTTGTAACCCGGTACTCAAAAAATGCTTGCTGAAGTCGGATGTGTTGGACTGAAAGGTGTAAATATCGTAGTCAAGCTGTAACCTACGACACAACGCATTCCCTTCTCTGGACTACATTCTGCTACTTAAGCCTTTTCAGGGTTTGGTAGTGGGAGATTGAGAATGAACGAAGTCAAGCCAAGCCAAATAGCCATTATCACAAAAGCTCGAATCTCTTATATTCTAATAGCAAAATGCCCTCTCTTCTGAGATTTGCAGGGGTTCGAATAATAATAACACTATAAACGTGCCACCTCTTCTATTGAAGGTCGGGTATTGGGATGGATGTCTTCTCCTCTATAAACTTTTACCCACAAAACAAGTGTGGTAAAGTCATTTAAAAAAGAAAATACAACTCAAGCATGTATGACAGCAGATGACGTGACATGAGGGCTAATAAACGGTGAGGATGGAAGGAAGACGAACGTCTGGTTAGGCAAAATATACTGGCTAAGACCCTCACCTCGGCTTCCACGCAGCCCTCTCTGGAAACTGGCTGTTTTTATGGCAGCTGTGCTAACATAGTGAGGGATCGACGTAATTCCCGCAGTAGTGAGCGACATGAAGATGAAGCGAATCAAAGCACAATCGCATGGAGGATCTCGGTCCACCTTCATCAGCACGCTCGGGATGTGAGGAAAGCTACGACAACTCGCCAAAAGACGTCCTTTTTAGGGCGAAAAACGAGTAATCCTACTTTTTGTGAGCATTCAACAACAACAATAACAGCAGCAAGAACAACAACAACAACAGCAACGGTGCGGAGAAAGTCGTAAGGAATCTTCAACGACACAATACATCTCAACCCGGAACACATGGACAGAGCAGGAGTCAACGCGTATTTGTTACAGACATGTGCTTTCCAAAGAGCTGCATTGGGTTGATTCATTGAACGTTCCTTCTCTACCGTTGCAATTTCTGCTTTCAGGATGTCTCTTGAACGCATAGGCTTTAATCATGGTAGTCAAGGCACTGAGAGTTCATGTCACATTTCAAGGGCAATACCTGATATAGCCTTCTCGTCCTTGACACACGAAAGAACCCCAAAGTGGCAAGTGTCAATATCAAACTAGGTGGTAGAGAAACGCAGTGCAGCTGGTTTTAAAGAAAATATCGTGTTTGCACCTGGTAGTGGTTCATCATACTTGGTCTGCATCTACCACGTGGCTCGCACCTGTGGTGTCAAGTAGATGTTTCGTGTGCATCGATCATACCAACCATGAGACACCAATTCGACTAGTGGGCTAAACCAGATGAGGTATCGCCGATGGGTACTGAACCCTCGCTGAGATAGGGCTTCTCTACCCGTGCATGTGAAGACTTGTTTAACGAAAAGGAAGACGACTCGCAGCAAAGTAGTGAGAAATGCAATGAGCATGATGAAACACTGGAACGCCTTGGCTATCCACTGCATCCTTTCATATCTCCAGTTACCTTGACTACGTCTTCTCACTGGACTCGGATAGCTTGGGACTAGAGAATGAGCTAGACGACCAGTGTTGGTCTTCTACAGTTAGGGGGAACTCAGTGGTGCCGAGGTAAGGTGTCCGCCGCGGGTTCGAATCACGGCAGATTTTTTTTTAACGTAGATCTTCTGGTAAAAATGTCCATGATCTCTGGGTAGTGAGATCGAGCTCCCGTGTTCAGTGTCGAGCACGTTAAAAATTTCTTGGCAGTTGGAAATCGAAATGAGAAGGCTTAACGGCCCCTGCTCTGCTAAAATTCAAGTTAAAAATCTACCTAAGTTACTTGTACCGTTCCCCATGTGGTTTGTTAAAAGCAGCCAAAGGTGGCGCCTAACTGGCTGCGGGTCTACCTAGCTCTCGTGTCTGAGTCTATTAAGATGGACTCGCACATCGGTCAAACCACCATCAAAGAAACTGGTTGTATATAGATTCTGCAGAGTTTACTAAACTAGTATAAAAAATGTCAAGTTAAATCCAAATACACCGTATGGTGGTCAGTGGTCTCGATTTAAGGTGTCCGCCACGGGTGCCGGAGGTCGCGGTTCGAATCAAGGTGGACACCGCAATTTTTTTTCACGTGCATCTTCTAGTACAAATTTCCCTGATCTCTGGGTCGTGAGATCAGACTGACCAAGACTCCACCTCACGCCAGGGACAATATACTGACCAAAACTGCACTTCACGTCAGAACCAGGTTAACATACTGACCAGGGCACCACCTCACATCAGGGATAATATTCTGACAAAGGCCGCACCTCATATCCACCCAGAAACATACCATGTTTCAGCAGTCTGGTCAGCGAGGTGGGGGATCAACACTGCCATTCCCGTAGTGGTGATTCCACTGCAAGTCTGGCAATGAACTACAGCAAGGAAGACCAATGACCACCTTGTCTACTATGCCCCGTGATATAAATAAGACCCATTGACCCCGGTACAAGAAACAATTTGTCGTGTGAGTAGGTAGGACAACCATAACAATTCTTCACCCTTGCACACAAACAGATACAAACACAATGAATACCCACACATTCATGGCCAGCTCATTGCACGGTTGTTCTCTTTGGACAGCCTCCAGAACACACCAGAAGCAGCTGCAGGGTCAGGTAATATCCAACGGACACAATATGAATTCCTCTCCTAGCTGAAGGTCTTCAATGATCCAGCAGACTGACTCTCAGTACCAAAGCTATTTAACGGTAGTGTTGTACTAGAGTCGCTTTCTTCGTTAGAAGCGGTTATCTATACTGGCATTTAACTGTAAATGTAATAATAATAATAATTTTTTTAACTACAAATATTGCGAATGTAGCCCCAAAGCAGACAGTGCTGTTTGGGGATGACGTGTTAGAGACGATTATAAGTGGCCTATGTTTTTATATTGTGTACGTCCCTTTCTCACTGTCTTTCTTTCGCTAATTGCAAGTCAGGTAATAATTTGTGGCTGGGGAAGCTGGAGCGTGTCAATATCGCTAACTGAACCCGGTACCTATGCCGTGAAAATGAAGCACTTCTACCACTCTGCTACTCAAATGATTTTTTTAAAAGTTCTTCAAATACGTAAACATTAATTAGAGCAGAACATCCCGTGTTTTCAGAAATTGTGACAGACAGGACAGAAAAAAAACATCAAAGATTATGAGAATAAATGCAACTCGTGACAATAAGTTTGTGTTGCAAGATTCACTCCTACAAGATGTGGATTCATTCATGCATCTTGGCAGAAATATAGACAGCGTAGATAAAGATATCAAAATAAAAATACACAAGGCAAGAGAAGTTTTCTTTGCATTGGGAAAAATGGAAATGAAAAGAAATTAGTTTCAGAACAAAAATATAAATCTTCGTTATCAATGTTCGGTTCATTTGATGACCTAAGACACAGAGAACAAGAAAAACAAAGAAAACTATATACTTTCTGCCTGTGCAAAATAGAGAGAAGTGGTATGATAGGATCTCAGATATCGAAGTGTTGGAAAGAAACAGATATCAGTGGAACACAAGAGAAAAAGAGGCTGTCGTTGGAAAGGACAAACATTAAAGAAACCAGCTGACAGCATGACAAGACAGTCTCCGTTCTGGAATCCCCAAGGCAAGAGGAGTAGAGCTAGACCAAATAACAAACGGAGAAGAGAGTTCGAGATAAATATAATGTTAAACAGAGACGATGTAGACAGAACTGGCAGTGATGGCTAAGGACATGAGGACTTAGTTTGCATTTGTTGAGGACATATGTTATATAGGGAGCTGAACGGTTCTGGTCGATGGATTTCGTGTTTTATAATAACATACAATATAAGCAGAAAAAGATAGACTGAAAGTATTCAGCGCTAGAGAGAATTATATTGAAAGAATCAATAGCCTTATCAGAGTAGTATCAGGTTTATATAGAATAGGGTAACTGTACCAATCCAAAGCATGCAGTAAAACACGACTAAGGAGAGTTGTGTATGGGGCTTTTCCATCGTCAATGCTGTCTATCGCTAACAGTTCAGTTGCCATTTCCATGTCGAAGGTTTTTTTTTTTTTTTTTTTTTTGCGTTCGCCTTATTTATCTATTCCCCAGGGCGTGTGTGCGTTACACTGTGGTTTTTATTTTGCGCCTGTCGGCCCAGTGCATCCGACTTCAGCATGCATTTTATGTAAGGGTCTGCTTCCTCCTGCATTTTCTAAGGGTTTGCTTCCCCGGTGTAACGGCCGGTGGTGTGATGGGGATCGAACCCAGCACCTTCTGGTTGTGAGCCGTGCCACTTAACCACTAGGCCCTGCCGTCCCCCTCATGTCGAAGGTTTGATACACCCAGACAGGCTTTTCAGTGTCCATCTCTTGATGTTATTCTCAAGCTTATAGATTTGCTTTTCTTCGCGTCGTTGCAGCATGAGTTTCATGAAAGTGTTTGACCAAATCATTCCATGGTAGCTAGAAACTATCGCTTGTTCTAATATTTTCCTCCCTAAAGCAATGAGTATTTTGCTCCGGTTCGCGAAATATGTAGTCTATACGCGATCTAAGGTACATGGGCAGCATTTTATCAGAGGCGGTAGGTCGTCGTCATCGTCATCATGTAGCATGTCCTTTGCAGAACGTCGCTCTCACAACAGCCTATCTGTAAGACTCTCGATATCTGGCCAGAACGTCGCTCTCACAACAGCCTATCTGTAAGACTCTCGATATCTGGCCAGAACGTCGCTCTCACAACAGCCTATCTGTAAGACTCTCGATATCTGGCCAGAACGTCGCTCTCACAACAGCCTATCTGTAAGACTCTCGATATCTGGCCAGAACGTCGCTCTCACAACAGCCTATCTGTAAGACTCTCGATATCTGGCCAGAACGTCGCTCTCACAACAGCCTATCTGTAAGACTCTCGATATCTGGCCAGAACGTCGCTCTCACAACAGCCTATCTGTAAGACTCTCGATATCTGGCCAGAACTCCCGCCTCTGTCGTCGTCATCTTCTAAACCTCTATGATGTCTTGTGTCCATCTTCTCCTCGGTCTACCTCTACCCAGTTTTTCAGGCACAATACCCTTCAATATCGTTCTCTCCAGGGCATTATAACATTTTATGTGATCAAAATATTTTAGTTTTCTAGACAAGCTATTGTTGACTTGACAATTTCCCTCGATGTCCAGTTATTATATGTTTTTAGTTTTTTCCAGTTATTTTATGTTTTTAGTTTATTCAGTTATTTTATGTTTTTAGTTTATCCAGTTATTTTATGTTTTAAGTTTATCCAGTTATTTTATGTTTTAAGTTTATCCAGTTATTTTATGTTTTTATTTTATCCAGTTATTTTATGATATTTACGTTTTCCTTATTCCCTATCTGGGAAATATTAAGCACCGTCCTGTCCCATATTAGTTTAAAAGATTAAATCCTTTTCTTAAGTGTTTGTGTGGTGGTCCACACATGGATGGTGGTAGACATTGTTACAGTCTGTCAATAAGTTAAGGGTAGGTGCTACAGAGAGATTGAGACCAGATGCCAGAAAGCAACAGCAGTGACACGACTGACAGCGAACGAAGAAGATGCAGAAATATTAACCAGCCCATATGTACAGAAGATTGTGTGACAACGTTTCTGCAAGATGGGGCAGCCAGCCCCATGTCCGCAACTCTTACTCGCCTCTTTCTACTACATGCACGTTACAGTGTTACTATTCTTTGCTTCCAGCTCAGGCCCCGGTAACATTCGGGCAAAATAAAGGAGTGTCTAACAATTAACAATATTCCTGGGGAGGAAGGCTAACGTCTGGTCAGGTAAAATATACTGGCCCAGAATCTCACCTTGGCTAATTGTAGCCCTCCGTGGAAACGGACTGTTTTCATGACAGATTGGCTAACGAGGTGAGGGATCGACGTTATCCCTGTAGTACTAGTCTACTCATTGTGGGCATTCGAAACAACAAACAAGAACATCATCCCCGTGGCTTGAATAAAACGACAAAAGATAAATAATCTAACACAGTATTCATAAACTTAAAGGTACATACAACGATCGAATCACCATACAAAAAAACCACAAATGTTTTCCACACGAAATATTGCTAACAAGAAACGAACTACATAAACGCCGGCTGTAACTTTCCTGTCATATTAGCGCCTAAGAATACACATTTGATACAGTCAATAACAACACCTGGCTTTGAAAACGTAAGAACACAGGGGTTTATACCGTCCAGGTTGGATATCAGGAGGTAAACACACCTGTGTTGGATCGCTACATATCCTACCTAAACCACCAAACACGATTACTACTGCGCCAAGTTGGAAACACAGCGGCAAGGATTGAGACGGGTTCGTGCACGGAATGAGGAATCTAGGTGTTCAACTTGAGGTGTGACAGACTCGGCAAGGTGAATGGCGCGGTTTGGTAGCAGTTCGTTGTTGGGCTCCGCGAGCGTGGCTGGCAGGCCCACTGGGTCGTCGTCAGAGCAGGCCGGTCCCGTCCAGGGGGGGGGGGGGGGGGGGGGGAGGGAAGAGGAAATGAGTGAATCAAAAATGTGTCGTGAGTTCGGGGAAACTGCATCCTAAGGTGAAAGATTGTCGGACGTGTTTGATGTCCTGCGTGGGTGTAGCTGTGCTCGAATGTCATGGCGTTTTGTTGCTCTTTGAATGCTTCACATGGGCTTCATTTGTGTTTTCTTCTTCTTCTTCTTTTTTTCTTCTTTTTCTTTCTTTCTTTCTTTTTTTCGTACTGCTCCTTGAAATTCTTCTCCCTCTCACTCATCTTCTCCTCAAAATTCTCCACCTTCTAATTGCTCTTCTCCTTCTCTTCATCATGCCTCTTCTCCTCATGGCTCTTCTCTTTCTCATTTATCTTCTCCTTCATTCTTCTCTTTCTCATTCCTCTTCTTTCCTTCTTTCTTCTCTTCCTCATTTTCTTCTCCTCTTAAATCTTTTCTTCATTTCTCTTCTTCTCTTCCATCGTCTCTTCCTCATTTCTCCTCCTCTTCCTAATTTCTCTTATCGTAATTCTTCTCTTCCTCATTTTCTTATCCTCTTAATTCTTCTCTTCATTTCTCTTCTTCCCTTCATTCGTCTCTTCCTCATTTCTCTTCTCTTAATTCTTTTCTTCCTCATTTTCTTCTCCTCTTAATTCTTCTCATTTTTCTTGTTCCCTTCATTCTTCTCTTCATTTCTCCTCTTCTTCCTAATTTTCTTCTCCTTTTCTCTTCATTTCTCTTCATCCCTTGATTCTTCTTTTCCTTATTTCTCCTCCTCTTCCTCTATTTCTTCTCCTCTAAATTCTTCTCTTCATTTCTCTTCTTCTCTTCATTCTTGTCTTCCTCATTCATCTTCTTCCCTTCATTCTTCCCCTTCTCACTCTTCTCGTCTTCATTCTTGTCATTCCTGTTCTCTTCTTACTTTTTCTCTTTCTCTCGCCCCCTCATCATTATTCTCTATCTCCCTTTTATCCTCGTTATTCTCCTTCTCTGATTCTTCTTCTCTTCATTCTGTTCCGTCTCTTACCTTTTCTTCTCTTCCCCTCTTCATTCTTCTCCTCTTCCTTCCTCCTCCCCCCCCCTCTTCCTTCTCATCCTCGTTCTTCTCCTTCTCATTCTTCTCCTACTAATTTTTCATTGTTGTCCTCTTCCTTCTCCTCTTCATTATCCTTCTTCCTTCTTATTCGCCTCCTCGTTTCCTCTACTTTATTATTCTTTTTTTAACTCTTCCTTTTTCTCATTCACTTTAATCATATGCACCCTCACCCTTCCTCTCTTTCTTCTTCCCAACGCTTTTTCTCTTCCTTTCTTCTTCGTACACCTCCGCCTTGTCCCATTTCTTCTTCTCCTCCATTTTCTCATTCTTACTTTTCTTCATCTACTTCTTTATCCTATTCTCCTCCTCTTACACTTCCTCCGTTTTCTCATACCGAAGAAAACACTTTATCCACTTTTTATACTTCCAGCCGATCTGAAACCTTCCAACGATAAATCGTTCCTCGATGTATACTAAAGCAGCTCCTGGACCAGAGATCTCAAACCAGTCCTAAGGCTGCGCCAGGACCCTTTTAACTGCCCGAGGACCGCACCTAAGTATGTTTCTTGTCCGTTAACCTTGGAAAGTATTTCTGGTATCACATCTCGCTGAATTATTAATTTTATGTTAATTGGTTCATTCCTTAGAGCCGATATTTGGGCTTGTAAACTATCTTACATGGCTACAGAGCCGACGTATTGGCTACTAAGCTGTCTTACATGGCTTTCTTAGCCGGTGTATTGGCTACTAAACTGTCTTACATGACTACATAGGCGGCGTATTGGGTACGAAACTGTCTTACATGGCTACAGATCCGGCATATTGGCTACTAAACTGTCTTACATGGCTTGCATAGCCGACGTATTGGCTACTAAACTGTCTTACATGGCTTTGTTAGTCGGTGTATTGGCTACTAAACTGTCTTACATGGCTACATAGACGGCGAATTGGGTACTAAACTGTCTTACATGGCTACAGAGCCGGCATATTGGCTACTAAACTGTCTTACATGGCTCACATAGCCGGTGCATTGGTTACTAAACTGTCTCACAGGGCTACCGAGTCAACATATTAACTTGCAAACTGTCTTACATGGCTACAGAGCCGGCGTATTGGCTACTAAACTGTCTTACAGGGCTACAGAGCCGACGTATTGGCTACTAAACTGTCTTACAGGGTACAGAGCCGACGTATTGGCTACTAAACTGTCTTACAGGGCTACAGAGCCGACGTATTGGCTACTAAAATGTCTTACAGGGCTAACGAGCCAACATATTGACTTGCAGAATATCTTACGTGGCTACAGAGCTGATATTTTGTCTTCAACTATTACTTTACTTATATATGAAAGTCTACCACTAACAATGAGTCCTTCATTTTTAATGAACCTATATATATCCTATCAGAAGTTTCACATTATTTTAAAAAAATTGTTCAGAAGCCCACGTATTCCGAGTGAGTGAGATAATACGAGGCGTGTTCAAAAAGTATCCGACCTTTGGATCGGAAAAATACAATTACTTAACTGGAGGTTTGAAACTCTAATCCCATTGAAAGAACTTTCATTAGGACTCACCACGCTTCTCCCAGCGGTAACGCCATTGTTGGAAGCAATTCAGGAAGGGCTCTTTTGGAAGGGAGTACAGCTGGGTCGTTGCATTCTGAATAACGTCTTCTAGTGACTCAAAACGGGTCTGGATCAAGATGCTGAGCAGTGCATGAGCTGCAGTGGTCGGCGACCCATAGCTGACTGCTAGCGTCAGCGCCAGCGAACCAGAGCTGCCAAGACCCTTATACACCTCCACGTGGTGATCCTGGATAACAGGCTGCAGCAGGGCAGACTGGATAAGGAGAAGGGGTCGAAGAGATAATGTTAACCCGGTACTAAAAAAATGCTTGCTGAAGCCTGATGTGTTGGACCGAAAGGATGCAAATATCGCAGTCAATCTGTAAACTACAACACAACGCATTCCGTTCTCTGGACTGCATTCTACTACTTAAGCCCTTTCGGGGGTTGGTAGCGGGAGATTGAAAACGAACGAAGCCAAACCAATCCAAATCGGATAAGTTTCTGCAAAACTTTTGTCTTGGGAAACAGCCAACAATCGCAAGAAGACACACTGGGAGAATAGGGAGCCTGACGAACCAGAGGAATGTTGTGTTTGGCCAAGCAAGTCTGAATCCGATGCAGAGAATAGACGGGGCCGTTGCCACGATAAATCCACCAAGTTTCTGTTGTCCACAGGTTCGGTCGTTTGCGTCCAACAGCATCACGAAGGCGGCTGATGACCTCCAGGTAGTAATCTCGAATGAGGACACGACGGTTCTGTAAGAGACCAAGGTCCGAACTTGGTCAAAGACTTCATCATATGGCTTGTTGAGGGCCTACCGGAATGTGAACCGCTCTCCACAAATGTGCGGCCATCTTTGAAGAGATTGTACCAGATCTTAATGTGTGTAATGCCCATGGCATCGTCACAGAAAGCCTGTCGAATCTTCCGAATGATTTCCACTTTGGTATCGCCTAGCTTTTGGCAAAATTTGATGCAACACCGCAGCTCGATTCTTTCGTCATTTCGTGATGAATGAAAACCTGACCGATGCTCACTGCATTAAAAAAATTCGCGCATGCCGGTCCCTTACACCTCCCTGCAGAAAGACAACACCCAACTTCATTTATTTCCTAGGGAAAACAATTCAGGTCGGATTCTATTGGAACACACCTCGAATATTTCGCTGCTGTGAGAAATACATTTTTCAGTTTCAGAACTGTGTCCTCTCTCATTTTTCCATCGGCATCATTTGTTCTAGCCGCCATCTGTCGTACGACACACCTATGGAATAAATAAAAAAAGGCGAGGAAGGGAACTGGCCACTCTACCTTACACAAGCTGTGCGTTATTATATTGAAGCCTTTACCACTTCATTCTCGACCAGCCTGTTTAAGGATACCATTTACCTTTCATTGTTTGAAGACAAAGCGAGCAATAAAATTCTGTCTTCAGCATATTCTCAAATGTATGAAGGAAATGGGCTTTCATCAACGGCCGTTATATATTCAAACGGTATCATTTGCTTTCATCTACGGTCGTGCTCTGCTCAAACTGTGTTATTTGCTTTCATCTGCGGGGGTTCTCTATTCAGACGGTGTTATTTGCTTTCATCTGCGGGCGTTCTCTATTCACACGGTGTTATTTGCTTTCATCTGCGGGGGTTCTCTATTCAGACGGTGTTATTTGCTGTCATCTGCGGGCTTTCTCTATTTAAACGGTGTAATTTGCTTTCATCTACGGCCATTCTCTGAGTTGTTGTCATTCTTATTGTTATTGGTGTAATTGATAACATTATTGTTGTCGTTGATATTGTTATGGTTGTTGTTATTGTTACTGTTGTTATTGTAATTGTTGTTGTTTGCTGAATGCACACAATGAGTAAGATCACTATTTTGTGCTTTCTTGCTAAACGCCTTGCTAAAAATAGCGCTAGCAAAATTAATTATGCCATCATCGTCTACGATGGACGGGGGCCTTTGCCTTTGGAACCCACCTACTCCTGGTCCTTCTCTTCAAACCCACCACTTATCTCTATCAATCATCTCCAAGACAGAAGTAGATTCTATATTTCTTCTTCTTTCTTTTTTATTCTTTTGTCCTACTGGTTTTGTTTTGCGAGGTCACAGAAATGAAGTATGCGTAGCCTTCTGGTTTGTGCTAGATGGGAGTCTTGTGTAGTCGACATGTTGAACTTTTGGGGTGTTTCCTTGATCCCCTCTATCCAGCGTCGCTATGGCCAACTACTAGCTGGAGAACCTGATACCTTCATGTAGTATGATTTAGCTGCAGGTTGTTCATAGTGAATTATTGTGATACCTTCATGTAGTATGATTTAGCTGCAGGTTGTTCATAGTGAATTATTGTGATACCTTCATGTAGTATGATTTAGCTGCAGGTTTTTCATAGTGAATTATTGTGATACCTTCATGTAGTATGATTTAGCTGCAGGTTGTTCATAGTGAATTATTGTGATACCTTCATGTAGTATGATTTAGCTGCAGGTTGTTCATAGTGAATTATTGTCAAATGACCAAACCACTTTCCTTTCAGTGCTTTTATATAGTACTCAACCGGTGTAGTCCACACTATATTCCTAAGCGTACTGTTACGGATTCTGTCTGGAATTGTTTTTCCTGTTGCATTTCTTACACGTCGCATCTCACATGTCTCGATCTTACGTTTGTGCTTTTCTAATAGTGTCCATGTTTGACACTGAACACATAACATAGGGATGATCAGTGTGTTTATTATCAGCGTCTGTTTAGTAGACATATCGACATTTGAATGTTTCAGTATCGGTGCCAGTTTGTACGGATGTGTCAAGAAGGCAAATGACATGATGCCCAGACATCCGAAAGGAATCTCGCACTCAGATAACCTGCACATTACACCTCCAGTCAAGCAAATTGGGCCTTCGGGTCACAGTTCACATTAACCTATACTTTAAAAAATAAATAATGTTCACATCACATTCAGTATTTTTTTTATTATTCAAGAGATAGAGGTGGTATGTTCAAAAGTCATGTAGCTAACAATATAATACGTATACTGAATGGTAACTATTAAACATTGTGTTAAAATTGTTGCAACAGTTTAGAATTGCAGAATGAGGAAACATACCGAAAGACTTTCAGTTTTATATATATAAAGAATCGAATTCTTCAAGTCAAAATCTTACAGAAAGATCCACAGAATACACTAGGCGGCGAAACATACAAATATAGACATTGGCCAAGAGTTTAACATGGAGAAGAACTGGTTTATCAATTCTATTTTGGCAAGTAATACTTTGGCCACATCAAGAGGCACAACGTTCTTGAGAGAACGGGGATGGTAGGTATGGTGCCAGGTAAAAGAGACAGAGGTAGACCAAGAAGACGATGGCACCAAGATATCCAGGTAAGTATGGGCATGACTGTGGCGGAGCCCTGGAGTTTTGGCAAGAGAAAGTTTCTTTCAGACAGGCTGTGATGGGAGCGACGTTCTATAAAAGACATGAGACATGCTGATATATATATATATATGTGTGTGTGTGTGTGTGTGTTTGTGTGTGTGTGTATTTGTGTGTGTGTTTGTTTTATATAGTGAGAGAAAAAGCGAGAGAGATAGAAAGAGAGAGAGAGAGAGAGGCCGTCTCTTTGTTCTGAGCTATCCTTTCCAGCTCTGTCCACATCTTTCGAGCTCTCTTCTCCGTGTGTGTCACAGTCTCTCTACCTCTCTTGCCCCGGGGGATCCCATAATAGAGACTGCCATGTAATGCTGTCAAATGATTTCTTCCATGTGTGTTCTGCGCGTTCTCTCGTTTCATTCCACCGGGTTTTCCCAACAGTTTCACATTATTGATCTATCCGTACCATTTTAAAATCTCGATTTTTTCCGCAGGCAGCCATTTATTAAAGTCTGTATCAGTTTGGTTGTTGTGTATGTTATTCTCCATGTTTCAGAATCACAAGATAGCATGGACTTTACATTAGAGTTGACTATTGTAATTTTTGTGTTGGAATTTCTTGTGATTTTCAGAAGTTTGTCTATACTGCAACCAAGATATTTGAGGGATTGCATATCATGAAAAATTGTGTCTTTCTATACAATATGATTGTCTTGCATATAATCTAATAAATAATTATATATCATATGTTTTATGATTATTTTATCACATATACAATATACATGTACATTCAAGATGTTAAAAAATCACTTGGCTATACTGTATTAATTTAGCTTTTTTTGCATTCGCCTTATTTCTCCATTTTCCAAGGCGATGTGCATTGCATTATGTTTTTATTTTGCGCCTGTAGGGCCCACTGCATTCAACTTCATCGTGCATTTTATGTAATGGTCTGTTTCCTTCTGTATTTTCTAAGGGCTTGCTTCCACTAGGGTAATGGCAGCTGCTGTGAATGGGGAGCGAACTCAGCACCTTTGGGCTGTGAGCCGTGTCATTTAACTACTAGGCCACGCCCTCCTCAACTGTCTGAATTGCAAAGTAGGCTCGGTTCAATTCATTCCAGATGTCCTCTCCCAATAGATAACTTACGGGTCATCTCAGCAGGTGACATCTCAACATCGAAGGTCGGCTGGTCAGTTCGGGTAACATCTCTACATCGAAGGTCGGCTGGTCAGTTCAGTTCAGGTGACATTTCCATATTGAAGGTCTGCTGGTCAGTTCAAGTGTCATCTCCACATAGAAGGTCTGCTGGTCAGTTCAAGTGTCATCTCCACATAAAAGGTCTGCTGGTCAGTTCAAGTGACATCTCCACATAGAAGGTCTGCTGATCAGTTCAAGTGACATCTCCACATAGAAGGTCTGCTGATCAGTTCAAGTGACATCTCCACATATAAGGTCTGCTGATCAGTTCAAGTGTCATCTCCACATAGAAGGTCGGCTGGTCAGTTCAGTTCAGGTGACATTTCCATATTGAAGGTCTGCTGGTCAGTTCAAGTATCATCTCCACATAGAAGGTCTGCTGGTCAGTTCAAGTGTCATCTCCACATAGAAGGTCTGCTGATCAGTTCAAGTGACATCTCCACATAGAAGGTCTGCTGATCAGATCAGTTCAGGTGTCATCAACACATAGAAGGTCTGCTGATCAGATCAGTTCAGGTGACATCTCCACATAGAAGGTCTGCTGACCAGTTCAGGTGACATCTCCACATATAAGATTACCTGCAATGAGTCCACAACCTCCTTTTGCCTTAATGACACAAACTGACCTGCTTTTCTCTATCCATGGTTTAATGTTCCCTTCCAACTTATCGCATTGTTAACATCTGGCACGTTTGCCTTCCCCCATTCCTTCCAGCATTGATGTCAGCAAAGTATATCTTTTTACGTGACCAAAATAACATAGCTGTAGGACTCTGATTTCATGACTCTGAATTCATTCATCAGTTCTCTTTGTATTTATAATTTCTCCAATACAGCAATATTTGTTTTCATTTATCAGGGATGTGCACCATTCTTTTATTTATGAATATTTAAAGGGCATTGCATCTCTTCTACAATCATATGTTCATTGTCCTCGTCTCTACGTCATATACATTAAACTTGACTATTCTCTTTTTAAATTTCGGAGTGACTTGTTCGGATGTTAGTATATAACTCTTATTGTTTGGATGTTAGTAAATAACTCTTATTGTTTGGATGTTAGTATATAACTCATTGTTTGGATGTTAGTAAATAACTCTTATTGTTTGGATGTTAGTATATAACTCTTATTGTTTGGATGTTAGTATATAACTCTTATTGTTTGGATGTTAGTATATAACTCTTATTGTTTGGATGTTAGTATATAACTCTTATTGTTTGGATGTTAGTATATAACTCTTATTGTTTGGATGTTAGTATATAACTCTTATTGGCGATACGAATTTGGTGATTCCAATTCTCTTCCTAATTTTTATTTATAACATTTTGTATATTTCTAATACAAGATAAATTCTTGACCTGTTCGTTCGTTTGATAATCTATTTTTATCTGTAGGAAATATCTCTTGTCCTTTTTTGCGCTCCAGTAGTCCCAGCTGTAAATAGGCAACTGCCACGCGACTAGAGAGGTGAAAGGCAGCGAGGAAAGGAACTGGCCACTGAATTTCATACAATATGTGGCTCCGTATATTGAAGTCTCTAACAACCTCATTTAACCTTACAGTAGTGTAACTACTATGGGACAAACCTTGACTTAGTATATTGAAGTCTCTAACAACCTCATTTAACCTTACAGTAGTGTAACTACTATGGCACAAACCTTGACTAAGTATATTGGTCTCTAACAACCTCATTTAACCTTACAGTAGTGTAACTACTATGGCACAAACCTTGACTTAGTATATTGAAGTCTCTAACAACCTCATTTAACCTTACAGTAGTGTAACTACTATGGCACAAACCTTGACTTAGTATATTGAAGTCTCTAACAACCTCATTTAACCTTACAGTAGTGTAACTACTATGGCACAAACCTTGACTTAGTATATCAAAGTCTCTAACAACTTCATCCCCCGACAAGTAGTGTAACTATTATGGCACAAACCTTGACTTAGTATATTGAAGTCTCTAACAACCTCATTTAACCTTACAGTAGTGTAACTACTATGGGACAAACCTTGAATTAATATACTGAAGTCTCTGACAACTTTATTCTCCGACAGTAATGTAACTACAATGGAACAAATCTTGTCCTAGTATACTAAAGTTTCCAAGAAATTCTTTTCCCGACAGTAGTGTAACTACTATGGGTCAAACCTTGACTTAGTATACTGAAGTCTCTAACAAATTCGATTCCCAAAAGTAGTGTAACTACTGTGGGAGAAACCTTGACTTAGTATAATGAAGTCTCTAACAACTTCGTTCCCCGACAGTAGTGTAATTACTGGAAGACAAAGCTTAACTTAGTATACTAAAATCTCTAACAACTTCGTTCCCCGACAGTAGTGTAACTACAATGCGACAAGCCTTTACTTTACTGATTCGCTAAATTATGGCAGCTTTCGTGTTCTCAGTGACCAATCCATACATATGAATTTTGTTCTTTATTTGAAACACCAATGCCTGCAGTTCTTGTTCGCTTTCAGCCATCAGAACTGTGTCATCCTTATATCTGAGATTACATATTGATACACCAGCGCTAACGAGTCCTGGCATTTCCTTTATCTGTCGACAAATGCGTTTTGTGTAATTAGGAAAGAGACAAGGAGACATCACGCATTCGTGTAACACGACTATTTTCACATCGATACAATATGACATATTGATTGCGTACTGGCATACATGGCGGCTGCAATGTTTGTGCCCATAATTGCAAACTATACAAAAGTCTAGATTCATAGGCAAAAATGTGCTGAAAAGATATATTACATGCAGCACATGCTCAAATGTGCGACCTCGCACTTGGCAATACTCGCTCATACGCTCAATACAAGAACGTTGAAGATTTCCTCAAGTAGCAGAATCGGTATCATTACTTGCAGATATGATTTCCCACATCAGTGCAGCGATTTTTCTTGGTCGATTCCGATAAATTCTTGATAATCGATGTCTCAGGAAGCAAAGAGCAATCGGGGTCAGGTGAAACATACCCATCAAGGTGGAGCAAAGCGCAATCAGGGTCAGGTGAAACATACCGATCAAGGTGGAGCAAAACGCAATCAGGGTCAGGTGAAACATACCGATCAAGGTGGAGCAAAGCGCAATCAGGGTCAGGTGAAATATACCGATCAAGGTGGAGCAAAGATAATCAGGGTCAGGTGAAACATATTGATCAAGGTTGATCAAAGAGTGATCAGCTTTACGTGAAACATACCGGTCAAGGTGGATAAAAGAGTTATCAGGGTCAAGTGACACATACTGATCGAAAGCAGCAAAGATGGCGCCATTACTCGCTGCGGGTCTACATCGCTCTTTTGTTTTAGTTCATTATAGATGCCGCCAGACACGGATTTGCCGGGAATTCCCACAAGTCGTCGACTTACACCTGTGTTCACGGAAACGTGTTGTTGTTTTCAGTTTGGGCTAGCTAATTCGTTCGTTTTTGTGTGTTTTATTCCGTCCGATTATCTTGGAATGGATTTCGGCTATATGAATAGCACTAAGCCTTAAACGTGTATCATATTTTCACGGTCTAGTTCACACAGCTGAACTTCTCAAGATTGGCGCCCTTAGCCCTAGCTAAAGACACGCCCTAGTTGAAAACAGTGTCAGCTTTGTTTTATGAAATTTAGACACAACTATAATAAACTGCCACTCGGAGAAAGATTGACTCCGTTAGGTGTGTAGCAGCCCAAGACACACCATTGTTGTATGGCTGAGATGGCAATACAAACTGCAAAAACGGTGCCTCAACGATCTTCTAGGTTATGGGACTGATGATGATGATGCCGATGATAATGACTGATAAAGATACAGCAAAGAATAATCAGGGTCTGGTGAAACATACTGATCAAGGTGGGAGCGAAGAGTAATCAGGGTCTGGTGAAACATACTGATCAAGGTGGGAGCGAAGAGTTATCAGGGTCTGGTGAAACATACTGATCAAGATGGGAGCGAAGAGTAATCAAGGTCTGGTGAAACATAATAATCAAGGTTGGAGCAAAGAGCAGTCAGGGTCATGTGAAACATATTATTCAAGTCCCCCACCTCATTCCTGCGATCGTGCTCCCTGAAAACAGGCTGTCTCATAGCGGTCTAGTCAATGATGGGGAATTAGACAATCCAGTGAGCTGACAGTAGTCAGAGATTAACAGCTTCCACTAGTGCAGCCTGGTAAAGAGAATCGGGATAGACGTGGGAGGGCAAACTGGATACCCAAAACTTTTCGGACCGAAAAGCGCAGATATCGCAGCCTCGCTGTAAACTACGATAAAACATAACAACATGCTTTTCCTGATGAATACAGAAGAAAAAGACTGTATTAACCATAGTAGTGAGCTTTCTACAACTATAGCCGCGAGGATACCGGGCCGCCTACTCAAGTATGCTTCGGAATATAAGGAGAGCCACTGACACCCACCATCAGGGATAAAAATGCTGAGCAGTGTATGGGCTGCAGCTGTCAGTGATCCAAAGCTGACTGCTATAGTCAGGGCCAGCGACCATATTTGTCTAGACCCTTCTACACTCTCACGTGGTGATCTTGTATAACAGGCTGCAACAGAGCAGACTGGCAAAGGAGAAGAGATCGAAAAAGGGAAGGCTAACCCGATACATGAAAAGGAGTGCTGAAGTCGGATGTGTCCGACCATATGTCGCAGTCGGGCTGTAAACTACGACACACTCACATTCCATTCTCCGAACTACAGACTGTGACTTGCAAAGTCCTTTTTAGGGCTTGGTAGCGGGAGATTAAGAACAAACGACGCGAAGAAGAAGAGAAAGAAGAAGAAGAAATATGCCATCAAAGAAACGTCGTCATGAGTTAACATCAACTGAAATACAACTAGCTTTCAAAAAAGCACCAACCGATGTCCAAAAAAGAAGAGGTCATGTAGTATTAGGTATGGGGGTGTAAGAGGTCAATCTATTGGAACCTCGGCTTCGGGGCTATCTGTTTGGAAATGTTTCATTGAAACACTTCCTCACCCCAAAAACAAAATGTTCTAGAGAATGGTCGCGCTGAAACAACAGTTTACGTAGTTCCAACAAATCGAAGTAATTTAATTGAGGAAGAAGACACGTTTGTAACATGTGGAGATAAAGTTTCTCATTTTATGTTACTATATAAATATATGATCTCAACATGTTTATGATAATGGTGTCAAAATTAGCCTGTTCAGGCAGTTCGCATAGGAGAGGGGGAACTATGATTTTAAACCCACAAGTGCCAGGGAGTGCTGGCTAGACCTGGGACAATGCGAGTATTATCGGATGTCTCGAGTAACTAGCATCTGTGGTCAACGATTCCACTGCCTTGTATAAACCTCGGGAGAGGGTAGAGCTATGAAAGTAAACCCAGACAGAAAATCTGGAGTGGTAGTATCTATGGTGGATGGTTTCAAAATGATGAACTTATTCCGGCAGCTCCTCCAGCTGAGCTGGTGCCAAATTGCCGAGCTTTGCCTTTCTTTAGATTACACCAGTGAGGCCGAGAGGGGGATCCTACAGTTTGGACAGCCCAGGGTCTCTATATTCAGCGCCCAGGCTTGCGCCATGGAGAGGCTACTCACAGGACGCCACGCATGGTCTTCAGAGACTGAGACGTCTATGTTCATGGTATCAAGATAGGCAGGTGTATCCCTGTTGTCAGGTAGTCGAAGACTGATTGGTCAGTCCTAAGGCTGGTTGTAACCTTGTCTGCTCATGTATATCCTCTGGTTGATCAGCGTTAAAAGGAGCGCATGGCCGAATGGTTTCGATGCCTGCCTGCCGACAAGAAGAGCAGCGGTATGGCATATGCTATTTTTCTATTACTGGTGAAATAAGCAAACATAACCAGCACATGACGTGGCGACAGCAGGGGCGAAGCAGATTTAGTTCTCAGTCTATGAAACCCCTCGACTACCCCAAACAATGGAAAAAAGTCGTAGGACAGTAGTAGACTGCAAAGTCTTCTACTGTTCAAGCAGATTGTTTTTGTCAAGCAGTTTGTAAATTGGTCTAAGCAGGTCTCTTCGTTTGATCCTATCCTGTGGTTGATGCTATCCTTTTGATCATATCCTCTGGTTGTTCTTATCATCTGGTTGATCCTGTCCTCTGGTTGATCCTGTCCTCTGGTTGATCCTGTCCTCTGGTTGATCCTGTCCTCTGGTTGATCCTGTCCTCTGGTTGATCCTGTCCTCTGGTTGATCCTATCTGGTTGATCCTATCCTCTGGTTGATCCTGTCCTCTGGTTGATCCTGTCCTCTGAATGATCCTGTCCTCT
Source organism: Ariolimax columbianus (assembly GCA_036924085.1). Lineage (NCBI taxonomy): Eukaryota > Metazoa > Mollusca > Gastropoda > Stylommatophora > Arionidae > Ariolimax > Ariolimax columbianus. The sequence continues at coordinate 54,795,922 of JAVGWX010000005.1, read as the reverse complement.
GGTTGATCCTGTCCTCTGGTTGATCCTATCTGGTTGATCCTGTCCTCTGGCTGATCCTGTCCTCTGGTTGATCCTGTCCTCTGGTTGATCCTGTCCTCTGGTTGATCCTGTCCTCTGGTTGATCCTGTCCTCTGATTGATCCTATCTGGTTGATCCTATCCTCTGGTTGATCCTGTCCTCTGGTTGATCCTGTCCTCGGGTTGATCCTGTCCTCTGGTTGATCCTGTCCTCTGGTTGATCCTGTCCTCTGGTTGATCCTATCCTCTGGTTGATCAATCTTAAGACTTGTTGTAAAGTTGCCTGAGCATGTTACTCCATTTCACCCTATCCCTTGGCTGGTCAGTACAGAGACTGGTTGTCAGGCTGTCTGTATATGTCTGACCATTTGACCCTTCCTCTGGTTGATCCGTTCTATGACCGATTGTAATGTTATCTAAATATGTCTCACCATTTGACCCTATCATCTTGTTGTACCGTCCTAAGACCGAATGTAGGGTGATCATGTCTCTCCTTTTTACCCTATCCTCCGCAGCTTTCACTTCAGCATATGGTCGTACTTTAATGTCTCTGCATGCCTGAGATGTAAAAGTAAGCCTTGGTCGCTTCCTTCTTCATGTCCCGTGGGTTTTGACACCTAACATCTCTGTACAAGACTTTTATTTCGCATATTGTAACAGCCAACTCAATCTTCGCTTTTGGATTCATTTTAACATTTATCCTTGTGCGCCTACCTCAACAATGGAGAAATTGTCATTGGATCTTCTTTCCGTCCAACTCACTCGTTCCATTCTACGGTAGCTCCACAATTCAAACGCTTCCAAGCTTTTTTCATCCTGTTTCAGTTCCATGTAGTGCAATTAGTCAAATGTGAGTGATGACTTTTATTTTCCTCAATACTATCTTGATATTTTCTGAGGTTATCAATTTCTGTTTTTTTCTGAAGTTATCTTTCGCCAAAGCAATCTGTATCTTTATTTATGTATCATTGCGGGCATCTTCTGTTATGGTTTGTCCTAAATATGTAAACTTCTGTACTTGTTCGAATATTTCTCCATTGATAATTATATTAATTTGCGTGTGTTGCTTATATATTAGAAAAGGCTTTGTCTTCAACGGGTTTATTTTCATGACAAACTCTTTTGCAGTCCTGTTAATTTTTTCAAGCAGCTCTTGCAACGTTCCCACTGATCCTCCCATTTTGGCTTGATCATCGGTCAATTTAATAACATTAATGTTCGTATTATTGGCTTGGCTTGGCTTCGTTCATTCTCAATCTCCCACTACCAAACACTGAAAGAGCTGTAGTAGTTTTCCTGACATCCAGAGCGTGCTGGCTAAGGAGAAGGGGTCGAATAGGGTATGCTACCCAAAAATGATATGCTGAAGTTAGATGTGTTGGACCGAACAGTGCAAGTATCGCAGTCAAGCTGAAAATTGCGACACAACATATTCCGATCTCCGGACATCAACCTGCTATTTGCAAACCGTTTTTAGGTCTTTGTACCTTCTTCTTTTTCTTCTTCTATTTTTCTATTCTTTCTCTTCTTCTTCTTCGTTCGCTCTCAAATAATCGCATCTATCTCCCTCATAAACATGACGGTCCTTCTCAGGCTTGTCTCATCGCCATACAGTTTATCTCTAATACGTTTGTGGAGGGTCATGTAGTCACTCTGCTCTTCTCGGGCAGCCGGCAGCCCTGTAGAACATGTCTCACTGTTTGTTTGTTCTCTCCACATGGACACATATCGGTGTGTCCAATGTGTAATTTGTTGAACAGACGATTTTTCAGCAGAGGGAATTTGACTTGGCTTGGCTTCGTTCGTTCTCAATCACCCACTACCAAGCCCTGAAAGGGCTTAAGTACCAGAATGTAGTCCAGAGAACGGAATGCGTTGTGTCGTAATTTACAGCTTGACTGCGATATTTGCACCTTCCGGTGCAACACATCCAACTTCAGCAAGCATTTTTTGAGTACCGGGTTAGCATTCCCTCTTCGATCCCTTCTCCTTAGCCAGTCTGCCCTGCTGCAGCCTGTTATCCAGGATCACCGCGTGGAGGTGTAGAGGGGTCTTGGCAGCTTTGGTTCGTTGGCACTGACAATAGCAGTCAGCTATGAGTCGCTGACCACTGCAGCTCATGCGCTGCTCAGCATCTTGATCCCGTTCGTATTATTGATCTTGACACCCCTATGACAACTCTCAACAACTTTTTTTCATCATAATCTCAGAATAGGCGTCACAGAAACTCAGCACAGCAGATTTTTATTTTTTTTACTATTGTTACTTCTTGCAGCTTGCTAAGCAGGGGAAAGTGGGGACACAGTGGTCACAAGACAAGGTGTCCACCTCGGCTACCAGAGGTCGCGTGTTCGAATCAATTTGGTAAATATTTACATAATCTCTGGGTAGTGAGATCGGACTCCCGTGGAAAATGTCGAGCACGTTAACAATTTTTTGGCAGTTGGAAATCAAAAAGAGTAGGCTAAACAGTCGCTGCCCGGACAAAATTCAAATTGAAAATCTATCCAAGTTATTTGTACCTTTTCCCAGGTGGTTTGTCAAGAGCAGCAATTGATAATGCCTTACTGGCTGCGAGTCTACTTAGCTCATGTGTTTGAGTCTATTAAGATTCGAAGATCGGTTAAACAACCATCCAAAAAACTGGTTGTATGCAAAGTCTGCAGAGTCTTCTAAACAAGTATAAAGAAGTTAAGTTAAGTTAAGTTTTGTGTTGGGTAGTAATTTCATTACTTTTAAACATGTGTCTGAACAGCGGTTAATCTTATTGATTGTGTGCACACGGGATCTCCGATTTGTTTTCGCCCATATGACTAAGCGCTGGTCCCACCTTCTTTGAAACCAGGTGCTATATAAACTTATTGGACCAGAAACCACACCGCCCCACACTTTTGTTTCCTGAGAGGCAACGCTACTAACTATCCACGTCCGCATCGCAGTGTTAGTTTCGAATCAATCTATGGTATGTATTACAAACAGAAAGTGATGCTGGCGCCTTAATTCATCCCAAACAAAAAGATTATATATTTTTAGCACCACATTCGAGGTAGTGACTTCACAATATATTTCAATTTTTAACTGGGGGGGGGGGGGGGGGGGAAGAAAGAGGAAGAGAATTTCTTGAATCTGTCAACGTTGGTCCATAATAAGGCGAGTAGCATCCAGTTTCGCCAGCAGCATGACATCATCCATGCTGTCAGACGATATAATAGCAACCATGTTATCTAACTCTAACCTCAATTTTAATTCTAAATTTAACCTTAACCCTAAACCTAATCATTCTCCTACATCACCATCAGGTGCCCGGCTTGTTGGCGTTAGCGATCATGGACCTCCGCCCACTTCTATCACGTGTGTTGTTTACCAACTCTGTTGCTGATTGTCGCCCATGCCATTCTCCCAGGCTGTCCAGCCTCTTCTCTCGCGGCCTTCCTCTGTCTCTCTTTCCGGCTATCTTTCCCGTTGTCACGAAGTGCTCCAAGCCGCCTCTTCTCATAACATGCCCAAAAAATTGATGACTGTCTTGTTCTGATCCTTGCAATGAGTTTCTTTGTGTTTGTGCCTCCTCTAGTACTGTATGTCTTTGTGTTTGTGCCTCCTCTAGTACTGTATGTCTTTGTGTTTGTGCCTCCTCTAGTACTGTATGTCTTTGTGTTTGTGCCTCCTCGTTAGTCTTCTTTGCAGTCATTGTGAGCCGCTGCATTCTTCTGTAAAACCACATCCCTGTTGCTTCCAAAGATCTAAGTGCTTGCTTGTTAATTGTCCACGATTTACTGCCATATGTCAGTACTGGTTCCATGTAGCATCCAGTAACTCCCTTTCTCAGTTCCAGCGACAAGTTTTGTTGCACAATATTTCTTTAAGACCGATTTTGCTTGGGCAATTCTGCATTTTATTTCGCAATTGCGTCTCCCATCTGATGGTATGTATGTGCCCAGGTGTTTAAACGTGTTAACTTGTCTCAACTTGGTCCCCTTCGCTTTGACACACCATCATGTAGAGTCAGGTTTGTTCATCACTGCCATCATCTCCAATTTCTTTTTATTTAAGCTGAGATCTTTGTTTTCACATCGCCGAACTACCATGTCCTCCATTTCCTGCAAGTGGGTTTCATTCTGGGCTACCAATACAATATCATCAGCATAAGGTAGATTGTTTATGTTCTGTCCGCAAATTGATATTTCTGGCATTGTTTGTATGCCATAACCCTTACCCTTCCATAACTGAATAAAACATCTGTTCTACACTTCTATCTTCAACTAAGTTTTTACTTAATCATTTGTATTTAAAATACAATTATTTCGACCTATCCTCTCCTTAACCGGAAATAGAATATCACTTTACGTACGATGGAAACTCGGGAAACTCTGAGCTGAATCAAGAAGAAAATTACCAAGAAAATTATCGTATTAAATATTTTAAATATTATTTAACAAATTGTCTATTGATCCAGACTTTTTCGGACATTCTGTATATAACAATTAAGTAATTGATTCAATCATGATTTAATGCAGACTCTAGAGACTTTTCGTGGCCACAGAATATGGCTTGAGAAACCCTGCCAGTGGCTACAAGAAGATACATTGAGAGATCGCTGAATCAGGCTGTCGCTTGACCTTGAAACACAATACCAGACAGACAACAAAGAGGACGCCATCGATAGTACTGTGTCTGGGGTGAGGGGGGAGTGGGCAAGGGAGACTGTGGGTGTGTTCAATAGCTGGAGAAGTCCTGGCTCTTTTAAGCAGCGCTGTCATTGTGTTGTCTGCTGTTTTTGTTGTTAGAACGGAGCAAGTTCATGGGTCCTCAGCTAGTGAAAAAGTCGCTTCACTGCCCCCCCGTTGGTAATTTTAGTGTTTCGAAGGCTGGCGAGGGCAGGTGGAAATTGTGCTTCAGTGTCGTTTACTCTGAATATATGCGACTTTTATTTTAGTTAAAATATTCATCGACATTTGTAAAACACTTTACAAATATGTTGTTTAGTGCCCACAATGAGTGTTGGAGTCAGTGTTGTTTAATGCCCACAATGAGTGTTGGAGTCAGTGTTGTTTAATGCCCACAATGAGTGTTGGAGTCAGTGTTGTTTAATGCCCACAATGAGTGTTGGAGTCAGTGTTGTTTAATGCCCACAATGAGTGTTGGAGTCAGTGTTGTTTAATGCCCACAATGAGTATTGGAGTCAGTGTTGTTTAATGCCCACAATGAGTGTTGGAGTCAGTGTTGTTTAATGCCCACAATGAGTATTGGAGTCAGTGTTGTTTAATGCCCACAATGAGTGTTGGAGTCAGTGTTGTTTAATGCCCCCAATGAGTATGTTTAGTCTTTTGTGCGCACTGAAAAGGACGTTAAGTGGTATGTTGTAGTACTTTTCCTCATATCCCAAGAGCGCTGATGAAGGTGTACCACTGTCTTCCAGGCGGTTGTACTATGCTTGGCTTCATCTGCGTGATGCTAACTACTACAGGGATCACATCGATCCACATCTTGCCAGCGAGACTGCCTTGAAAACAATCCTGTTTCCAGAAAAAGCTACAAGGACAAGAGATAGTGGTCTTGGTAAGTAGATTGTGCCTGACTCTGACGCGACGTCTTGGTCATTATGTTGTAACATGCCTCGTTTGAGTCTGATAATCTTGCAAAGGAGAGAATAACATCGGCCTAATGGTTACGATGTCTGCCTACTGACAAGGAGGGTGGTGGTTCGAATTCCAAGTAAGGCATTTGTGAAATAAACAAAAATAGCAAACACACGACGCGGTGACAGCTGTGGCGTAGCGACCTGTAGTCCTCTCCCTAAAAACCCTCTACCACCCCAGCAGGACAAAGTCCCACGATGATGAGGACATTTTGAAATAAGTTCAACAGAGCGCGTGGGACGAACAAGGCTGAAGACCCCTGGGCTAGTTAGTTGCGGACAGGGTCATTAGCAGAGACAGTGAGAAACTCAAGAACACGACAGTGTGTGTACTATTTGTATACACACACACACACACACACACACACATACACTGCACATTATAACGGGACACGCGTATCAAACACAGACTACACACATATAAACCATGTCAAGACACTCATCACATACACACGTACTACTTATACACTATACACACATTACACACTATGCACAGACACATGAATCACACACACACTCGGGGGACGGCGTGGGCTAGTGGTTAAGCGACACGGCTCACAACCAGAAGGTGATGGGTTTTATCCCCATCACAGAACCGGTTGTTACCCCGGAGAAGCAAACCCTTAGAAAATACAGGAGGAAGCAGGCCCTTACATAAAATGCATGCTGAAGTCATATGCACTGGCCGACAGGCGCAAAATAAAAACCACAGTGCAACGCACACCACCTTGGGGATTGAGAAATAAGGCGAACGCAAACAAACAAAAAAAAACCAAAAAAAACACACTCTACACACCTTACACTACACAACAAGCAACACACGTAACACACCACGTCCAGACACACACACACACACACTCCACTTAACGTAATATAACTTAATGTCTTTATACTGGTTTATAAGAGTCTGTAGAGTGTATACAATCAGTTTCATTTACATTTCCTTGCTCGAAAAGCTATGCGCATCCAATCTATTCTTAAATGCATAAATTCTCCCTACCCTCTACTACTTCTCGTGGCAATGCATTCCAGGCATTCACCACTCTCTAAATAAATATTTCCTATTATCTAATCTGGACCGTTCTGTAGTTAATTTGTAGCTATGCCCTCTTGTTCTTGTATGTGATTGTATTTTGAGAAACGTATTATAGTCTAATGTATCCGTTTCTTTGATTATCTTATAAACCTGTATTACATCACCTCGAATTCTTCTATTTTCTAGATACTGTAGGCAGGTTTTTCTGAGTCTTTCCTGTAATCTTTTCTGTAATCACACTATCAGCTTGGTCGCTTTTTTTTGGTATCCTTTCCAGCATGTTTAAATCTCCTCTACGATAAGGACTTCACACCTATACATAGTACTCCAAATCTAGGTCTAATACTTTATACAGGTTTGACTATCACTTCCTTGCTCTTATGTTTAATATTTCTTTTTATCATACCTAACATCCCATTTGCCTTTTTCACTGCTACCTGGACTTGTTCGCTCACTTTGCCTGTATGATCTATTAAAACCTATAGGTCCCTTTCCTTTGTTGTCATTCTAACTAACAATGCTCTCGCCCATTCTGTAATTATGTTCCATATTGGATCCTTCCATGTGGATGACTGTACATTCTCTGACACATGAATCACACACACACACACTACACATAACACATACCACATCCAGAAACACACACACACACACAGACATACTTCACACAACACACATACGACAACCAGACACACGTATCCCTCTCTCTCCCTCTCTTTCTTTCTCACACACACTACACACACACGCATACACACACACACACAGCCTTTATAATGTTGTCCGTACATCGTAATCGAAGAGGATCACTTTGTCAGCATTTAATAAAGGGCTCGAGACATTCCGTATTCAACACCGCGTGCACAGTGATAACAGTTACTTTATGATTGTTCGCCTGACGTCATGCAAGCTAATGATAACTTCAAGTCTTGGGATGTTCCCTGGGCATATGCCCGTTACATCTCAATGTGATTTAACATATATGGCTCTCAAACAAGGAGAAGAACAAAAATAACAAAAGAAAATGAAATTCAAATGGTATGATAATATCATAATGTAGAATTGTTGGATAAACCACTCAGACAAGTAGAAATGTGTCTGGGAAAGAGAAGAATTCGAGGTGACAATACAGGTTTATAAGGTAACCCAGGAAAAGGATGAATTAGACTATATCACGTTTATTTTAAAGTGTTGCCGGTTACATAAACAAGAGGGCACAGACACAAAATCATTAAAAACATGTTCAGATTCGATATTAAGAGATATTTGTTTAGTCAGAGAGTGGTGACAACTTGAAACGCATTGCCACAGGAAATAGTGGGGGCAGAGGTTGCTAATGCATTTAAGAAACGATTAGATGCACATAGTTATTTTTAGATCAATTGGAGTAGAAGGAACTGGTTATATTCAAACCATTAAGAGTTTTCTAAATCATTACACAAGTTAAGCTAGGTCAAGTTAAAATAAGTTATGCCAAAGTTATTAGGTCAAGTTAAGTTAAGTTAAGTTAAGTTAGGTCAAGTTAAGTTAACTAAAGTTAGAACCTAAGCCGAGGGCAGGGAGAAAACGCTGACGTCCGCTCTGTAGTATTCTGTGCTAAGATGGCCCCGTGCCACCGTGTCAAATAATCAAATTTAAAAATAATGACTACAACTACTGAGGCTGCTGGTTCAGTGATTTGGATGTCAAACCTTTTGACCACAATGATATGGGTTCAAAACCTAGGTTTCGTTTCAGTAAGCAATTTTTCAATCAACTAATACAGTTTAGAGTCATTGGAAGCTGAAGGCGTCTGTCCTGGGACCATTCAATTGTGTTGGTAGTCATGAGCCAGTGTCGTTGCAAAATCCCCTAATGTTATCTATCCCCCTGTCACGTGTTCGTCTTCTCGTGCAGTAGCTGGATCCGTCGGGGTTGTAGTACTTACGCTAGTGGAAGTTGCCCATGACCGAAACGTCGTATTTTTTGTATGAAAATGTACTCATCACAGGACGTAATGTCGGTCATACCTCATCCGTCTGTTTCTGGTGACACAGAAGAGCTTTTCTAAACAAATCAAATTTCATACATTAAAGCTCTACCCCTGCGTACCTTGGATAAACAACTTGTTTGACATTGGTAGCATAAAGTGAGCCTAAACGTTTTGGCTTTCAATGGTTGCTTTGCCCGCCAAACTGATACTTGTACAAGGGGCATAAGTGTCATAAGTCTTTACCCTGACCATGAAGGAGTAGGAGGAGAAAGTTGAAATTTGGCACAGTGCTTATTCTGTCTCAATGTAGCCACCACTTGAAGCTATACAATTCTGCCATCTCTGCGTGACCTTGAAAAGACCTTAAGAATAAAGTAACCTATTTGTTCGACATAAACCAGTTATCAGAAGCCAGTATGACATTTTCGCCACTGTCAAAATTATTTCCTTTAAGCTGTTTTTAAGCTTTGAAACAAAGGCAGAATTTTAGTACATGCTATCCCTCATTTTCTGGTCACAGTCTTTCTTAGTTTGGTAAGGAGATCTCCCTAATATTGCCCATTAACCGTGTTGCCATGAGACAGGTAATCTTTCAATATGGCACCTTTGATGTTCCCCCCAAAAAGCCAGTGAGCATCATTTTTCTTGCAGATTTATGTGCGCTTGACTTGACATGTGTTGGTGAGCCCGGGGTTTGCCACTGCATGCTGGAAATTTGGATTCTGGATCATAATGGTGAACACAAGTCTCATCTACTGTCTCCATGGTTGGCAACATGTTTTTTGGACTGACACATTTTGAGCAACTGGCCACAGCAATCAACCCTCGTTTGTTTCTATTCACATGTCAGAAGACGTGGGACCGAACGGGGATGCACTTTTCTCTTATTCAGTTTATGTCTTAGCATGACTGACTCGCATACTGTATTTTGTACAAACTGTGGCAAACACGTAAATATGAATTTATACTTTACTTGCATTATGTTTCAGGCCTTGATCATCCGGAAGAAGTATTCGTGTATGGAATTTGATTATTAAACAAATGAATGAATGAATTAATTAATCGGTCAAGTAATCAATCAACACCCGCCGCAAAGGCCAATTGACAACATCCCGCCAACATGCACCATCTTGGCATGCTCTTTCTGCTTCTTTCCAGTTGTAATAGTTTAATCTTCTTTCATTAAAGTCTCCCATCACAAGCAAATCATCCGTCAAGTTGAGCCCATTGATAGTGTCTGAAGGAATCAGATTGAAGTCTCTCGTGTCCACTGAATCAACGTCGTTCATTTCCAACTCTGAGCAATGCGAAGGCGTATCAGTCTATCAATGATGTATTGAGTGTCCGTAATGAACTTCGTCTTCTCAGAATGAGCTGGAAAATCTCCACTGTGTCATGTCTTTTCTTTGATGTTGACAGCACTCCCCAGTCAAACTTAGCTGTCGGGTATGCCCCTGATGTCTTGTTCTTTCCTTTGTGTATCCGACACGTTCTTGTTATATCTGAGGCAAAATAAAGACACTCGCCTGTATCGTGTGTGGTTGTGTGGATATATCATAGACAAGCGACCTTTATTCCTCAGCCCTGTAGACCTCATCAATGGAAGTAAATGCCGTAATAGCATTTTGTCAAATAACTAAAAGATCACATATCTGATTAAACCAAAAGTCGCAAATATCGCAGCCAAGCTATAAACTAGCGATGCAACGCATTCCGCTCCGGACTAGATCGTGCTTCTTGCAAAGCCCTGTTCAGGGCTTGGTAGCGGGGATATGGGAATGAGCGAAGAAGAAGAAGAAAAAGAACACTTTTCATACACTGCCGCTACTTTTTATTGTTGATGTAGAGACCAGTTTCCTGAGTATACAAGGTCATCTACCATTTGATGTTTTCCTCCAATTTAATGCGTTGCTTACGTTTGTCTTGTTTGCCTTTCACCTTTCTTTCGGGTAAATATGTCAGAAAGGTGGTATATCTTTTTATATAAGCAAAATATCTAAACGTGTATGGAGTAACGACAAGATCTTCTTTGAAATAAAAATCCGTACCTACAAGACTTTCGAACTCCGAAAACTTGACATTACTCAAACACGACATTTCGAGACTGGAAATCTTCCAAATACGCAACCTGGGTATCCGATGGAATGACTACATCCGTAACGGGGAGGACTTTGCTAAACCAAGCCTCCACCCAGTCTCGGAAACACTGAACCGCTGTTCAGTTTCCTTGTTCTGTCATGCCGTAGAGATGGACTTTGTGTGTTGGTCCATCACATGTGATGAAGACCACGCTCTTTGTTTAGCTGTGTGGACAGTCTTTTCTCTTGCTTTGTCTACTGAAATAAGCTACTTGGCCAGTGGCAAGATTTGATCGAGACGACTGGAGATAGCACAGGATGTAGGTTTTTCCTCATGGTTTACCCCCGTTGGACTAGGAAACTCAGGTCCACAAGATACTTCACAGATGGTTCCTCGGCGTCAACAGACTTCCCTCGACCGGCTGGAGGTCCAGGTGGCCACACAGTATGACTCAAGCAGATATCAGCATCTACCTTCTCTCTGGACGAGGCATGGAGCCATGCCAAAGAAGTGGGTTATGGATGTGGTCGACGGACGCAACGGTCTTAGTCACCTACGTGAACTTATTATTATTATTTTTAGAAGTACCTTAACTGACCGGCTCTGATTTCGTTCATCAATTCTCTTTGCACAACCAATTTCTCTCATTCTTTCGTCTGATTTGTGTCATCATCATAATTATCATTTATCATCCTGTTTCCCATCGTAACATCTGTTCATATCATGTGCCGTCTTCTTGAGTTCCGACCACGACACCCCGATGGAACTGATTTCCTTCTCGACAGTTCGCAGCCAGTTGTTAGTTAACCTTATGACTTGTCGCTTTATCTGTGGGTTCCAAACCAGTGAATGTTTGGCTATGCTGTTGTGCTTCTTTCTGAAAGTGTGTATCCATCCCAAGTTTCTCTCCCAAATTTTCTAATGTCCTATATGTGTCCGTGTTCTTTCCGACAGATCGGCGTTAGCAATTACCTCTGGTCATCTAACACGAAATGTACGACCAAGAGACGTGTTAACGAAGATCTGCATGCGTTGCACTGTGGTTTTTATTTTGCGCCTGTCGGCCCAGTGCATCCGACTTCAGCATACATTTTATGTAAGGGTCTCTTCCTCCTGCATTTTCTAAGGGTTTGCTTCCATGGGGTAATGGCCGGTGCTGTTATCGGGATCGAACCCAGCACATTTTGGTTGTGAGCCGTGTCACTTAACCACTAGCCCACGCCGTCCCCTCACTTGCTGTTTGATACGTTTGTCTATCTTTCCTTTTTTGTCTTACTTATCATGTGACGTCGTACTTATGGTATTATGTGCACAACTGAGGTTTTCCAGCTTCCAGTCTATCCTCTCTTGCTAGTCCCGTCAGGCATAACATACTGACCAGGAGGAACGGTTGGCGGACAGGTCGGCTATGGTTGGAGAGGGTTGGTTGGTGGTACAGGCTGGGTATGGTTGGAGAGGGTTGGATGGTGGACCGGCCTGGTATGGTTGGAGAGGGTTGGTTGGTGGACAGGCCGGCTATGGTTGGAGAGGGTTGGTTGGTGGTACATGCTGGGTATGGTTGGAGAGGGTTGGATGGTGGACCGGCCTGGTATGGTTGGAGAGGGTTGGTTGGTGGACCGGCCGGGTATGGTTGGAGAGGGTTGGTTGGTGGTACAGGCTGGGTATGGTTGGAAAGGGTTGGTTGGTGGACCGGCCGGGTATGGTTGGAGAGGGTTGGTTGGTAGACAGGCCGGGTATGGTTGGAGAGGGTTAGTTGGTGGACCGGCCTGGTATGGTTGGAGAGGGTTGGTTGGTGGTACAGGCTGGGTATGGTTGGAAAGGGTTGGTTGGTGGACCGGCCGGGTATGGTTGGAGAGGGTTGGATGGTGGACCGGCCTGGTATGGTTGGAGAGGGTTGGTTGGTGGACAGGCCGGCTATGGTTGGAGAGGGTTGGTTGGTGGTACATGCTGGGTATGGTTGGAGAGGGTTGGATGGTGGACCGGCCTGGTATGGTTGGAGAGGGTTGGTTGGTGGACCGGCCGGGTATGGTTGGAGAGGGTTGGTTGGTGGTACAGGCTGGGTATGGTTGGAAAGGGTTGGTTGGTGGACCGGCCGGGTATGGTTGGAGAGGGTTGGTTGGTAGACAGGCCGGGTATGGTTGGAGAGGGTTAGTTGGTGGACCGGCCTGGTATGGTTGGAGAGGGTTGGTTGGTGGTACAGGCTGGGTATGGTTGGAAAGGGTTGGTTGGTGGACCGGCCGGGTATGGTTGGAGAGGGTTGGTTGGTGGACAGGCCGGGTATGGTTGGAGAGGGTTGGTTGGTGGACCGGCCGGGTATAGTTGTAGAGAGTTTGTTGAAGGTACATGCCAGGTCTGTCTGGAGAGAATTGATTGAAGGTACATGCCAGGTCTGTCTGGAGAGAATTGATTGAAGGTACATGCCAGGACTGTCTGGAGAGAATTGATTGAAGGTACATGCCAGGTCTGTCTGGAGAGAATTGATTGAAGGTACATGCCAGGACTGTCTGGAGAGAATTGATTGAAGGTACATGCCAGGTCTGTCTGGAGAGAGTTGGTTGAAGGTACATGCCAGGTCTGGTTGGAGAAGGAGGGGTGGAGATGACTTGCATATATATCACAAATGGATAAGGATGAAGAAGCAGATTGCAGACAGTTAATATCGTCTCATTAAAAATACCAACGATATAAATTCTACAAGACATATGTGCGTGATAACACCACAACACATCCACACTTTTCACCGTGATGTACAATTAGCTTTACGGCATGGCTGGGTAACATGCCATTTAGTAAATAGTATCATGTCATTTCGCTAATAGTATCATGTCGTTTGACTAAGAGTGTTATGGGATTTCTAATAGTATCGTGTGATTTAACTAAGAGTATCATGTGATTTAACTCAGAGTATCATGTCATTTTAAAAATGAGTGTCATGGAATTTAACTAAGAGTATCATGTCATTTTAATAATGAGTAGCATGTCGTTTAACTAAGAGTATCAAGGGATTTAACTAAAAGTTTCATGTCATGTCCTTCGCAGATAAGCCCATTTCAGAAGTGTATGGATGCTCAACATGTTAGTATTGCTAATTATTTCATAGTTCAGGACATTGTCCTGCCACCTAATCCTCATCAGCCTACGCAGACAGCTCAAGTAATAACGACTGAGCTGTCTGGTTTGTCAGATATACACTGTCCGTGTTTCACAGGCATACAGCAGAGTGGATAATACCAAAGCACGATACACTTTTGTCTTGGTGGCGACACTGATGTCTTGTCGATTCCAGACGTGTGCCTGGAGTCTCACAGACGCAAAGCTCGCCTTAGCAATCCTATTATTGACCTCGCTGTCGATATTCGCATGTCTAGTAAGGGTACTGCTCTGGGAAATAGGCGAGTGGAAAGGTCAAGAAACATCTTGCGACAATTGGTCGAGAAGGAAGTCAATTCAGTTTCAAGCGACCCTTGCTTTCAAAAAGGTGGGACCAGAGTGCATGCATCCTGAATTACCTCCAGTCGTCTTGCCTTATGTCTTGCCACTGGTCCGAGGTAGTTCGGGACTAGAGCGTGAGGTATATGACTAGCGCAGCTTCTTACTATAATGCAAATACAGTGCATGTTACATCATCAAGTCGGGGAGGAGAACTAACGTACGGTCAGGGATCGATGTGATCCCTGTAGTAGTGAGCGGCACGCATATGAAGCCAAGCACAGCACAACCACCTGGAGGACCCCGGTCCACCTTCATCAGCACGCTCGGGATGTGAGGAAAGTTACTGCAACCCGCCACTTAACGTTCTTTTCAGGACGCACAAAAGAGTAGACGTACAACAACAACAGCAACATCATCATGACAAAATCGTCTGATGGTGCCGCTTGCGATCAGTAACTATTTTTATACTTGCGAATGGGCGCCATGTGAGTCTCTGGTCCCAAATTATCAGAATTCTTTGGGTCGGTGAAGCAATAGGCGGTAATACATCTAGAAGTAGAACTCTGACTTTAAACCTTACGATGTCTTACAGGTAGTCTGGGGACAGCTGAAAGATAGGAACTGATAGCTTGTATAAAACGCTTGGGCGAAGCGGAGCGTTGAGCAGCGGAGATCGCAGTGTGGTTGTGAGATGGGACACAATGAATGTGGTTACAAACGTAGGAGGAATAGAGGAAGACAAAGAGGAAGACAGGATACTAGACAGAAAGAAAGAAGAAAGAGGGGAGAGATGAATAGAGGAGAGAGAGAACAATAGAGAGAGAGGGAGGAAGAGCGAGATATAGGTAAGAAGAAAAGGTAATTGTGGAGTGAAGGAAAAGACAAAAAAGGAGGAATAGAGAGAAAACAAGAGACATAAGACGGAGAATAAGAGAAAGAGTATGAGAAAGGGAATGAGAAAATGCGAGAGAAACTGAGAAGAGAAGATAAAAAAGAAGATTGTGGAGAGAGATAAAAAGGGACAGGAAAAGAGACAGAAAAAGAGAGAAAAGTGAAGAATCAGAGAAAAAGTGTGCGAACAATTATGAGTGATTGAATGAATGAGGATATGAGAGAAAAAATGACAGTGTACCATAGAGAAAGATAGAGAAAGATAGAGAGAGAGTGAGAGTTAGAGAAAGATAGAGAGTTAGAGATAGATAGAGAGAGAGAGAGAGAGAGAGAGAGAGAGAGAGAGAGAGAGAGAGAGAGAGAGAGAAAGAGATAGAAAGGCCCGCGTCAAACCGTCCAAAACATTCACCAACATTCTTGCATGGTTTTTTTTCTTCCTCTTAAGTTTTGACAGAAAACTCGGCCTACAGAAAAACCGCATTGCTTCTATCACGGAAGCACGTGCGTCATAGCACACGACAACTCTTGAAGTATCGATATATCGATCACACATTACGAACGCATTGCAAGTCCACCCCCTACTCTCCACCCACCTCTTCTTCTCTCGCAACAAGGCTCACAGAGATATTGACATAATATGCTGAAGAACATAATGGCTTCTATAATTTCTTTCCCGGACACAGCGCCCTGCAAAGACTGCACATTACGTACAAAGTAAACAAACAAATTCTTATAACAAACATGAACTTACAATTAAGCCAGTCGGTTTACAATATTCCGCTTTCGCTCTAAAAGAACAAGTTGTGATTTCGCAGGAAGTTAACGGTACGCTTAAGATTCAAATCGAACTATCTGTTTAACGCTACTCTACAATATATACACGTTCGTTTATCTGCCAAATTGGATACACAAATCCTTGATGTTTATCCCCTCCCGTCTCTGGCTAACACTTAACGGGATGCCAAATCAGTTCCACGGATCAGAAATCCGCTAACAGCTTTCTTCAGAGTCGAATTTTCACTTTAATTAAATTCTATAATTTTCTAGCTTTTCTGTAATATGATTTTTAAGTGCAATGCCAACAAGGAAGCCAACTCAATGTAAAATAAATTAGGTGTAAACAATTACAGTTTTCCTGTCTCATGTTTGTTCCGTACGAAGTATAGATGAGACAGACACAACATGACGTTATATGAGGAATAAGTTGGACGTGTCTCACTACACTAGAAGACTTGGAAAGCGAAGAGTACGATCAGGGTCAGGTGAAACATACTGACCAATACCCCCGCATCACGTCTGCGTCGAGCTTCCTTGAAACAGGCTGTCCAAGCAATCAGGCCAACGAAATAGGGATTGACACCAATCCATATAGTGGTGAGCTAACTGTGGGGTCTTGCATTGCACTACAGCCAGAAGGAGCAGTGAATGAACTGATGGCAGGCAGCGACTCGTAGCTGGCTGTTTGCGTCAGGGACAATGACCAATAGCAGAACAAGACCCTATTCTGCCTCCAATGGGCTGCCCTGGAAATAGACTGGAACCATGCAACCTGGCTAAGAGAATGTGGAACGAAAATGCACAACACATCTGTCCCAAAAATTGCCGTGCTGAAATAGGATGTTTCGGACAGAAAAGCGCAGATATCGCAGCCTCGCCGTAAACGCAACATTACGAACATCATTTTTAAAACGAACGTGGAAGAAGATGTAGAAGTATACGTCAAGATGTAAGAAGAGCAAATGTAACCCGCCACCAAAGAACCCCTCAAAAAGTTGAATTAACTCAGAACAACACAACAAACAACAACAAGAATAACAACAACAAACAACAACAAGAATAACAACAACAAGAATAACAGAACACCTGGAATATACATGTGACATATCATTACGCGGAAGGGATCAAGATACTGAGCAGTGCGTGAGCTGTAGCGGTCAGCGACTCGTATCTGCCTGCTAGCGTCAGGGCCAGCTACCCAGAGCTGCCAAGACCCTTCTACACCTCTACGCGGTGATCCTGAATAACAGACTGCAACAGAGCAGGCGCTCTAAAAAGAAGGCATCGAAGAGGGAAGGTTAACCTGTTACTCAAAAAAGTCGGATGTTTCTGTCCAAATTATCGCAGTCAAGCTGTAAATTACGACACAACGCATTCCAATCTCCGGACAACATTCTGCTACTTGTAAAGTCCTATTCGGGGCTTGACAGAATGAAATTGAGAATTAGAATAAGAAAAAGAAAGAAGAAGAAAAAAAGAAGAAGAAGAAGAAGGAAAAGGGAAAAAAAAGAAGAAGAAGAGGCAGTAAAAGAAGCAGAAGAAGAGAAAGAAGAAGATTCAGCAGCTTGCATCAGGGTCAACGAATCAGTGCTAACCAAAATCGTGTGCCGCATCCAGACTGTAGCCACGCATCCTGACTGAGAGAATAGGGATCAAAGAGAGAAGACAAAATAGAAAAACGTGCTGAAAATGAATGTGTCAGGTCAACAGGCGTAGTTATCGCAGCCTCGCTGTAAACAGCAACATGGCGTAATCAAAACGTCATTTTCAGGACACATAAGAAAATGTAGAAGAAAAAGGATGAAGAAGAATAATGGTAATAAGAAGAAGCAGAAGAAGAAGAAGCGACGATTAGTAGAAGGAGAAGATAAAGATGAACAAGAAGAAGAAGAAGAAGAAGAAGAAGAAGAAGAAGAAGAAGAAGAAGAACATGAAGAAGAAAAAGACGAAGAAGAAAATGAAGAAGAAGAACAAGAAAAAGAGAAAGAAGAAAAAAAACGAAGAGGAAAGAAGAAGAACAAGAACAAGAACAAGAGAAAGAAGAAAAAAAAGAATAGTGAAGAAGAAGAAAAAGAAGAACAAGAACAAGGAGAAGGAGAAGAAGAAGAACAACAACTACAAAAAAGAGAAGAAGAAGAAGAAGAAGAAGTAAGAGAAATGTAACGTAAAACAAAATCCAACATAACATGAGAGATGAAGAAGGAAGAACTAGCAAAGCGCGGACATATTTAAAGTCTTGGGATTCATGTTTACACCAGATGACAGAACATTCAAAAACGTCAATTTTATAATGAACAAACAAGTATAGCTTTTGCTAGCTCAAACAACATTTGGCAATCACCGCAGAACTGCACAAGCATGATGCTAATAATTGACTAGTTGCACGCCTTCTGTTGTGCTTCTGTATGTTGCTAGAGCTCTGCAGAAGAACGGGAAAATTGACGCACTAACCACGCCAGTGTGGAAAAAAACATGCGCCTGCTGGACATATCCGTTCAGCAATAAATGAGATTGCCCCAGATAGTTACAGAGTACCTTCTTCTTCTTCTTCTTCTTTCCGTTCGGTTTTGTATGCTCGTTTTATGCCACCAGATGGGCTGTCTCCATGAAGTGACACATCAGTCGCATGTCCTCCGTTGTTCACCACAGTTTGTAATCTTTAGAGTACTGTATAGTCCAGTAGCTTTACTCTGCTTAATTCTGGTACACCGATACGCAGAGCTGTCCATCAGTAGCTTGGGGTGGATCCCTTCGAGGCTTGGGATCCGCCTGGTGGCAGTCCACGGAGGCAGCCCCATATCTTGGGATACACATGAGCTTACTCATTAACCGTATATGTGTACATGTCCTTTTTCATTTCTGGGTACCCACGTGATTCTGGCCGACGTTCTGTCTCCAGTGGGGGAAGTTTTGAAGTCTACCTATCTATGTCCCGGATTATCCAAACAATGTCTGTCAGGCTTCAGTTGCTTTTCTTTTAACCAGGGTAGCTCCCCAGGTGTGACCTTGGTAGGGATCGGGTCATGTCCACGCGCTGGTGGGGTCTAGCATCTGCCGCACCTGACGGAGGGATCACACTCCCCTGAGGGTTTCTGTTTGGGTTTCCCCACCCATAGCCTGATATTTTATCCCTTCAGGCATCGGGAAACCGGTTTGTCAGTTACGGATACTCGCTGTTCGCCATTGCCGTGTTAGCACCAGACCCTTACTCCCCTAACAGAGTACCTAAAACCTACTCCAGCGGAAGAAATGTGCCCTATAATCAACCTAACGCCACCCGAGAGTCAAAGACATGTCGCATCAGATATTTAAAGAGATACACAGACAAACGAACCAAGGCGTCCTATGTTTGAACACCAGGTGCAGCACATACAGACTAGTGACGGGAAACGAAGTATGGACAAATGTAATGAACTGCGCAGCTCTTCTGGATTAAGCTGCAGGAGGAACTTGCGCCTAGACACCCTTTGCCTTACGCAACAAGGAAGTCACTAAATAAACCCCGAGTTGGTGTACCACGATGCAGGTAAATCTTATAGAGATGGGGGGGGGGCGGGAAGAGGGGATACAGGGATGATGAGACGTGCAGCTGTGGAGCAGCACATGGGCCAGACCACATAACTCAATGTCTTTATACTGGTTTAGAAGACTATGCTGAGTTTATATACTACCAGTTTCTTTTACATTTCCTTGATATAAAAACTATCCGCATCCAATCTATTCTTGAATGCATTAATTGACCTTACCTCCACTATTTCTAGTGGCAATCCATTCCAAGCATTCACCACTCTCTGGCTAAAAAATATTTACTATCTAATCTAGACCTTTCTTTAATTAATTTAACTTAACGTCTTTATACTGGTTTAGAAGACCCTGCATAGTCTGTGCTACCTTGCGCCCGAATTTGATTGAGTGGCACTCTATCTGATAGATTTCCCACGGCTACTAGTGTCAGCCAGGGATGTGTTCTTGCCAACGACCTATTCTACCGTGCAGTCAACTGGCTTCTGGACCGCTTCAGCGCGCATCAGCAGGGTATAGCTTTTGATCAGTCAATCTTCACTGATCACGTTTACGCGGTCGACATTGTCCTGTTTGACCCAGACAGATCTGCGCTGCATCGCTCTCTGGCAATATTAAACAATAGTGAACGCCCTACATAGGCCTGTCTATATCCTGGGCCAAGACCAAAGTTCAGAACTTCATTTCAGACACAACACCCCAGGGTATTAAAATTCAAAGTCACACTGCAGTGGGCAGAAACGAATTCATCTATCTCGGTAACATGATAGCATCCGATGGGGGCAGCGGTCCCGATATGTCAAGGCTAGCTGCGCCCGCTGTCCACAACCTCCGACGTGTGTCGAGTAATGGCAAGATCTCCCTTGGGGGAAAAAAAATCCACATTTATCAGTCCTGCGTGGTCCCAGTCCTGCGTGGTCCCAGTCCTGCATGGTCCCAGTCCTGCGTGGTCCCAGTCCTGCGTGGTCCCAGTCCTGCTTTACGGCTCCAAAACCTGGACATTGCTGAAATATGACATGTCGACGCTGGAAGCCTTTCGGATGCGCAACAAGCGGCGTATCCTGGGCATTCAATGGCATGACCACATCCGCAACATGGAGGTCTCTGCTAAAACAGGCCTCCGCCCAATCTCAGAAACACTTGACCGCCGCCGAGTTCCTTTGTCCGGTCATGTTGTACGGCTGGACCAGGAAACCCCGGCCCACAAGATACTACACAAGTCGTTCCTCAGCGTCAAAAGTCTTCCCCCGACCGCCTGGAGGAGCAGAAGAGACCGTCCCCGAACAGTATGACTCCAGTAAATATGAACCCCCACCTCCGCCCTGATCGAGGCCAGGAACCACGTCACAGCTGTGGGCCATGGATGTGGCCGACCGACGCAACAGGCCTCAGACGCCTAAGCAAACATTATTATACCTCTTGTTCTTGTAGGTGGTTGTATTTGAAAAAACCCAACTTGTTATAGTCTAATTTATCCTTTCTATTGATGATCATGTACACCTTCTGGGAACATACAATAATGAAGACATGTTGTGAGGGAATGACAAACCAATCCACTGGCTCAACATTGGACACATGATGTCTGTCATGGCGCACATGACCTCACACCAGAACCTGCCTAAGTAAAATTCGATGAATTTTTTAAGTGATTTCAAGGATTAACAAAGAAGACGTTATCCCCGTCTAAACATGTTGAGGGAGCCGCGTCGCGCAGTGGTTCGCATCTGAGTCGTCCTAGCTCATTCCCCAGTTGAGATGGTAATGTTTTTTTTCAGACCGCAATGGCTCCCGGGTCGACCCAGCCTTAAATGGGTACCGGTTCAGTCCGGGAAGTAAAAGCGACGAGGGAGAGGAGATTGCTACCGCCCTCATATAGCCGAGCCGATGAAATGTGAGATCGCTAACACCTCACACACCTACGGCAGTAATGCTTTGGGTTACTTAACTTTTTTACTTTACACCATGTCGGGCGTCTCTGCAGTGAAGTGGGCACGCCTTTTGCCTCCTATTTAGACGGTCGGGGTTCGAATTTGAGCTAGCAAAGGGTAAGAAGAAGAAAAAGAAAATAGAGAAGAAGACAAAGACGTTTATAAAAAGAACAAAAAGAACAAAAAGAGGAACGAGGCGGAGAAAACGATGAAGAACAAGGAGAAGAAGAAAAAAAGAGGAAGAAGAAGGAGGCTGAGAATAAGTACAAGAACACAGCGGCTGGTGCCTTTACCGGAAGTTATCATTTGAACATCTCATTGGAGACCAGAGATAATAATGGAGGGGTGTTGTGTGGAAGCATCTGGCCAATGTGTTGTGAGCCTGGTTTACAAACACAAGGTTTCAGGTTCAAATCACGTAGCGCTCGCTTAACATACCGTGCAAGCCGTTCTGTCGTCGGCATTTTCAGTTATGAAACGGACATATCACACGTGGGGCCACCCAGGCGCAGTGAAATCGGCTAGCGACTTATAGGTGACAGCAACCAGCGACTTATACCTGACAGTAGCCAGCAACTTATAGCTGACAGCAGCCAGCAACTTATAGCTGACAGCAACCAGCGACTTATAGCTGACAGCAACCAGCAACTTATAGCTGACAGCAACCAGCGACTTATAGCTGACAGCATCTAGCGACTTATAGCTGACAGCATCTAGCGACTTATAGCTGACAGCAGCCAGCAACTTATAGCTGACAGCACCTAGTGACTTATAGCTGACAGCAGCTAGCGACTTATAGCTGACAGCAGCCAGCAACTTATAGCTGACAGCACCTAGTGACTTATATCTGACAGCAGCTAGCGACTTATAGCTGACAGCATCTAGCGACTTATAGCTGACAGCAGCCAGCAACTTATAGCTGACAGCAACCAGCAACTTATAGCTGACAGCACCTAGTGACTTATAGCTGATAGCAGCTAGTGACTTATAGCTGACAGCAGCTAGCGACTTATAGCTGACAGCAGCCAGCAGCTTACAGCTGACATCATCTAGCGACTTATAGCTGACATCAGCTAGCGACTTATAGCTGACAGCAGCCATTGACTTACAGTTGACATCAGCTAGCCGCTTTAACTGACAGCAGCCAGCGACTTATAGCTTATATCAGCTAGCGACTTACATTTGACAGCATCTATCGACTTATAGCTGACAGCAGCTAGCGACGTATAGCTGACAGCATCTAGCGACTTATAGCTGACAGCAGCCAGCAACTTATAGCTGACAGAAACCAACAACTTATAGCTGACAGCACCTAGTGACTTATAGACGACAGCAGCTAGTGACTTATAGATGACAGCAGCTAGTGACTTATAGCTGACAGCAGCTAGCGACCTATAGCTGACAGCAGCCAGCAGCTTACAGCTGACAGCATCTAGCGACTTATAGCTGACATCAGCTAGCGACTTATAGCTGACAGCAGCCATTGACTTACAGTTGACATCAGCTAGCCGCTTTAACTGACAGCATCTAGCGACTTATAGCTGACAACTTGTATCATGAACTGACCAAGACCCTATTCCGTCTCCAAGTCGTGACCCCAAAAGCAGACTGCACCGGCGCCTAGCTGAGAGAATATGGATCGACGCGTGAAGGCAAACTCGGTCCGCAAAATGCCGTGCCGAAACCGGATATGTCCGGATGAAGGGCACAGACATAGCAGTGTCAATGTAAACTAAAACACAGCGTACAAAAATGTACTTTTCAGGACAAAGCCAGAAGAGGAACGCGATTCACACAGAAATGTTGTATCCTGACGCCCTCTTCTTCATCGCCTGAGATGGTCAACTGGATTCAGAAAATCCAATTTAGGCTGAGTTCGATCCAGGCGTATTAATAGACTCCATTACTCCACGAACATCAAGTTTAGACCGTGCTGAATTCGATGCGTGTGTTAGAATGTAGACAAACAATTAACTGTTGTAGTCTCAAATTACGAATCGAATCTAGGCTGCTGTTATTTCAATCCATTTTTCTGTTGTTCATTCGACACGTTTTCAGAGTGCAGACAAATGTTTGTTTTTCTGATCGCAGTCATTAACAAACTTTGTTTTATTTCCAGTTCACGACCGCGACCGATTTGGAAACACCCTAGAGTGCTTCTTTCAACTCAGAGGAGGCTGATAAATGCATTGATTATTACCGCATTCTGTTACCAATGTCAATCTTGGGGCTTACTAGAAACACATAAGAGCAAGAACCAGAGCTGTGAGATGCGCTATGTGAGAAGTGCAGCCGGAAAAAACAAATTGTGACCAAATCCAGGCTGAGGTAGAACAGGGTGGACAAACCTAGTTAGGGATTGATGCCCCCAAAAATAAAATGGTTTGGTAATTTAGTCAGATTGACCATTATGACCAGCCTGCAGTGGAGCATATCATACACATATCTCCGGTTCACGAGCCAGGGACGACCTGGATGGATCGTGAGTGTCTCTGACACACTCAGGGAGTTCCACCTAACCACAGCACAAACCTTCAACATGGCGATAGCAAGAACACTGTCTGTCTGGGACCCGTCATGGCATGAGCAGAACAAAATAAGAAAGAAGAAAGACCTCGAGGTCTCCTCATTTTTTCTTCCTTACCATAAATCTGAACACAGCCAAGTTAAGGTTGTGAGCCATTATGCTATCCACTTCGCTATGTCACATCCCGTTTTCTCATTTTTATTCTGCAGATTTAAATGCAGATCTTTAATGGATGTATCTTTTCTTCATCTTATTCTGCGTTCAGGTCTTTTGGTCATGCTAGATCTGTAGGCCCATTATAATGGCAAAGGTTCACAGACCTCTTCACGAACTAGGAGAGGTGACTGCAGTCGAGACGATGGTCAAAGGAGAGGTATGGGTCCACACTGGGGATACGCTAACAAAGTACCACACGGTCATCATAACCATGGGCAGTGAATGTAGGGAGTGGAGGAATAGCCAGACAAAGCTCGCAGTCAACCGGCTGATAGGCGCCAACACGCATGAAAGTGATACCATCATATACACTGATGGGTCGGTGCAAAGTGGTGGAACATCAGGCTGGGGTTTCTCGGCTAGAATAAGAGACCGGATCGTTGCTGAACGAAGTGGCGCATACGAGACTGCCACATCATGTATGAGAATG
The DNA here is from genome assembly GCA_036924085.1 of Ariolimax columbianus. NCBI lineage: Eukaryota > Metazoa > Mollusca > Gastropoda > Stylommatophora > Arionidae > Ariolimax > Ariolimax columbianus. The sequence goes on along the minus strand of JAVGWX010000005.1, from coordinate 54,771,463 downwards.
GAGATGGAGGCGGTGACTGAAGCTCTGCGGTGGCTGTCTGAGACATCTTCAACAGGAGCAGTCATCGTGTCAGACTCCCAAACACTACTTCGGAAGGTGCAGAATGGGTGGCTACGACATGAGTGGATAGCAGCGCTGGAGACCTCAAAACTCCAGGGGCTGGTGTGGATCTACTGTCCTGGTCATGCTGAGGTTCCGGGTAACGAGCGAGCTGATTTTTTGGCGTCACTCGCACCCATAACAGGCACAGTGAACATGGGTAAAGGTGACATACTGAAGGTTATCAAGGACCACCTGCTGGAAAACGATACTGCTTTGGATGAGTCTGCAAGGCACAGGCTGCGGCACTTTGGAATCAAATTAGGATTCAGTGGTTCAGGGAACCCGAGAGGACGAAACAGGAAGGTGTACAACCAACAGGCTACAGGCACCATCAGCATCCACACTTTGCGCCATCTGCTGAGAGAGACTGAGCACCTATGGGTATGCCCGAAGTGCAGTGAAGTCGACTCCTAGAACAGAACAGAACAGACCTCTCCAGGTGCGGGTGGTGGCTCTACAGCTTCTGGTTCAGTGCTGCATCTTTTGGATCGGTCTGGTATCGTACGTCACTGTATGTTGGACTGTAAGATGTGTTCGGGGGTCTGAACTCTAATACCACATGCAATCTCACTTGTGTGTTATCTTCAGCAGATAAAGATTGCCTAATAGTCTGCTGGGGTTTGTTCTCACGAGACATAAGATCTGATCTGATGTTCGTCCATCAAAAGTGACGAAGACAACTGTCTTTGTTCAGCCATGTTTAGTCTTTTCTCTTGCTGTGTCCGCTGAAATGGGTGACTTGCCGAAGCTTTTCCCATAAACAGATATCCCGCGTACAAGCGGAAGGAGGGGGTGGGGGGTGACATCTATCGTTGTGTGTCGTGCCCTTTCCATAACCAAAAGAGGTCGTAAGGGCATCTTTCCCGGGCTGTGTTCTAGTCCCTTATAGTCTTGTCTAAATTTCAGTCACACCAAAACCGACGCTGTGCAGCAAGGGTGAAGTGTGTAATACTCCCGTGAAGTTCAGCCATGTGAACTAGACCGTGGAAATATGACACATGTTTAAGAGTTGTGCTAATTCATATATCCGATGTCCAGGCCAGAAACATAGGAAGGAAGAAAACACAAAAAATAAAAGAATTAAATAGTCCAAATAGAAAACAACTACACGTTTATCTGAACACAAATGTAAGTCATCAACTAGTGTGAATTCCAGGCAAATCTGTGGCCTGGCGGCATCCACAATGAACTAAACCACCAGAGCAATGTAGACCCGCAGCCGACAGAGCGCCATCTTTGCCGCTCCTCAGTAGTATTTTGTTGATGTTTGTGAAGCTGGTGGATTTGGTCAGGTTCATTGCTCACGTTCATGTCTTTGTTTCATTTCCAGTTGGGCTGATTGTGGATGATAGCTTTCGCCTATAAGTAAGACACTGTGTGGATAAGTTGCTTCATCCTGCCACCTGTTTTGGACAGGGCATGAACTCTCTCGTTCGCTGTGATTCTAAAATGGGAAGGGTAGCCATTGAGGAGCAATTGTTTTAGTTTTTTTTTTAGTTTGTTGAGCTTGGATCTGATCACTTGAAGCATTTACTCCTTTTTGGTGTTTTAAAGAAAATTGATTCTATTAGTCTGGTTATAGTGATGTGTTTTTCTCTCGCTAAAATGTTTTCTTTGTTAGAGTATTTGACTTGTCTGCGCCTCATCGCTAGAATGTTATATTGATTTACGTGTTCTCATCAGAATATTCTACTTATCTACACTTTATCACGAGAACTTTCTATTTATTTATCGAGGCTATAATATAATGCAGTGTATTGATTCGATTTGAACTAAAGGAGAAGGCAAACAAATGTTGATCCGGGATTCGAAACGTGGACCTTCTCGCACTGTAAGCGAGAATAACGCGATTCGATCTTAAACATGATTCCCTCAGCCAATCAAATCACCCCCACCTCCACACACATACACCAATACTATAAATGTATATTAAAACGAATATTAATAGGTGATATAATTATTGTAAATATATTTGGCCTGTCTGTGATCTAGCTTACTGATTCAGCCATTCCTGTGTATAAGTCCTTCCCCGCGTAGTATATCTCCAGCAGATAACAACGTCCATATCCGCTCTGGACGAGGCTTTGAACCACGCCGCAGCAGTGGGTCATGGATGTGATCGACCAACGCAACGGGTCTCAGAAGCTAAAGCGAAGATTATTATTATTATGTGTAAAATTTATTTATCAAGGTCTGCCTGCAGTGGGATAATAGGTAATGTATTTGCCACATTCTTACACCTCCGGTAAAGAGCATGAAAAATGGATTGGAATGGTTCAAATACCTTGCCGGAACAGAAACAAAACCGAATCATACGTTACGACCAAAAGGCTTTTATCAGGGACACCGGATGACACACACAAGCAAACACATCTCGTGGGAATACTTGAAGGCGTCAAAAGCAGATATGAACACATTTAATTGGGATAGAAAGATGCTTAGAGTATATTTATATTCTTTTTTTTATGTGTTACATTTGCCGTGCCTTTCGGCACGAGACATCCAATTTCAGATACCTTTTTTTTTTTGAGTATTTGGTTTGACTTTCCACCGCGATCCCTTTGCCTTGGCCAGACAACACTAATGACTTGCAGTCTGTTTCCAGGACCGGCCAATTGGAGACGGAATAGGGTCATGGTCAGCTGTAGTTCACTGACCCAAACGCATGCAACCAGCTATGTTTTAATTTCAATCTCCACTAACGAGCCCACGCGAGCACGGTGACTTTTGAGTATATTTCATCTGACGCTGGTGTCTCGGTGGCTCGATTGACTCGCATCCAGTGTTCGTACAGCGCTCTCAGTCCTGCCAGGCTGAGTGAAAGCGCGGGCTTGCCCAACAAGTTCGCCCGCTTCTCACCGGCACTGTAGCAGGGCCAATTTAGTGGAGTCGTACGGCTGGTAACGGTGCGTTACTGTTGTCCGTATCGAGAAGCTTTGTCGGTCCGTGTGGTTCGTCGAAGGCTAGCGCGTATAGCCAATCTCGACAGTTCGTCTCGCTTGTGGTCCTTCTCTCGCAATGAGCTTTGGATCGGCAAATGGAAAGCAGGAATTGTGTCTAAAGGCCCTGTCCTCGCCCGACCAACCGGTCGGAGATGGGCAAGCGGCAGGCAAAAATCGTCTCCAGTCCGAGTGAAAATCATCGCCGGAGGCCGTTGGGATCCGTTCTGCACAGAGCGCTGCCATCCCTCTCCGAGCGAGCCCAGTCGGTCGATTGGTGTGTGTACGGGCCTCTGCCAGGCGGTCCTAGGTCGACGGAGTGAGGGACGGAACAACCGTCGGTCCGTCAGTCGGTCCCTGCGGCCGTCCAGGAGAGGCTTTTTACACATCCATCCATCGCCGACCGGAGTGTGTGGTTCGTCCGTCTCCGACAGATATCTGGTTGATCCTGCCAGTAGTCATGTGCTTGTCTCAAAGATTAAGCCACGCATGTCTAAATTCACACTATCTCACGGTGAAACCGCGAATGGCTCATTAAATCAGTCGAGGTTCCTTAGATGACACGATCCTACTTGGATAACTGTGGCAATTCTAGAGCTAATACATGCTTACCAAGCTCCGACTCTCGCGGAAAGAGCGCTTTTATTAGTTCAAAACCAATCGTCGTTTCCCCTCGCAAGGTTGCGGCGTCCCCACTGGTGACTCTGGATAACTTTGTGCTGATCGCATGGCCCCATGTGCTGGCGACGCATCTTTCAAATGTCTGCCCTATCAAATGTCGATGGTACGTGACATGCCTACCATGTTTTGTAACGGGTAACGGGGAATCAGGGTTCGATTCCGAAGATGGAGCATGAGAAACGGCTACCACATCCAAGGAAGGCAGCAGGCGCGCAACTTACCCACTTCCGGCACGGGAAGGTAGTGACGAAAAATAACAATACGAGACTCTTTCGAGGCTCCGTAATTGGAATGAGTACACTTTAAAACCTTTAACGAGGATCTATTGGAGGCAAGGCTGGTGCCAGCAGCCGCGGTTATTCCAGCTCCAATAGCGTATATTAAAGTTGTTGCAGTTAAAAAAGCTCCTAGTTGGATCTCAGGTGCAGACGGGCGGTCCGGCTCGCGCCGGTTCACTGCCCGTTGTCTCCTGCCCTACCGTCTGCCGGCTCTCTCCCGCGGGTGCTCTTCGCTGAGCGTCCCGAGTGGCCGGCGCTTTTACTTTGAAAAAAAATAGAATGTTCAAAGCAGGCATCCGCTGCCGGAATAATAGTGCATGGAATAATGGAATAGGACCTCGGTTCTATTTTGTTGGTTTTTGGAACTGGAGGTAATGATTAACAGGGACAAACTGGGACATTTGTATTGCCGCAAGACGAGCTACTGCGAAAGCATTTGTCAAGAATGTTTTCATTAATCAAGAACGAAAGTCAGAAGCGCGAAGACGATCAGATACCGTCTTAGTTCTGACTATAAACGATGCTGACTAGCGATCCGCAGGAGTTGTTTCGATGACTCTGCGGGCAGCTTCCGGGAAACCAAAGTGTTTGGGTTCCTGAGGAAGTATTGTTGCAAAGCTGAAACTTAAAGGAATTGACGGAAGGGCACCACCAGGAGTGGAGCTACGGCTTAATT
>JAVGWX010000005.1:54516787-54761787 GCA_036924085.1 Ariolimax columbianus | reverse complement strand
TTTTGTTTCGCGTGTCAGAAGTACCACCGATGTTGTTGTCATCCTGTGTTTCTATAGGGTCTCAGTTACACATTCTACCTATCTTTACCTTGGTCTCCCTCTTGTTCTGAGGTCATCTTGTCTGAAGTTGTAGATCCCCGCAGGTGGCAACATGCGCCCGCATTCTTGACAGGTGTCCAAACCACTTGATTTTCTGCCTTTCCATGTACTTCATGCGCAGTGTTTATCCCACCATCTGTCTGATTACTGCCTTTCGCACTCTGTCCAACCCTGTGATCCCGACAGCCGTTCTCAAATACCCCATTTCGCATACCATGATTTTTCTTTCTGGTGTCCAGGTGAGTGCCCATGTGATGCCAGAGAGTTGGTATAAAAAGAATATTTCTCTTTGTCTCCACTGGGGTTTTTTGTGTGTGTGTGTCTGAAAAATGGCGAGTGCTGATATGTAGGAAACCGCATTCGTTTTCTGTGTTATTTATTCCATCTCTTTGCTCATTCCTCCATCTTGTATGGCCAAGTTCTCAAGAGAATTTAAGTTCTCTGACCTGTTTTCACGTGAATATTTATTAGTACCTTTTCTATTCTGCTGATTTTTATTCTTCTTAGTTCTTAGTCGACCTGTACTTATACAGAGGGGGATGCCCCAGTGCAGGTTCGAGCTCTGGCATGAGCAGGATGCAGCCTGGAGGAGGATTTTCTGCTTAGCGGACTAGGCTCAAGCAGCTTATTAGTCCGCTGCGTTTGGATCAGTGCGGCAGAGGGTGGTTAACCGATGTGTGGGTTCATTTTTATAGACTCAAACACTAAAGTAAAGTAGACCCGCAGCCTGTTAGGCACCATCTATGCTGCTCTAAACAAATCACCTAGCCTTGGCTGGTTTTATGCAATGTTCACAGTTATTCCTCACTTACGACATGTTCGCTGTGGGGCAGGGGTGCTATTTTTAGCCTTGACACACACAAATACATTTGGAAACCATACTAACTCTAAAATGATGAAAATGTATACCAACCTAAGAATCTTAGTCCAATGTGAAGTCGGTCCTTCCATATGCAGTAGAAACAATAAGGCCAATAGCCAAACGCAGCGGTAAGAGATGAAGCAGGACAAAGAGATGTGGAGCAGGACAAAGAGATGTGGAACTGGACAAAGAGATGTGGAACAGGACAAAGAGATGTGGAACAGGACAAAGAGATGTGGAGCAGGACAAAGAGATGTGGAACAGGACAAAGAGATGTGGAATACGACAAAGAGATGTGGAACAGGACAAAGAGATGTGGAACAGGACAAAGAGATGTGGAACAGGACAAAGAGATGTGGAATACGACAAAGAGATGTGGAACAGGACAAAGAGATGTGGAGCAGGACAAAGAGATGTGGAACAGGACAAAGAGATGTGGAACAGGACAAAGAGATGTGGAACAGGACAAAGAGATGTGGAACAGGACAAAGAGATGTGGAATACGACAAAGAGATGTGGAACAGGACAAAGAGATGTGGAATACGACAAAGAGATGTGGAACAGGACAAAGAGATGTGGAATACGACAAAGAGATGTGGAACAGGACAAAGAGATGTGGAATACGACAAAGAGATGTGGAACAGGACAAAGAGATGTGGAACAGGACAAAGAGATGTGGAACAGGACAAAGAGATGTGGAATACGACAAAGAGATGTGGAACAGGACAAAGAGATGTGGAGCAGGACAAAGAGATGTGGAACAGGACAAAGAGATGTGGAACAGGACAAAGAGATGTGGAACAGGACAAAGAGATGTGGAACAGGACAAAGAGATGTGGAATACGACAAAGAGATGTGGAACAGGACAAAGAGATGTGGAATACGACAAAGAGATGTGGAACAGGACAAAGAGATGTGGAATACGACAAAGAGATGTGGAACAGGACAAAGAGATGTGGAATACGACAAAGAGATGTGGAACAGGACAAAGAGATGTGGAGCAGGACAAAGAGATGTGGAACAGGACAAAGAGATGTGGAGCAGGACAAAGAGATGTGGAGCAGGACAAAGAGATGTGGAACATGTCAAAGCGATGTGGAGCAGGACAAAGCGATGTGGAACATGTCAAAGAGATGTGGAACAGGACAAAGAGATGTGGAACTAAACATCTTAGGAAGAAGGTGGTGCTGGATAGCCAACACATAACGAAAGTCTTAAGCCACTACCATCAGCCAATACATACCGTTGAACCTTCAGAGAAAGAAACTATACACGACCAAAACAAACATGACAAAGAGATTTCTTCTTTTTCTTCTGCGTTCGTTCTCAATCTCCCGCTACAAAGCCTTGAACAGTGCGTTATAGTACAGGATGTAGTCTGAAGAACGAAATGCGTTGTGTCGCTAGTTTACAATTTGATTGCGATATTTCCACCTTTCGGTCCGACACATCCGTCTTCGGCATATACAGAGACAAAGAAGCCGAAACTAGAAAAGCAGGAGTAAAAGTCAGTATCATGTTCTTTACAGAACGTCGCTTCTTACAACCGGCACCTATTTGATTGTTATAAGTTTCATGCAAGTCTGCAGTACGGTAGGTTGCCATTACTTCTCGTACATGGAGGAGCATTCGCCCCAGAATGAAACCCGGTGACTGCCAAACTGGAATCGACCCGGTGCGTTGGGATTGTGAAAACCGAGTGAGTTTCAGCCCTAGGCCACGCAGCCTCCAGAAAAGCAGGAAGACACTGATAATAACTGGAGAAAATAGCACACGGCAGGTCTTCTTGTAGAGGGTTGAATGATAGCCAATGCACTTAAAGAGGCTTAAGGGCAAAGACGATCTCTCTACTTGAAGATAATCGATAACTTTAGAAGGGTCATCATTAACTAACCGTTCTGTCCGATCAACTTCTCATATATTTGTGATTATTGGCAGCAACTACCGACTTAAGTTAAGATACTGAGTTATCTAGCTGTTATTGTTACGCTCCAGTTCACTTATCTGCAAATAAGCACCTGCTTAACTGTTAGTGGAGAATAGGCAGGGAGAAAAGCAACTGGTCATTCCATCACGTAGGTGGAGAGAAAACACTGTCAGTGGTCACTGGACCATTCTCAAGCAATTTCAGAGCGGAGGCAGAGGCATTGAAGGCTTCAGTAGAAGCAATGTTGACAGGTGAAAGCAATAAAGGCCAGATAGTTTTGTTTACAGATGACCTGTCCGTGGTTACAACACTAAAAAGCCAGAAAAATACAGAACTAAATGACTTAAGAGCAGTACTCTTGTCAACTATGCCAGCAGTCCGCACCAAAAAGAGTAGTGGTACAGTGGGTTCCATCCAACTGTAACATTTAAGGCAACGAGGAGGCAGACAGACTGGCAAAAGAAGGTGCAAGACTACCACAACCAGATCCTAGTGTGACATACGAAGAGTCCAAAAAGTTTATTAGGGCCAGATACATGGCCAAATGGGAAACAGAGCATACTGGCTACACAACAAATGATGCTTATTACCAGTTGAACAGAAGAGAGTAGGTGGTGGTCTTCAGACTCCATACAAGCCACAACAAACTGAGGTACCATCTATTCTTCTTCTTCTTCTTCTTCTTCTTCTTCTTCCTTCTTCTTCTTCTTCTTCTTCTTCTTCTTCTTCTTCTTCTTCGTACGCTGTCAGACGTCCACCTGTATTTTTTCGAAAAAAGCAGTGGTCATCCTGAGGCTGTCGACAACTGCCATAGAGCTTGTCTAGTGTTGCCACTGGTGATGGCCACATGTGCTATCTCTGGTCCTTGAATTTTGAGCAGTTTTGCAGCAGATGTTCAGCGGTCATTTCTCTGGTAAAAAACTGCATTCGTCAGTGCCACCTATCTTCAGTTTATTGAATAGATGGTACCTCAGTCTGTTGTGGCTTGTGTGGAGTCTGAAGACCACCACCTACTCTTTTCTGTTGAAATGGTAATAAGCATCATTTGTTGTGTAGCCAGTATGTTCTGTTTCCCATTTGGCCATGTATCTAGCCCTAATAAACTTTTTGGACTCTTCGTAGGTCACACTAGTATCTGGTTGTGGTAGTCTTGCACCTTCTTTTGCCAGTCTGTCTGCCTCCTCGTTGCCTTAAATGTTACAGTGGGATGGAACCCACTGTACCACTACTCTTTTTGGTGCGGTCTGCTGGCATAGTTGACAGAGTACTGCTCTTAAATCATTAAGTTCAGTATTTTTCTGGCTTTTCAGTGCTGTGACTACGGTCAAAGCATCTGTAAACAGGACTATCTGGCTTTCATTTCTTTTGCATGTCAGCATTACTTCTGCTGCAGCCCTCAGTGCCTCTGCCTCCGCTCTGAAATTGCTTTGAGTATTTTCCAGTTGCCACTGACAGTGTTATTTTTCTACAATTTGGTAGGCTAAGGAATACCCCTGCCCCTGCATTCTGTGTTGTGTTTGTTACAGAACCGTCGGTGTATGCATGGGTCCAGACCGTGCTTGGGTAGTTTTTCGTTATGTACCTCAGGGTTATGTCTCTTCTTTCTTTTTCAGTCTGGCTGTTCTGGTTTCCAATACCTGGTATATTTTCTGCCACCACCGGAATGATATGCTGCTTCCATGTAGGTTTTCGTACAGTAGGGATGGGCTTTGGTGTTGTTATTGTGTTTATAGGGTCTTTGTTCATCTTTGCTTTGGCTATTTCTGCAAAGTTTCTCCGCTTTAGTTTCCCATTTCCAAATATATTTAGTCTCTGATGTATTGTATGGTCTGTCAGTCATCTGAGTTTCTCTGCTTTCTGCTGGGCTCTGCAGTCTCTTCTGTCAGTCATGGATTGCAAATGTGTATTCTTTTCAAGTTCTACAATTGGCGTTGACTTCATGCCTCCTGTTATAACTCTCATGGCTTGGTTTTGAAGTTTGCTAATTTTGTCAAAGTTTGCCTTTGCTGCTGTTGTCCATGCCGCAATGCCATACTCGAGAACTGGTTTCACTCTTCCAGTGTACAGTTTCTTTAGTATACTTTCGTCTGCTCCCCAGCTTGTGCCAGCAAGTTTCCTCATAATTGCCATTCTTTGTCTGGCTCTCATTCCGTTTCTCTCGATCTGACTTTTCCATGTCCTGCGCCGATCAAATGTGACTCCCAGGTAGTTTGGGTTATCGTTTGGCCGCAGATATTTTCCGTTAAGACTTATTTTGGCGTTCTGGTGTTTGTTTGAAAGCGAGAATATCTTACATGTTGTTTTTCCTCATTTATTTTGACCAGCCATGAGTTCGCCCACTCCTCCAGCGATGTTAGGGCCTGCTGCATCCGATTTCTTGCTATATTAGATTTTTTTCAGAGGTCCACATAGCCAGATCGTCTGCAAACATGGAGCTGTGGGCTCTTCTTGGTATATTCTCTGTGATGTTGTTTATATACACCAGGAAAAGTGTGGGTGACAGTACTCCCCCTTGGGGTACTCCCTGCTCAAGTGTCACCTTTTTTCTCATCTGCCCTTGTACTTGAACTCTGCCTGTTCTGTTTTTCAGGTAGTGGCTGATCCATCTGTGCATTTTCCCACAAATTTCAATTCTTCGTAGCTTGACTTTAAGTGCCTCTTTCCAGTTCAGTTCAGTTCATCCCGTAACCCATCAGGTCGTTGGGGCACACATGAAGACATGAAAATCCCACGCCAGCTCAATCTGTCTGTCGCCGCCTGACGTATCTCACCGGGACGAAGGCCTAACCACTCAGCGATGTTATCCACCCATCTCTTCCTTGGACGTCCTCGCCCTCTCTGTCTCGGTACGGATCCAAAGAGTATCGAGTTGGGAATTCCGTTGGACCTCGCGACGTGCCCGCACCAGGCCATCTTTCGTCTTTTGATAGTTGTGAACAGATCTTCAAAAGGACCAATAGCGTCTTCAACTTTCTGACTGATGTCTACGTTCGTGACACGTTCCTTATATGTAACATTTAGGAGTTTTCTATAGCACCGCATTTCCATTGCACGTATTCTGCCATGGATATCTGCTGTAATGGTCCAGGTCTCGCAGGCATACAGAAATATTGGCAGCACCAAAGAGTGCAGTAGTCTGACTTTTTTGTCTCGCCAAATAGGTTGCAGCCTAGTCAGCGCCGCTGTTGTTTTTGCTTTTCTGGCAATTACCTCTGGCTTCGAACCCTCTTCGCTGATCAACGATCCAAGATATTTGAAACGTTTCACCACCTTAAGTACCTGCCCATTTGCCTCTATGACAGATTGAAACCCTGCAACGTTATTGGTCATGAGTTTTGTTTTATCAGCATTTATTTCCATACCAAAACTCAGGGCCGTTCTATCCAATCTACCAATCAACTCCTGGAGTTCCCTCTCTGTGCCTGCCAATACATCAATATCATCAGCAAAGCGGAAGTTTGTGATAAGCCTGTCACCTATTGTAACCTTGCCAACATGTCCTTTTAAGGTCGTCTCCATTATTCTCTCCAAGAAGATATTGAAGAGTGTGGGGGAGAGTATACAACCCTGTCTCACACCCACCGTCGTACGGAACCAATCGCCTAGCGTTTCCTCTACTGAGACAGCGCTGGTCGCCTGCTGATAAAGGTTTGCAATTACCCTCACAATATCACTGTTGAACTTATAATGCCTCATTGTTGACCATAGCGCCGCATGCCACACTCTGTCAAACGCCTTTCGAAAGTCAATAAAGGCATGGTAGAGTTGTTGATGATACTCTGAGTACTTCTCATTCAGTAGACGAAGATTAAATATCTGCTCGATGGTACTCCTTCCCGCTTGAAAGCCTGCTTGTTCTTCTGCAATGATACTCTCCGCCTGAGGATTCAGTCTGTTAAGTAGTATTCTCAAGAGATCTTTCCTTGGATGACTTATCAGACTGATTGTTCGATAGTTCTGACACACATTTAGGTTTCCCGATTTAGGCAGTGGTGAAATGACTGATTTTGTCCAGCAGGTCTGCCAAATTCTATTGCAGATGTAAGTCAGGGTAGTGATTGTCGCCTCTCCTCCCACTTGCAGGAGCTCTGCTGGAATATTATCCACACCGACAGCCTTCCCTCTCTTCAGCATTTTGACATCTTCATATACTTCTTCCCTTGTTATTGTTTGATTTTCCTCTATCAGACTCACTTCAGGAGACATTGCCATTCTAGGGTCACCTCGATCTTCATGCTTATATAGCTCCGAACAGTACTCTGTCCAGCGCTCACGAATGTTTTGAGCTTCTGTGAGACATTTCCCACTCTTGTCCTGAATCGTAGTATTTCGACTTTGGACAGGTCTTACTAAGTCCTTGACTAATTTATATGCTCCCTTGGCATCATTTCGTCCCAGATTTCGTTCGATAACTGCGCACTGAGCCGTAATCCAATCCACCTTGGCCTGTTTCATCTTGGTCTTTATGGATCTATTTATCTCTCTATATCGCTGAATCCCAACTAGTGTATTCTTCGCTCCCTTCAATCGTCGTCTCTTGTCACATAAGTCCAGTATTTCACTCGTGATCCATGCTTTCTTTTTAATCCTGCACCTACCTAGAACCTCAGATGCCGTGTTGAGTAAAGCCGAATTCAAGGCTTCAGTCATCGTCTCAACATCTGCCTCTTCTTTCCACACCTTGTCAAATGCCTTCTCTAAATCCATCCAAACCGCTACTGTATGCTTTTTCTCCTGGTAAGCATCCTCTATTTCCTGGGCTATGAGAGTGATCTGGTCCTCAGTGGATCTGTGCTGTCTAAAGTCTGCTTGCTGTGGAATTAGTATTTTTCTTCCAGATGCCACATCAGTCTGGTGTTTATCATACGCTCCATCAGTTTGCCTACACAGCTCAGTAGACTGATATGCCTGTATCCCTTTGGATCTGCTCTATATTTTTCTTTCTTTGGTACTGGTATAATTACAGCATCTTTCCATATCTATGATACAATTCGAACCATCTATTCAATAAACTGAAGAAAGGTGCTACTGGAATGCACCTGTGGTACAGGGAAAATGACCCCTGAACATCTGCTGCAAAATTGGGCGACATACGAGGACCAGAGAAAGCACATGTGGCCATCACCAGTGCCAACACTAGACAAGTTCAATGGCAGTGTCGACATCCTCAGGATGACAGCTGCTTTCTACGAACAAATTCAAGTTGACGTATGACAGCATACGAAGAAGAAGCAGAAGAAGATTGCATCGTGTAGAACGCTGAGGCGTAGTAGAATGAAGTCTCTAACACTTCATCCAATCATCAGGTGTTACTTCCTATACCAATTAATATAATGTATCAGTTGTTTTGGATAGGATCTGCTTACGTTGAGTTCATCTGTTTGGGGTGTCAGCACCAGTCATACTTGTTTCTATATCACAGCTCTTTCACCTGTGTGTTCTTTATTGGTCATGCGTCCGAGGAGGGAGTGGCGAAATAGCTTCGATATCTACATACTAACAAAGAGGACAGTGGATCGAATCCCCGATAAGGCATATGTTGTTTTTACGTTTGGGGTGAAATAAACAAACACAACTAGCACACGACGTGGCTACGGTAGTTGCGAAGCGGCCTGTAGTTCTCAAACTACATCAGCATTGGCAATCAAGTTGCACGACCTCTGACCAAAGTCCCGACGCATGCGTAATCCACACGGTCATATCTGCTAAGAAACCTTCTGCAACCGGCGCCAAACAAGAGCAAAAGCTTAACACTTTCAAATTTCGGCGCCAGGAATCCATCCTAAACGTTTTTTTTGGAACAGGGCGACAAACGCGGAGGTGCAAACTCGCATCGGTCTTTCAAGTAATCACATCATTTTAAACAGGGAATACCATCTTCTTCTTCTTCTTAATCTTCTTCTTCTTCTTCATCATCATCATCATCATCTTCTTCTTCGGCGCTGTTCCTGAAAAGGACATTGGGACGTTGTGTCGTAGTGTATAGCGACATTCCGATGTCTGCTCCTTTCGACTCGAAACATCCGATTTCATTTGGCTTTGAGTACCTGGTTTGCCTTCACACAGAGATCCCTATCCCTTAACAGACTATATTACTGACTAGTACAGCCTGTTTGGGATTCCGTGGCGAAGTGGTTAAGCTCGTGATCAGGTGATGTGGGTTCGACTCCGGACTCCCCGTCTTTTTCAAGGGTGTTTGATGCGGATTTCCCTGCATCTCGTAGTCGCCCCCTGGTCGTCTTGTCCTTGACTTGCCACTGGGGTCGGGCGGCTCGAGAGTGAGGATAAAAATTAGCGTAGTTAATCCTTACTAAAAATAGCGCTAGCAAATAAATTATGCCATCATCGTCTACGATGGACGGCGGCCTTTGCCTTTGCAGCCTGTTTTCAGGGCCACAACGTGGAGACGAAATAGTGTCTTCATCAGCTATGATTCGCTGACTCTGATGGAAGCAGTCAGCTATGAGTCGGCTCATTTGCTGCTGCATCTGGGCCCAAGCGAACACTAAAATGGCTTTGTCATGTATACCGCATGGTGACCGCATGGTGATAGTCATAACCCAAGCAAAGATAATCTCTAAAGACGGTTGGCTGATGGCGAAAGAACAGTCAGCCGACCAAAGCGTATGTTCAAAGACGTGTGTAAACCGGATGGAAAGTCATTTGGCTTGGCTTCGTTCGTTCTCATTCTCCCGCTACCAAACCCTAAAAGGGCTTAAGTAGCAGAATGTAGTTCAGAGAACGGAATGCGTTGTATCGTAGTTTACTTCTTGACTGCGATATTTGCACCTTTCGGTCCAACACATCCGACTTCAGCAAGCATTTTTCGAGTACCGGATTAGCATTCCCTCTTCGATCCCTTCTCCTTAGCCAGTCTGCCCTGGTGCAGCCTATTATCCAGGATCACCGCGTGGAGGTGAAAAAGGGTCATGGCAGCTCTGTTTCGCTGGCTCTGACGTTAGCAGTCAGCTATGGGTCGCTGACCATTGCAGCTCATGCGCTGCTAAGCATCTTGATCCGGGAAAGTCATTTGACGTACCTTTGACATTCTGAGAAGACAAAACCGCAGACCGAATAAAGTGGAGATGCACTCTGAAGAGCCATCCCAGTATGGGCAAGAAGAAGCTCCTGCGACACGGAGAGGCGAAGCGCAAACGTCAAAAAGAAAAGGAAAATTAAAAACTAATTAGATTGTTTCTACTTCAAGGGCGCCATCATCTGTATTGAGTGACAGAGGCTGCTTATTTTCATGCCGTTCACACTTTTCTCGGTAAGGCCACTTCTCCGCGTACAGAACGGATTGGTAAAACTAATGTGCTGCAAAACTGTAATAGTGGAATACACACAACACATTGCAAACAGATACATACTCGCAGTAAGGGACTGAGTGGTTTCGATGTAAGACATAGGCCTCGGCTGCTGACGATTTTTCCAAAGAGGGCTTTCTGGTATGTCCCCGCATTTCTGGGTAGTGGAGATTGGACGCTCGTTTACAGTGTCACCCATACTAAAAAACCATCGGAAGTTGGAAATCGAAAAAAATTGACCGCTGCTCGGGCAAAATTCAAAATTACGTTAAAAATCGACCCGATCTATTACAGGATCCTCGCCGGCGCTACGGAGTTCGTGCATTGTGCTGAGACTCTCCAAATATATAGAGAATAACAAAGCACTTATGGGTTAAACCGTGTGCAATGACGTTGATTCTTCAGCTAAACTAAACAAACACACACACACACACACACATACACACGGTACCTTTCCTGACATCTGGATCCACCTTCATCAGCACGCCCGGGATGTGAGGAAAGGTACTGGAACCCGTCACTTAACGCCATTTTGACGGCGCTCTCCAACTGAAAGTGTTGCACACCACTTCATTTGCACAGACCAGATTGGTAACTACGTGTAGTACAGTGACACAGCTGACAACAAAAACATGTGTATGTTCGGATCTAGCAAGGTAATACACCCATGTCACTAAATCTCTTTAAATTAAAAATGCGTGATGAAATCGGATGCATTGGGCTGTAAGACTCAAAACACAGTACAGCGGACTCCACCTTCATAAAGAAAGCGAGCGAGACAAAATTAAAGACTAAGAGACAGGAGTTGTTTAGGTTGACAATAGCTACAGCAACAATAATTAATGTTATTGTTATTTCAAATGCACATAGTGAGTAGGTTACTCTTTTGTGCGCCCTGAAAAGGACGTTAAATGGTGAGTTGCAGTAACTTGCCTCACATTCTGAGCGTGCTGATGAAGGTGGACCGTGGTCCTCCAAAGGCGGTTGTGCTATGCTTGGTTTCATCTACGTGTCGTTTACTACTACGGGAATCACGTTGATCCACATCTCGTCAGACTGACTGTCTTGAAAACAGATTGTCTCCAGAAAACGTACATGGAAGAGAGAAAGTGGTTTTAGTCAGTATATTGTGCCTGACCCTGGCGCGACATCCTGGTCAGTATATTGTGCCTGACCCTGGCGCGACGTCCTGGTCAGTATATTGTGCCTGACCCTGGCGCGACGTCCTGGTCAGTATATTGTGCCTGACCCTGGCGCGACGTCCTTCTCTGCTAGCTAGGTTGCCACGAGAACAGCCCGTAGAGGGGGGGGGGGGGGGTGGGGGTGCGAGGAAATCGAGGTGAGGGTCTTGGCTAGTACATTTTGTCTGACCCTGACAAACATGTCTGATCAGTACGTTGTGCCTGACAAGACCTTAGTCTTCCTCCCAGTGTCAATTATATAAAAAGATTCACCTACGTAGGGGTGAGCATAGGCCCAACTATCATATCATGTAGAATCAATGAGCAGCAAGAAAAAGACAAGAACGAACCTATGGTAGAAGAGGAGCGAGTAAGTCAAGCTAGCAATAGGCCCGTTTATATGAGCGCAAAACATGGACAACAGAACGTGAATGTTTTGTTTTGTTGGAATCTGAATCAGAGAAACATGTCGTACGGAAGCAAATCAGTGACATAATACGAGGCGTGTTCAAATGAAACCGGGCCTAACTACCCCAAGGGAACATACGTACGATGCGCACGATGGCGTCACTTCTGATGTAACAAATACCAACAGTCAAGTTTGCAAAATTTCATTATGCTCCAATTCATAGTTTCCTCAGCAGACCGTAGAAAACATGGCGGGTGTGATACGCAGAGTTGATCAGCGAGCGGTGATTCGGTTTCTAACAGCTGAAGGATGTCAATCAGTTGATATTCATCGCAGAATGCAGGAAGTGTATGGTGACAAAAGTGTGTCGAAGACAACAGCGAAGAACAATACAACGATGTTTAAAGAAGGACGTGAGTTAACGAAAGATCTTTCGCGACCAGTTCAGTCGCATATTGTTGCGCCCGAAGATGTCATCGCCAAAATTGATGGCTGGACCGTCGCCGGAGCTTACGTTCGCCAAACCTGTATCACCATGCACTGCCTGCAATCTGCGATGAATGTCAACTGGTCGACATCCTTCAGCTGTTAGAAACCGAATCACCGCTCGCTGATCAACTCTGGACGGATTCCATATCACACCCGCCATGTTTTCAACGGTCTGCTGAGGAAACTATGAGTCGGAGGATAATGCAATTTTGCCAAGTTGGCGGTTGGTATGTGCTGTTCACGTGATAAGTGACGTCATCATGCACATCGTACATGTGTTCACTTGGTGCAATTAGATCCGGTTTAATTTGTACACGTCTTCTACATAAACAAGAGACCTGGTCATGAATACAAGTGTAGAACATTAGAATCTGATGGAAGGCAAACATGAAAGCCATTCAGAGACTTGCTTGTTGACAAGACTACTAGGATCACACCAACGGCAGACAAGAAGTCACGTGCGACTTTCAATGTTTGACATTCTTTCTGTACTATCCTTATACATACATTTCTGGAACACTGACTTAAAGAAACATTTCTGGGCTACCGACTTAAACATACATTTCTGGGCTACCGACTTAAACGTACATTTCTGGAGTACCGACTTATACATACATTTCTGGATCAATGTGTTATATATACATTTTTGGACAACTAACTTTCAGACAACATTCCTATATCAATTTCAGATAACCTTCCATTACCAATGACTTTAAGTCCATCTTCACTTTGAGGCAACCTTACCGTTCCATCTTCCCTTTCAGGCAACCTTCCCGTTTCATCTTCACTTTCAGGCAACCTTCCCGTTCCATATTCACTTTCAGGAAACCTTCCTGTTCTATCTTCACTTTCAGGCAACCTTTCCATACTACCACGAGATTTAGTTAGATTTCTACACCATCATGACCTTTAATAAACCTTCTCAAACCACTGCTTCATTCATTTCCGCTTCTTGTACCACCTTCTCATTTAGTAAATTTTCACATACCAATATGGCATTTATTTAACCTTCAAATACCAATATGGCATTTATTTAACCTTCAAATACCAATATGACATTTATTTAACCTTCAAATACCAATATGACATTTATTTAACCTTCACATACCAATATGGCATTTATTTAACCTTCAAATACCACAATGTAATTTAGTACATCTTCTTATGCCACCTTAACATTTTGTAAATCTTTTGATAGCACCACAAAATTTTGTACACTTTCTTTATACCGCCACGACCTTCTGTAAGTTTTCTCATACCAGTCTCACTTGGTGCAAATCTTACAGAAGTACCAGGACATTTAGTAAACCTTTCTATACAACTACCACATTTAGTAAACCTTTCTATACAAATACCACATTTAGTAAACCTTTCTATACAACTACCACATTTAGTAAACCTTTCTATACAACTATCACATTTAGTAAATCTTTCTATACAACTACCACATTTAGTAAATCTTTCTATACAACTACCACATTTAGTAAATCTTTCTATACAACTACCACATTTAGTAAATCTTTCTATACAGCTACCACATTTAGTAAACCTTTCTATACAACTTCCACATTTAGTAAATCTTTCCGTTCCCATTAAGCTTGTATTTCATTACTGTAAATTGTCATTATATTTGTAGGGTTTACCAAGAAGATGTACAGGGCTGAGGAATAAAGGCTCCTTGCTCCTGATTTGGCCACGCAGTGTGCCAGTTTGGTTCGTACATTATCTTTGATAAAGAAACAACAAATGTCTTACAGAGTGGTACACATATGTCTCTTTGTATGATGAGGACAAGAATAGCACCACTGCCACACAGAGAGTATGTCGTACGAGGCGACTAACTGTGTGACATGGTACAACACCAGCCATGGTTAGGAGGTTTGTTGCGAGCAGCACAGATTGCGCCTGAACAGGCTGCGGGTCTACATTACTCTAGTGTTTGGATCTATTAAGATGGACTCGCACATTGGTTAACCACTCCCCGCGAAACTTGTCTCAACACAGCGTAGTAATAAGCTGCTCGAGCCTAGCCCACTAAGCAGGAAATTCCCCTCTCGGCTACATCCAACTCATAGTAGAGCTGTGACCCGCACAGGGCATCCGCCGCTGTAGAAGTACGGGTAGACTAAGCTATATCTTACCAAGCTATTCTCCCCTTTGTTTCTTGTCTTCAAACATGGCCAATTGTGCCTAAAGTAGGTCATGCTTCAGACATCAACTAGAATATATCTAAAGAAAGCAATGGTTAGCCTGAGGTTATTGGTACTACCATAGAGCTCATCTATGGATGGGATCTGTCGTGGCCACAAGTACTTTCTCTGTTCCTCGCCTGCTAGACACCTTTTTCAGCAGACGTTCAGTAGTCATCTTAGCCGCGCCGCGGACACATCCATTGGTATTTCTATCTCTAGTTTGTTGTTGAGCGACGGCTGATTAGCGCAGTTTAGAGCACTCACTTTTCACGAACATGATACTAGGTTAAACTTCAACTACCGGCAACTCCAGTCAACCCAGCTGCAAATAGGTACATGAATACAAACATGAAGTAAGACGCAGCGAGGAAGTAAACTGGACACGCCACCTCACACGCTAAGGCTCAGCATACTGAAGTCTCTAACACTTCGTTCCTGCCCAGCGGTTAAGTCTGCTGAAAGGAACTGCTCTCCACCCCCCCCCCCCCCTTTTACAAGCTAAGGCTCTTTATACTGAAGTCTCTAACACTTCGTTCCTGGCCAGCGGTTAAGTCTGCTGAAGGACTTCCTTTACTTTGATTTACTGTATAGATGATGCTATCTTAGTTTGTTGTGGTCTGTGCAGAGTCTAAAGATGACTGACTACCTGATCACCTGTGCAGAGTCTAAAGATGACTGACTACCTGATCACCTGTGCAGAGTCTAAAGATGACTGACTACCTGATCACCTGTGCAGAGTCTAAAGATGACTGACTACCTGATCATCTGTGCAGAGTCTAAAGATGACTGACTACCTGATCACCTGTGCTGTCTAAAGATGACTGACTACCTGATCACCTGTGCTGTCTAAAGATGACTGACTACCTGATCACATGTGCTGTCTAAAGATGACTGACTACCTGATCACCTGTGCTGTCTAAAGATGACTGACTACCTGATCACATGTGCTGTCTAAAGATGACTGACTACCTGATCACCTGTGCTGTCTAAATAAGACTGACTACCTGATCACCTGTGCAGAGTCTAAAGATGACTGACTACCTGATCACCTGTGCTGTCTAAAGATGACTGACTACCTGATCACCTGTGCAGAGTCTAAAGATGACTGACTACCTGATCACCTGTGCAGAGTCTAAAGATGACTGACTACCTGATCACCTGTGCAGTCTAAAGATGACTGACTACCTGATCACCTGTGCTGAGACGGTAACATGCGCCATTTTGTGGCTGACCTGTGTGCTCGGTTTCCCACCTGTCTCTGTACCTGGTAAACCGCATCATAAATTACACCTATATCATGTTGATGTACCTTCTACCTTCCCTTGACAGTCTGTCAGCCTCTTCTTTGCCAAGAATGTTGCAATGAGATGAAATCCACTAAATCACAACTCTCCTGAACAGGTGATTCAGTTTAAAGAGAATTACGCGTATTTATGAAGTCAGAGTTACGATACGCAGTATCAAGAAGTACAGAAGGGCTAAAGCAGCTACTTTCAGCCGTTAATGGACATAGTAAAGGGCTAAAGCAGCTACTTTCAGCCGTTAATGGACATAGTAAAGGGCTAAAGCAGCTACTTTCAGCCGTTAATGGACATAGTAAAGGGCTAAAGCAGCTACTTTCAGCCGTTAATGGACATAGTAAAGGGCTAAAGCAGCTACTTTCAGCCGTTAATGGACATAGTAAAGGGCTAAAGCAGCTACTTTCAGCCGTTAATGGACATAGTAAAGGGCTAAAGCAGCTACTTTCAGCCGTTAATGGACATAGTAAAGGGCTAAAGCAGCTACTTTCAGCCGTTAATGGACATAGTAAAGGGCTAAAGCAGCTACTTTCAGCCGTTAATGGACATAGTAAAGGGCTAAAGCAGCTACTTTCAGCCGTTAATGGACATAGTAAAGGGCTAAAGCAGCTACTTTCAGCCGTTAATGGACATAGTAAAGGGCTAAAGCAGCTACTTTCAGCCGTTAATGGACATAGTAAAGGGCTAAAGCAGCTACTTTCAGCCGTTAATGGACATAGTAAAGGGCTAAAGCAGCTACTTTCAGCCGTTAATGGACATAGTAAAGGGCTAAAGCAGCTACTTTCAGTCGTTAATGGACATAGTAAAGGGCTAAAGCAGCTACTTTCAGCCGTTAATGGACATAGTAAAGGGCTAAAGCAGCTACTTTCAGCCGTTAATGGACATAGTAAAGGGCTAAAGCAGCTACTTTCAGCCGTTAATGGACATAGTAAAGGGCTAAAGCAGCTACTTTCAGCCGTTAATGGACATAGTAAAGGGCTAAAGCAGCTACTTTCAGCCGTTAATGGACATAGTAAAGGGCTAAAGCAGCTACTTTCAGCCGTTAATGGACATAGTAAAGGGCTAAAGCAGCTACTTTCAGCCGTTAATGGACATAGTAAAGGGCTAAAGCAGCTACTTTCAGCCGTTAATGGACATAGTAAAGGGCTAAAGCAGCTACTTTCAGCCGTTAATGGACATAGTAAAGGGCTAAAGCAGCTACTTTCAGCCGTTAATGGACATAGTAAAGGGCTAAAGCAGCTACTTTCAGCCGTTAATGGACACAGTAAAGGGCTAGAGTAGCTACTTTCAGCCGTTAATGGACATAGTAAAGATCAAAACCTGTTCATCAACATAAATAAAACAAAGATAATGACCTCCGACAAAACACAATGTCAGCATAAATTTACAGTGGGTGTTGAGGAAATAGATCAGGTCACACATTTTGAATATCTGAGCTCCAGAATTGACAAAAATAGCGACTGCTCGAAAGAAATCAGAAGAAGACTAGCTATGGCAATGCAGACTGAACAGCCTGAAGAAAGTATAGCAGAGCACCAACAAAATGATAAAAGTAAAAGTTTTGAGAGCCTGTGTTTTTCCTGTGGCAGCTTATGGCTGTGAAGCATGGACGATTACCAAAACTTCTAGACAAAGAATCGAATGCTGCTAGTCAAAATGTTACAGAAAGATCCTCAGAATACCCTGGATGGAGAAAAAAACAAATGTAGACATTCGGCAAAAGTTGAGCATAGAGGAGAACTGGTTTATCAATTCTATTATGGCCAGAAAATGAAGGCACTCAAATCAAGAGACACAACGGTCTTGAGAGAACAGTGATGGAAGGTATGGTGCCAGGCAAAAGAGGAATGGGTAGACCAAGAAGACGATGGCACCAAGATATCCAGGAACGCCTGGGTATGACTGTGGCGGAGGCTGGAGTTTTGGCAAGAGAACGAGTTTTTTCAGACAGACTGTGATGGGAGCGACGTTCTACAAAGGACATGCTACATGATGAGGATGTAGTTTGTTGGCTCCTCGGTTTCCTCAACCTTTCTGATATGACGTCTTTCACGAGTACCACTTATCTTCATGTGCTTTTCGTCTTTGTAACTTCTGCTGCGGTTTTCAAGGTCTGTGCATCTCCTTAGAAGTTACTTGAACTTTTTCAGGCTGTTATTGTGAACGTTCACAATGAGTAGGTTTACTGTCAGAAAAGATCGTATAGTGGCGGGCAGCAGTAGCTTTTCTTACATCCCGAGCGTGCTGTTGAAGGTTGACCAGGGTCCTCCAGGCGGTTGTGCTATAATTGGCTTCATCAGGATGTCGCTCACAACTACGGAGATCACGTCGACCGCCAGCCACCTCGTTAGCAAGACTGTAAAGAAGAACAGACCGTTTCCAGGGAGGACTACGTGGAAGTCGAGATGGGGATCTCGGTCTGTATATTTTACCTGACCCTGACTAACATGTCAAGTCTGATCAGCATGTTGTACTTAACCCTGACTAACATGTCATGTCTGATCAGCATGTTGTGCCTGACCTTTACCAGGGATTACTTAGTGAAAGTCAAGATGGGGATCTCGGCCAGTATATTTTACCTGACCCTGACTAACATGTCAAGTCTGATCAGCATGTTGGGCCTGACTAGACGTTAATCTTCCCCCTCCCCCACCCCCCGAACTTGTTACGATCGCCATTGGCAGCTTTCTTCGTGTACTGTTTATAAGGCTAAACAAGATTCATCCATCTCCCTTCTCTGTTGCATTTGTTGCCGATCCATCTGCATATGCATTGGTCCAGCTGTCGCTTGAGAAGCATTTCTTTATGTGTTTTATTGTTATTTCCCTTCTTCCTGTGTCTGTATGGATTGTTTGCTTGATGTTTTTTATTGTTATTTCCCTTCTTCCTGTGTCTGTATGGATTGTTTGCTTGATGTTTTTTATTCCGCTATACCAGAAATCAAATCTAGAAACAGCTGTTTGATAGAAGTTAAAACCGCGTGGGCAGTGTGCGTGGGTTTTGAACCTGTGTAAGGAATCAAGACGCTGAGCAGCGCATGAGCTGCAGTGGTCAGCTACCCATAGCTGACTGCTAGCGTCAGGGTCAGCGAACCAGAGCTGCCAAGACCCTTCTACACCTCCACGTGGTGATCCTGGATAACAGGCTACAGCAGGGCAGACTGGCCAAGGAGAAGGGATCGAAGAGGGAATGCTAACCCGGTACTCAAACAATGCTTGCTGAAATCGGATGTGTTGGACCGAAAAGTGCAAATATCGCAGCCGGGCTGTAAACTACGACACAACGCATTCCGTTCTCTGGACTACATTCTGCTACTTACCCTTCCAGGGTTTGGTAGTGGGAGATTGAGAACGAACGAAGAAGAAGAAGAGCCTGTGTATCCTTGGTAAGAATGCCGGTTTTTAACCCAATCAGCCTTTTTCTTTAGTTTTCAGTAAACAATAAAGTAACTCCTATGGTCCACACCCACATCCCCCTAGTTAACTTGCGTCGTAGAGGCCGAGTGAGCTGTATATACTGTGTTCTATACCTAACTGTCCAGTTATCCGACTTCATCGCGAATGTTAAAAAAGAACTTACTTCCCATAAGGGCACGACCGTGCTGTTTCATCAATCAGAAGACAAATCAGTTTGGGTTATGAACCGCGTCACTAACAGCTTAGCCCCCCCGTCACGCTACCACCACCACCGGTTAGGTTCAAGTACCCTTTCCTGAACCCCACTGCCAGTCTCCTGCCAGGGCCTGGTAGCGGTAGATTGAGAACGAACGAAGAAGGCGAAAAACACGTCTTTTTTTTTTGTATGATTAGTTTGTTGTTTTCGTTTATTTTTTTTCCCGACAAAGGTCATGTGATTGTAAAGCGGACTTTGTTTTGCTGATGTCTTGGAAACATCCTTGTAAAGTCATTGTAAGATCCGTGTAAGATCCTTGTAAGATTCTGGTAAGATCCTTGCAAGGTCCTTATAAGATCCCGGTAAGATCCTGGTAAGCTCCTGGTCAGATCCTGATAAGATCCTTGAAAGATCCTTGTAAGATCATTGTAAGATCCTGGTAAGCTCACCTAGCCATTACCTATTTGGGGTTGTTTCATCGATGAGTCATGTTCTGAGAACCCCTGATAATGTTAGATCCTTGTGTCACGTTCTGAGAGCCCCTGATAATGTTAGATCCATGTGTCACGTTCTGAGAACCCCTGATAATGTTAGATCACAAACTGCGCACAAAAACGAGATTGCCCTCTTAAGTAACCAATCCATACATCTGGCTACCCTCTGTGACCCCCATCACCCGCTCAGCGCCTTTCTATGACCCCTTCAGCGGATCCCTTGACTCCCTTCAGTCTGCCGTTTTTTTTCATCCCATTTCCTTTCCAATGTCTGAGCGATGAATTCATGGATATTGAAAGAGTGAGAAAAAAAATGAACTCTCGCGTCATTAGGTGACGTCATCACCTGTATTTGAAAGCCTGTGTGGGCGACACGTCTAGTTATTCTCTTCTTGTTTTGAGGGGTTTACTTTCTGTCTGAGATAGAGAGGGAGTCAGAGGAGGAGAAAGAGAGAAGGAGAGGGAATGAGAGAGGGAAGAAGGGAGAGAAGAATGCAGACAGAGAGAGGGAGAGACCGACTGGAAGAGAGAGGTGAGGAAGGGAAAGAAGGAATAAGGGAGAGAAGGATGAGGGAGAGCGAGAGAGAGAGAGAATGAGGGAGAATTAGGAGATGAGGGAGGGAACGAAAGAGAGAGGAAGAGAAAAACAGAGGGAGGGATAGAGACGGAGAGACAGATAGGGACAGACGGGTGAAGGGAGGAAGGGCGATACGGGGATAGAACAGAATGATGGAAGGAGAGTGCGATGGGAGAGGAGAGGGATGGAGAAAGGAGGGGGAGATATCGAGATAGGGTAGGAGAAGAGCGGGAGTAAATAGTGAGGGAATAAGGGAGAAGTAGATAGCAATGGGGGAGAGAAGTGGGAGAGGGCAGTGCAAGGAGAGATTGAGGGATGGAGTGAAGTGGGAGGAATGAGGGACGAGCCATTAGAACGGATAGAGGAAGCCTGAGCTGAAGAGGGAACGAGAGAGGATGGGGTAAGGGGGAGAATATAGGAAGAAAATGGTAGAAGGAAGGAGAGAGGAAAGAAAGAGAAGACGATAGGCAGAGAGTAAGAGGAGAGAGAGAGGGGATAGTGAGATATGTGAGAAGAAAATCTCAGAAGGATGGACGAATTGGTCAGTCGATAGACAAACACAACGATTGGATGTATGGTATTACAGATCGATATAGAAACGGATTGCTGGACGGATCGACAGACAAGCCCATGGATAGATTTACTAATCGATAGACAACTACATGAATGGTTAGGTAGATCAAGCAATCGATTTATTGATAGACAGGGGTAACTTCATAGCGATACATACATATCCATATGTTAAATATAATATACATATTATACATTTGGTAAGACATGTATACAAACGGATTAGAAGACAGAGAGACAGATATAAGAATCTAAAAATAGGTTGAACAATGGAAAGGCAGACATACGTGCAGACAGACAGACAGACAGACAGACAGATAGATAGATAGATAGATAGATAGATAGATAGATAGATAGATAGATAGATAGATAGATAGATAGATAGATAGATAGATAGATAGATAGATAGAAAGCTTACCTTTCTCTCCGATTAGGAAGAATTATGTTAACTCCCCCGTGAAATGTACGTCGAATAACGTCTGTGTTATAAGGACGTTAAATAAAGCCATCGCTTTATGGAAATGTTTTATAAAGGCACCCCCTCCCCCCATATAGGGACATGTTATCTAAGCCTCCACCCACGTTATAACGACTTGTTACTTAAAGCCTCCGCTATAAGAATATTGTTTATAAAGACCTCGTTATAAGCACGTGTCATATAAAACCTCGTTATAAGCACGTGTTATATAAAACCTCGTTATAAGCATGTGATAAATAAATCCCCCAATTTAAGGACGTGCTATACTTATTTACTTTCCGTGTCAAAGCCACACGTTATACAGTATTCATCCAGTATCCAGTATTCATCCAGTATCCAGCGACATGGATTGCTCTGTCATTTGCCTCCAGCATGTCACACCTATTGTATGAAGGTCATCAGATGAGGACGTGTTATATACACCCCCACTCTCCCCATTGTAAGGTCGTGTTATATAAAACCCCTGTTATAGGGACATGTCATATAAAAACCACCACAACCCCGTTATTAGGACCTGTTTTATAAAATATAATGATGTATTATATGTATATATAGTCCCCGTTATAAGGATATGTCATATGTATATATAGCCCCCGTTATAAGGATATGTCAAATGTATATATAGCCCCCGTTATAAGGATATGTCAAATGTATATATAGCCTCTATTATAAGAATATGACACATATGCGCCAATCACAATTAGGTGACGTCATCACCTGTATCTCCCTCACTTGTGGTCTCAAGGTAATGTGTCCGCCTCTGGTGCCGGAGGTCGCGTGTTCGAATGACGATGGAGACCGGGATTTTATTCACGTGGATTTCCTGGTAAAAATTCCACTGATCTCTTAGTAGTGAGATCGGACTCCCGTGTACAGTGTCGAGCACGTTAAAAATCCCTTGGCAGTTGGAAATCGAAAAGAGTAGGCTTAACGACCGCTGCACAGACAAAAACTCAATATAAAAATCTACCAAGTTATCTGTGCTTTCCCCGTGTGGTTTGGCAAGAGCAGCTACATATGGCGCCTTCTGTGGGTCTATTTTGCTCTAGTGTAGTCTATTAAGGTGGACTCGGACATCGGTAAAAACCACCATCCAAGAAACTGGTTGTATACAGACGTTAAGTTGAGTTTAAGTTATACCTCATCCCTTTCTCGCCATTCGCGTCCTGCGGTAATAGTACTTTTATTCTATGAAAGCCCCTTTTGCAATAAAATCCATAATATAAAACTCTCACTAGTCATCTTTTACGATATGCATAGAGTGGTTAAGTGGCCCTGTCTTCATAAACCGAGTAAAGTGGCTAAAGATACATTCGGTAATAATCTCCACTATAAGCACTTCTGTTCTATAAGCTCCATTATAAGCACTTCTGTTCAATAATCTCCATTAAAAGCACTTCTGCTCAATAATCTCCATTATAAGCACTTCTGTTCAATAATCTCCTTCATAAGCACTTCTGTTAAATAATCTCTTTCATAAGCACTTCTGTTAAATAATCTCTTTCATAAGTACTTCTGTTAAATAATCTCTTTCATAAGAACTCCGGGGGACGGCGTGGCCTAGTGGTTATGTGACACGGCTCACAACCATAAGGTGCTGGGTTCGATCCCCATCTCAGCACCGGCCGTTACCCCGGGGAAGCAAACCCTTAGAAAATGCAGGAGGAAGCAGACCCTTACATAAAATGCATGCTGAAGTCGGATGCACTGGGCCGACAGGCGCAAAATAAAAACGCAGTGCAATGCACACCGCCTTGGGGATTAGAGAAATAAGGCGAACGCAAAAAAAAAAAAAAAAAAAAAAAAAAAAGAACTCCGTTAAATAATTTCCTTCATAAACACTCCGTTTAATAATCTCCATCATAAACACTCCGTTAAATAATCTCCGTTATAAGACCGTTCGTTAAATAGTCTCCGTAATTCGGACGTTTGTTACATAATTTCGGTTTTAAGGGCCTCTTCTATAGAAAACAAATTTTAAAATACTTCTCTGGTTCCCGGAAGATTCTGGAAGAAGCTCAATAACAAGCTTGTAGTTAATCCACTTTAAATCAGTTTCCCAGAAATAATTACGTGTCACGTGCTAAACAAAATGAACACCCGACAGTAACGTGCGGAGGTGTAGCGTTTGAGCACGTGCAAATATCTAAACAAGGCAGGTACACCGAACCAACTGTTCGATGGCAAGGACATATGAGACACCTGTGCGTCAGGTAGGAAGTGTCGGAGACTTGCATGTTGTTGCTGTAAACGTTAGTCGTAATGAGTTCTTCCCTCCTAATGATGTTTCTCTAGTAGTAGGTCACAGTGGTTCTTCTTATATCATGAGGCGGGGACGGCGTGAGCTAGTGGTTAACTGGAACGGCTCACAACCCGAAGGTGGCGGGTTCGCTCCCCATCCTAGCACCGGCCGTTACGGCTGGGGAAGCAAACCCGTAGAAGATGCAGAACAATGCAGGCCCTTACATAAAATGCATGCCGAAGTCGGATGTACTGGGCCGACAGACGCAAAATAAAAACATAGTGGAACGCACGCCGACTTGTGGAATAGAGAAATAAGGCGAAAGCAAAAAAAATTAAAATATATATATCCTGAAACGTATAGAAGAGGGGAGCCGCGTAGCGCAAGCTTCGCATATGAGTGGTCCTGGGTTCATTCCCCAGTTGAGGAGGTAATGTTTTTTCATACCGCAACGGCTCCCGGGTCGACCCAGCCTTAAATGGGTACCGGTTCAGTCTGGGAAGTAAAGGCGGCGAGGGAGAGGAGATGGCTACCGCCTTCATATAGCCCAGCCTTTGAAATGTGAGATCGCTAACACCTCACACCCCTACGGCAGTAATGCTATGGGTTACTTTACTTTTACAGAAGAGGGGTAATCCTGTGGGCCGCAAGTTGAATAGAGTGAAGATTAAGTGGATTCCTGCATATTGTAAGATACACAGGCTCAAGACGCCGAACAGTGCATGAGCTGCAGCGGTCAGCGACTCATAGCTGATTGCTAGCGTCAGGGCCAGCGACTCATAGCTGATTGCTAGCGTCAAGGCCAGCGACTCATAGCTGATTGCTAGCGTCAGGGCCAGCGACTCATAGCTGATTGCTAGCGTCAGGGCCAGCGACTCATAGCTGATTGCTAGCGTCAGGGCCAGCGACTCATAGCTGATTGCTAGCGTCAGGGCCAGCAACTCATAGCTGATTGCTAGCGTCAGGGCCAGCGACTCATAGCTGATTGCTAGCGTCAGGGCCAGCGACTCATAGCTGATTGCTAGCGTCAGGGCCAGCGACTCATAGCTGATTGCTAGCGTCAAGGCCAGCAACTCATAGCTGATTGCTAGCGTCAGGGCCAGCGACTCATAGCTGATTGCTAGAGTCAGGGCCAGCGACTCATAGCTGATTGCTAGCGTCAGGGCCAGGGACTCATAACTGATTGCTAGCGTCAGGGCCAGCGACTCATAGCTGATTGCTAGCGTCAGGGCCAGCGAACCAGAGCTGATTGCTAGCGTCAGGGCCAGCGAACCAGAGCTGTCAAGACTCTCCTCCACCTCCACATGGCGATACTGGATAACAGGTTGCAAAAGGGTAGACTGGCTAAGAGAAGGTAACGAAGAGAGAAAGCGAACTAAGTACCCAAAATGCCTTGCTGAAGTCGTATGTGGCGGATCAAAAGGTGCCAATATCGCAGTCAAGCTGTAGATTCTACACAACTCTTTCCGGACTAGGTCCTGCTGCTTGCAAAACCCTTTTCAGGTATTGGTAGCAGGGGTTTGAGTACAAAAAACCACGAAGAAGTAGATGAAGACAAATTAAAGACCTAACAATTCTTGGTGGCTTATTATTGCATTGTCAGACTTGATCAAGCGTCTAAGACGTTTAGGGAGTTGTTGTGAACCTTAAAAATGCATGACACATGATGGTCGCGGATCGCTTTGTCAGTCCTTACCTTAGGATTTAGGGGGCATGAAGACTAACGTCTGGTCAGGCAAAATATACTGATCATACACGTTAGTCGGGTTCAGGCAAACCATACTGGACAAGACCCTTATCTTGCCTTTCTCGTAGCCCTTCCTGGAAACGGGCTGTTTTCATGGCAGCCTAGCTAAGAAGGTGATGGATCGACGTAATCCCCATAGTTTTGAGTGACACGCAGTTAAAGCCAAGCATAGCAAAACTGCCGGTAGGACCAAGGTCCACCTTCATCAGCACGCTCGGGATGTAAGGAAAGCTACGACAACCCGCCCTTAACGTCTTTTTTTTAGGGAGCACAAAAGAGTAATCCTACTCATTGTAGGCATTCAACAACAACAACAACAACAACAACTTAAGATTTAAGAATAAAAGTAGCCACCTACACCAGAGAGGAAGGATTGGGAGTTCTATATTGAGGTTTTAGCTTCTTCGATGGGTTGTAAGACTAAAATGTAGAGTATACCCATGCCAGATACTGCCGTTGTGGAGGATATATCCGAGGCTTCGTTTAAAGGGGTAACGGCTTATGTAAGGGGGTATAGTTTGTCTAAATGGTCTTAACTATTGAACAATATATCAACTTGTGTTAGGGATCTCAGCATGTGTAAGGGGTCTCCAAATTTGTCAAAGAGTCTCAGTTCGTTTCTAGTTTGTGAAAGAGATGTTAGCTTGTGTAGGGGGTCTCAGTCCGCGTAAGGGTTCTCAGCCCGTGTAAGGGGTCTCAGTCTGTGTAAGCGGGCTCAGCCCGTGTAGGGTGGTCTCAGCCCGTGTAAGGGGTCTCAGCCTGTGTAATGGTTGTCATCCTGAATAAGGGGTCTCAGCCCATCTAAAGGGCTTCAGCTCGTGTAAGGGGTCTCAGCCCATGTAAGGGGTCTCAGCTTGTGTAAGAGGTATCAATCTATCTACGGTAATGTGATGTAAAGAACTGGTAGACACAAAACAAGACGTTTTAGAGACTTCCTTGAATGAGGTCTCATATAATATAACATGACTATACTCTAAAGCTATACCCTTCCTTGCTTCTTTGTCGTACCTAACTGTTAAACATGTCTAAGAAAAAGAAGAAGAAGAAGAAGCAGAAGAAGAA
The DNA here is from genome assembly GCA_036924085.1 of Ariolimax columbianus. NCBI lineage: Eukaryota > Metazoa > Mollusca > Gastropoda > Stylommatophora > Arionidae > Ariolimax > Ariolimax columbianus. The sequence continues at coordinate 54,735,241 of JAVGWX010000005.1, read as the reverse complement.
GAAGAAGAAGAAGAAGAAGAAGAAGAAGAAGAAGGAAGAAGTAGAAAACAGAAGAACAAATAGAAGACGAAGAAGAAGAATAAAACGAAGTAGAAAACAGAAGAAGAAGAGGAAGAAAAAGAAAACTTAGCAGGGATATACAGTCAAAACATATGAGCAATACTGGTCATTCCTATTGTTCACCCCAGCTGGTCACCCCAACTGGTCATTCCTAGAATACATTGACTGGTCATTTCTACAATTCATTGACTGATTATTTCTACAATTCATTGACTGGTCATTTCTACAATTCATTGACTGGTCATTCCTAGAATACATTGACTGGTCATTTCTACAATACATTGACTGGTCATTCCTAGAATACATTGACTGATCATTCCTAGAATACATTGACTGGTCATTTCTACAATCAATTACAACTGGCCATTCACACAATTCATCTCAACTGGTCATGCCATCGTTACTGGTCATTCCTGCAGATTATCCCAAATGATCATGGCCATCCCAACTGTACATAGTCATACAACTGGACATGGTCATCCTGAATGGCCATCCAAACCAATGTACGAAATCTGAAAACCACTGATATTCAGTCAGTCTCCAAAACTTCCCCTTGCAAGTTTCTCTGCCATCCCCTTTACAACACCATATTCCTCGAAATCTTCAAACTCAGAAGTAAAAAAAACAGGACAGGTAAACATCCAGGTGAAGACACACAGGTGAGAATATAGCTACTTTGCGTCGCCTTGGCGCCATTAACGATCAATAAGGTACGGTCCGGAAGCTGAGTCGGAAGTTAGCGCTGCAGATGCAGGTGTTATTTGTATTATTATGAAGAATATATGTCTTGGCAGGTACAGATTCGAAACGATAAAAGACAGTATATGATTGTGTGTGACTTTCTAAAAAGATTGAAATGGTCAGATACAAGTCCCAAATATGGGTGGAATTGTGGGGAAGGACCGGGCATATATCAGTGGCACTTGACGTGATAGGCCACACATTAAGGAGACCGACTAACAGCGTTACAAGACAGTCTGTGCTCTGGAATCCACAGGGTAAGAGAAGTAGAGGTCGTCTAGATCAGTGTTTTCCAACCGTTCTACACTTGCGGAAACTTGAAAATATGAAAGAAATTTGGCGCACCGGTGAAAATAGGAATCGTGTTTTGCGCATAGCTCAAACAGAAATAAAAGCCATTATTTCTTCTTCTTCTTCTGCGTACACAGTCAGACAGTAACTATAATTTTTTCGAAAAAAAGCGGCGGTCATCCTGAGGCTCTCGCCACTGCCATAGAGCTTGTCTTGCAGTTCCACTGGCAATGGCCACATCTGCTCTCTCTGATCCTCGTATGTCGGGCAGTTCTGCAGCAGATGTTCAGTGGTCATTTTACCAGTACCGCACGGGCATTCGTCGGTACACCCTATCTTCAATTTGTTGAATAGGTGGTACCTCAGTCTGTTGTGGCCAGTGCGAAGTCTGAAGACAACGACCTGCTCTCTTCGGTTCAACTGGTAATAGGCATCGTTTTTGGTGTAACCAGTATGTTCGGTTTCCCATTTGGTCATGTATCTGGCTTTGATAAGCCGTTTTGACTCTTCGTACGTCATACTGGTATCTGTTTGTGGTAGTCTTGCACCTTCTTTTGCCAGTCTGTCTGCCTCCTCGTTGCCTTGGATGTTGCAGTGTGACGGAACCCACTGTACCACTACCCTTTTTGGTGCGGACTGCTGGCACAGTTTGCAGAGTGCTGCTCTTAAGTCATTAAGCTCAGTGTTTTTCTGGCTTTTTAGCGCTGTGACTACGGCGAGAGCATCTGTCAGCAGGACTATATGGCTCTCATTTTCACTGTTTGTCACCATTTCTTCCACTGCCGCCCTCAGTGCCTCTGCCTCCGCTCTGAAGTTGCTTGTGTACTTACCAGTAGCGAATGACAGTGTTATTTGTCTGCCATTTGGTATGTTCAGGAATGCTCCTGCTCCTCCGTTCTGTGTAGTGTTTGTTACAGAACCGTCGGTGTATGCATGGGTCCAGTCCATGCTTGGGTAGCTTTTCGTTATGAAGCTTAGGGTAGTGTCTCTCCTTTCTTTTTCAGTCTGGCAGTTTTTGTTTGCAATACCTGGTATATTTTCTACCACCTCTGGAAATATATCCTGCCTCCAGGTAGGTTTTCGTACAGTAGTGATGGGTTTTGGTGTTGTTAGTGCGTTTATGGGATCTTCGTGCATCTTTGCTTTAGCCATTTTTAATTTGTTTGTGTGTATACATTTTAAATCTTATGTTATAAAATGGAACATCTATCTCTTCCTATTTTGTTCTACTGCTCTTGTCATACGAGGAGCTATGCGTAGATTTCTTGTTATTGCCAAGTTAGAGGCTTGTGTCGTTGTTAGGTGTAGGTTTCTGACAGTGTCAAAGAGACCTTCGATCCACTGACGTCGAGGTCTGCTTCTTGCTCGTGGACCAGAGACATGCATATATGTTCTCGTTGCAGGCTGGTCATCATGTATTCTAACTAAATGACCAACCCACTTGATTCGCTGGGAGTCAATGTAGGCACTAACTGGGTGTGTCCTCACTGTCTGAATCAGCGTGGTGTTGCTGATACGGTCATGAATTGTCATTCCGGCTGCACTTCTCACACAGCGCATCTCACAGTTCTGAATCTTATTCTTATGTGGTTCTAGTAAGGACCAAGATTGACATTGTTAACACAAGGCAAAGGCCGCCGTCCATCGTAGACGATGATGGCATAATTTATTTTGCTAGCGCTATTTTTAGTAAGGATTAACTGCGCTACTTTTTATCCTCACTCTCTCGTCTCGAGACGCCCGACCCCAGTGCCAAGTCAAGGACAAGACTACTAGTGGGTGACTACGAGATGCAGGGGGCTCCGCATCAAGCACCAGTGAAAAAGACGGCAGAGTCCAGAGTCGAACCCACATCACCTGATCACGAGGCCGATGGCTGAACCACTTCGCCACGGAATCCCCGTGCTGCATTGGTAACACATTGAAGGAATAAACAGTGCATTTATCAGATTCATTTTAGTGGAAAGAAGCACCATAGGGTGTTTCAAAACCCGTAAATCTGATAGCGGTCAAAATCGCCTTCTGAATTCTATGTACAATCTCTCTGACCCTCTGCCCTCATCAGCAAACATAGTACCTAGGTATTTGAATTCCCGTACTTGCTTGATATCAATGCCACTGCTGTGGAAACTTCTATAGATTTTTAAAATAATTAAAAACTGATTAGTAAATACAAATGCTAATAACATGAAGTTTTGAGAAAGCTATTTCATAGAAATAAAGTTTGTACGAAATCTGGTTCTGCTTATGTTATTGGAACTTGGTAACTGTGGCTATAGCGTTGTTTCGGAGATAGGAAGCAATGCATAGACATCCATTCTGTCTCTTTGTTTGACTTTGATCACTGACAAGATAAAAAAGTCTTCTCACACAAATATGATTGATTTGTGCATACATATATAAATATAAATTTGATAATCGATTTCCAGTGATAATAACATTTGAAACAATTGCATTTTTGTGTTTGGACACCTTCTTCTTCATCGATCACCTGATGATGTGCTTTTAGTCCGGTAGGTTCATGAAGGAGACTGTGCGGCGTTTCATGTCTTCGCCGGTCCTCCTCAACGGTTCAAGCAACGTCGCTCCCCCAGGTCAGACTGTATCTCTTTGGTCTGCATAGGAAGGGCAGTCCTGCAGAATATATTCTGGTGTTTGCTTTGGTGATCCACAAAATGGTACGTGGCAGTGTCGCTGAGACATATTCTGTGGAGTTGGGCATTGAGTCTACAATGTTCCGTTCTGAGTCACAAGATCTTTGTCTGCCAATCTCTGCCAAGTTTAATGACATCAAAAGAAAACTCGATCAAGTTTTCTTGTCTACGACGATTAAGTGCACACAAGTTGATGTCTTCCGTGAAGGAGTTAAGCCGCAGTAACTCTTTCGCGGCTGGCAGAACATTTCCACGGACCGGCAGAACCTTTCCGCGGACCGGCGGTTGAGAAACACTGGTCTAAATCAAACAAAGGAAAGAGAGGTTGCGACAATCAAAAAGGAAATTGGAAAATATGAATTTAGCAAGCATGGAACAGCTCACGGGGACTTGACGTATATTTGATGAAGACCTATGCGCCTCATTAAGCTGAAAGTATTTTACTGATTGATTTTTTAAGACATTTCGGGCAGACGGCTCCACAACACAAGAATGGAAGATGTAATGTTTTTCTCGTGGTGCAGGTGGTCAAATCTAACGAGAAGGGACGTAGCTATAGAGGGAAGTGCTATTAGGGATGAACAATATTTGTTTGTGTAAGGCAAAAATTGTGATCGCCCACGCGCTCTGATAAAACATACAAGATTGAAAGGAACTTAACATAGTCCTTACAAATTTAACAATAATAATGTTTTTAATGCAAAATTTGGCTAGGACATTTAGATTTTCAACTGTAAAATGTCATTTTTTGCCTACATCATAAACACGGGCCCTCCGAGTTTATCATCCCTCTCAGATAGGACAAGACAAGAGTCTCCCCACCTGTTGAGAGCCAGATACGCTTACAACTTGGGGGATTTGAACAATATACCGTTTCGAAGTGACGTTCGCTCATTTCATGAGAGTGGAGAATCAAACCCCTGTAAAATGACCGCTGAACATCTGCTGCAAAATTGCCCGACATACGAGGACGAGAGAAAGCCCATGTGGCCATCATCAGTGCCAATACAACACTAGACAAGCTCTATGGCAGTGTCGACAGACTCAGGATGACAGCTGCTTTCTTCGAACAAATTCAAGTTGACGTCTGACAGCGTACGAAGAAGAAGAAGAAGAAGAAGAAGAAACCCCTGTGATCTATAGATACATATAAATGGTGGACAAGACTTACATGGTTAGTTCTCTAGCCGATCCTTGTGTATGAAAGCTGGCTAAAAGCACAAAACATAAGATAACAACGACTGCCACAATAATGGACAGCTGATTTAACAGGCGCGAGAAAATATCACTAGCGCGTGTAAATGATATTACAGCCTCTAGTACTCACTTGACCTTTGACCATGAAGTCGTTGAACCAAGTCTTTGAAATTGAAACTTCCATTACAGTGGTTCTCAACATAAAACAGTCCGGAAGGCAGTATGATGCCCAGTCAGAGACCCATATGTCAACGTGATAACAATGTCGATAGACTAAGAGCCGCGACTGTATGGCGTAGTGGTAGAGCACTCATATTTCACAGCAAAGGTACAAAGGTTCAACTCTCAGTACCAGTACGCTCCAGTCGACTCAGCCGGGAAGGAAACTGGTCAGCAGACCTCATGCAAGCCATGGCTTAGTATACTGGTCTCTAACATTACATTCCTGACCATTGATTAAGTCCGTTGTGGAATTCCATTTGTTTATTGTAAAAGTAATCAAGGAAAAGTGTTATGCGGACTGCTCAGCCCTCAGAGCAGAGAGTAATCAAAGAAAAGTGTTAAGCGGACTGCTCAGCCCTCAGAGCAGAGAGAAATCAAAGAAAAGTGTTATGCGGACTGCTCAGCCCTCAGAGCAGAGAGTAATCAAAGAAAAGTGTTAAGCGGACTGCTCAGCCCTCAGAGCAGAGAGTAATCAAAGAAAAGTGTTATGCGGACTGCTCAGCCCTCAGAGCAGAGAGTAATCAAAGAAAAGTGTTAAGCGGACTGCTCAGCCCTCAGAGCAGAGAGTAATCAAAGAAAAGTGTTATGCGGACTGCTCAGCCCTCAGAGCAGAGAGAAATCGCAAAGAAAAGTGTTATGCGGACTGCTCAGCCCTCAGAGCAGAGAGAAATCGCAAAGAAAAGTGTTATGCGGACTGCTCAGCCCTCAGAGCAGAGAGTAATCAAGGAAAAGTGTTAAGCGGACTGCTCAGCCCTCAGAGCAGAGAGAAATCGCAAAGAAAAGTGTTAAGCGGACTGCTCAGCCCTCAGAGCAGAGAGAAATCGCAAAGAAAAGTGTTATGCGGACTGCTCAGCCCTCAGAGCAGAGAGAAATCGCAAAGAAAAGTGTTATGCGGACTGCTCAGCCCTCAGAGCAGATAGAAATCGCATAGAAAAGTGGCGCCAAAAGAACGGTGAAGGTTGAATTGAGATCAAAGAAGAACCTGCACCAGGACATGATTTGCTATGGACTACGTGGAGGTCTGTGGACAGGTTAAGAACAGGTGTGTTCAGGTGTGAGTCTAACCTGAAAAAGGGGGGATTTGCAGACAATGAATATTGCGAATGTGGGGCAGTCCAGGACCCAGAACACCTGATTATATGTCATAGGATGCAGGAATCCTGTGCAGTGGAGGACCTGATGGTGGCAAACGAAAGAGTACTAACAGTGGTTGGTTTTTGGAACGTAGACTATGTGAGATTGCCGGACACGGAAAGTAAGTAAGTAACTGTAATAGTCGCACTCACCCGAGTTGTAACCGGGTTGGCTTGGCTTGGCTTCGTTCGTTCTCAATCTCCCGTTACCAAACCCTGAAAGAACTTAAGTAGCAGAATGTGGTCCAGAGAACGGAATGAGTTGTGTCGTAGTTTACAACTTGACTGCGATATTTGCACATTTCGATCCAACACATCCGACTTCAGCAAGCATTTTTTTAATAACCGGGTTGAAAAGAATAGGGCCGCTGTAACCTTAATACCATCTCATAAAAGGCAGCATAACAGGGATATGTATGGGTAGCTAGCTATTTATGCCTCAAGTTCATGGTTTCGTAAACCGGTTTTTCCGCTGAAGCATATAGTCATAAAATTTAAGGTTAATAGATAAACGAAAATAAAAACAGCTCACAATTAGGGGGGGGGGGGGGGGGGGGGATCGATCCGAGAAGTCATGTATGTTAGAACGCAGTTGAGAAGACGCAAAAGCGGAAATATATATATATATACACACACACACACTTGAGCGACAGTCACTAAGAAATGGTAATTTTATTAAAAGTATTGTTTCGAGAGTGCAAGCCAGAAATGTGTGTGTCTTATTTTCCGACATAATCCCCGTTCCTGACAAGACACACTTTGTGCACTTATCCACTAGCTTGTAGATATCCATCACGCTCTGTCAACCTGTCCACTAGCTTGTAGATGTCCAACACACTTTGTCCATCTGTCCACTAGCTTGTGAATGTCCTATAGAAAAAAGTCTTTTGGTGTGAACTTTAACCAATTTTGCACACCTTCATTACTCAGCTGTCAGCAGCCTTGGGACCCATCTGCTACACATTTTCCTATAACCGAGGTCATCATTTACATATTTGCACGCAGTGCCGGGACTCATGTTGAAATATACGGCTATTTCATCAATAGTGACTGGCCTGTTGCCGCGGACTAGCTGGTTGATCTGCTATTTCACTGTGTCAGTTGCCACGATTGCAGGTCTCCCGCATCGCGGTTCTTCTTCTTCTTCTTCTTCTGCGTACACAGTCAGACAGTAACCATTATTTTCTCGAAAAAAGCGGCGGTCATCCTGAGACTCTCGCCACTACCATAGAGCTTGTCTTGCAGTTCCACTGGCAATGGCCACATCTGCTCTCTCTGATCCTCGTATGTCGGGCAGTTCTGCAGCAGATGTTCAGTGGTCATTTTACCAGTACCGCACGGGCATTCGTCGGTACACCCTATCTTCAATTTGTTGAATAGGTGGTACCTCAGTCTGTTGTGGCCAGTGCGAAGTCTGAAGACAACGACCTGCTCTCTTCGGTTCAACTGGTAATAGGCATCGTTTTTGGTGTAACCAGTATGTTCGGTTTCCCATTTGGTCATGTACCTGGCTTTGATAAGCCGTTTTGACTCTTCGTACGTCATACTGGTATCTGTTGGTGGTAGCCTTGCACCTTCTTTTGCCAGTCTGTCTGCCTCCTCGTTGCCTTGGATGTTGCAGTGTGACGGAACCCACTGTACCACTACCCTTTTTGGTGCGGGCTGCTGGCACAGTTTGCAGAGTGCTGCTCGTAAGTCATTAAGCTCAGTGTTTTTCTGGCTTTTTAGCGCTGTGACTACGGCGAGAGCATCTGTCAGCAGGACTATATTGCTCTCATTTTCACTGTGTGTTACCATTTCTTCCACTGCCGCCCTCAGTGCCTCTGCCTCCGCTCTGAAATTGCTTGTGTACTTACCAGTAGCGAATGACAGTGTTATTTTTCTGCCATTTGGTAGGTTCAGGAATGCTCCTGCCCCTCCGTTCTGTGTAGTGTTTGTTACAGAACCGTCGGTGTATGCATGGGTCCAGTTCATGCTTGGGTAGCTTTTCGTTATGAAGCTTAGGGTAGTATCTCTCCTTTCTTTTTCAGTCTGGCAGTTTTTGTTTGCAATACCTGGTATATTTTCTACCACCTCTGGAAATATATCCTGCCTCCAAGTAGGTTTTCGTACAGTAGTGATGGGTTTTGGTGTTGTTAGTGCGTTTATGGGACTTCGTGCATCTTTGCTTTGGCTATTTCTGCAAAGTTTCTCCGCTTTAGTTTCCCAGTTCCCAAATTGTTTAGTCTCTGGTACATTGGGTGGTCCGTCAGTCTTCGGAGTTTCTCTGACTGCAGCTGGGCTCTGCAGTCTCTTCTGTCGGTCATGGATTGCAGTTTTGTAATCTTTTCAAGTTCTACAATTGGCGTTGACTTCATGCCACCTGTTATAATCCTCATGGCTTGGTTTTGAAGTTTGTTAACTTTATCGAAGTTCGCCTTCGCTGCTGTTGTCCATGCCGCAATGCCATACTCGAGAACTGGTCTCACTCTTCCAGTGTACAGTTTCTTTAGTATGCCTTCGTCTGCTCCCCAGCTTGTGCCAGCAAGTTTCCTCATGATCGCCATTCTTTCTCTGGCTTTCATTCGGTTTCTCTCAATCTGACTTTTCCATGTCATGCGCCGATCAAATGTGACTCCCAGATAGGTTGGGTTGTCGTTTGGCTGCAGGATTTTGCCATTTAGGCTTAATTTGGTACTTTGGGGTTTTAATGAGAGCGAGAATATTGTGCACGTGGTTTTCTCCTCGTTTATTTTGACCGCATCGCGGTTCATCATTGACGTTTTATCTTCCGTTTTGAAATCTTTCTACCCAATCATTCACTCTCCTTAGGCTGAGGCAGCTGTCTCAAAACTGAACCTTAATTTTCCTGTAGATTTCAGGTTTCAAGTTCTTTAACCAAACCCACCCGCTGCTCAGCGTCTCGATCTCAATCAATTTATAAAAATGATCATTTATCTGTGTCAATAAAATGTAAACTCCCCACAAATTACTAAAAGAAATTTCACGTAGGAAAACTGTTTTATTTGTATCAAACCCATACCACAACAGATAAAAAATGACAAGGTGAGATCTCACATCGTTCACGGCATGGTTATTCAAGCCATGCTCTATGGCTGTAAGGTATAGGACAGATGTTATTATTGCGGGTCCAGCAGCATCGGGGCTCTCGCCCTTCGGCCCACTGTCATGTAATGGTGTATGCACGTGTTTATCAGCTGTTGTTGAGTGATATACAAAGTGTTCCATATATCTGGCCGTTGAGAAAGAAGCATTTTTCTAAAATCGTTTAGCGCTGAGCACTCAACGAGATGATGATCAACAGTTTCATATGAGTGTGTACACACCTGGCTCTCACGAGTATGTTGTGGTTGGATTCTGTTCAAGTGCTTGTTAAGTGGAATGTGTTTGGTTTTCATTAGGAAATGGGTGCTCTAATCCTTTCTTGTGAGTTGCTTTACATTGTCATTTGGACTGGGGCTTGTCATATGTCTGAAGGGGATCAAGATGCTGCAGCGGTCAGCGACCCATAGCTGAGTGCTAGCGTCAGGGCCAGCGAACCATAGCTGCCAAGACCCTTTTACACCTCCACTTGGTGATCCTGGATAACAGGCTGCAGCAGGGCAGACTGGCTAAGGAGAAGGGATCAAAGAGGGAATGCTAACCCGGTACTCACAAAATGCTTGCTAAAGTCGGATGTGTTGGACCGAAAAGTGCAAATATCGCAGTAAAGCTGTAAACTACGACACAACGCATTTCGTTCTCTGGACTACATTCTCCTACTTAAGCCCTTTCAGGGATTAGTAGCGGGAGATTGAGAACGAAGAAGAAGAAGAAGATATGTCTGAAGACCACCCTTGGAGCAAAGAACATTGATAGTATCTCTACGGAACGAATTTACAATACAGAAAACAGGCGCTCAACCATCTTCAGTGTTCTGGTTGGTACTGTATCGTTAAGAAAGGTAGAAGAGCCAGGCACGAAAAGTGATGTGCTGGTGGTACTATGCGAGCAGTAAGACAGCAACAAATTAAATGGAGAGATGCCACGAGTGAAACTCCAGGCCCAACATGGCGCTCTATGGAAAAAGATTTAAATGAGTTCAAACAACGTTTGACTATATGGTATTAGACAATTGGCACGTTTGATTGAATACACGGATTATAGATTACAAAATACTAGGATTATAGATGACAAAATACCAGGATTATAAATTAAAAAATACCAGTATAATAGATTACATAAGAAAGATCCAGATTAGATATTTGGAAATATGTGTTTAGTCAGATAGTGGTGAATGCTTGGAATGAATTGCCACAGTAAGTAGTGGAAGCAAGGACAACGAATGCATTTAAGAAAAGATTGTATGGCGTAGCTTTTAGAGCAAGAAAACGTAAATGAAACTGGTTGCATACAGACTTTACACAGTATAACGACGTTAAGTTAAGTTATAGTACCAGGGATAAAGATTACCTAATATCATGTTTACAGATGAGATAATATCAGGATTACGGATTACAAAATATCTGGATTACAGATTTCATTATACCTAGATTATTTATTACAGAATACCAGTATTACAGATTACATGATATCAAAGTAATACCTTACAGAATACCAGGATTACTTATCACAGAATACAAAGATTACAGATTGCAAAGTTTATAAATAACAGAACACCAGAAATACAGATTAAATAATATCACGGTTACAGACGACATAGTTCCAGTATTTCAGATTAAATAATGTCAGGATTACAGATGACATAGTTCCAGTATTTCAGATTACATAATATCAGGATTACAGATGACATAGTTCCAGTATTTCACATTACATAATATCTGGATTACAGATGACATAGTTCCAATATTACAGATTACATAATATCAAGATTACAGATGACATAGTTTCAGTATTTCAGATTACATAATAGAATTATAAATTACATAATCCAAGAATTTTAGGTTACATAACACCAGGATTATAGATTACAGAATATCACGATTACAGATTACAAAATACCAGGATTACACATACCACAAATACAGATTACAGAGAGATTATAATCACCAGGAACATTTTCAACTGACAATCGGTATGGATTTCGCACAAAAAGCTAACTTCTCACAAGTGGTCTCAGGTAAAAATTGGCTGTATTCATTTGTTATTGCTGTCAAATGATGCAGAATATCTTATTTTTGTGTGTGTGTGTGCTCATTTTGCAAGAATCTTATTATCATCACCAGCAACAAGTACTGATGCCAGCTTTTCAAAAGCTGTAACCTTTTTTTTTTTTTTTTTTTTGGCATCTCAACTTCTCTTTCAATTTACCAGCTTGCTCGGGAATGCGCTTATGTATTCAATTAATTTTCTGATATTTCTGTTTCTTCTTGCATCTGAAGATGCATTTCATTCAGCTGCTCAAGAATATTAATCAAATAATCAAGTGAATGATCAATTCTTCATTATTCAATAAGGTAAACATACTATCTTTACTTGAACTTCAAAAACAAACATATATTAGCTCATCTCTAAACTCAAATATTTTGTAGTTATATCTACACTCTGTATTATAAAACTTGACTGTTTTAAACGTCGCTACTTGATATCTTTCCCAAGATTCACAATTCTTTTCTCTTTTTTTTCCGTCGTTTGTTCTCAATATTGCAGAAAATTTAATGATAGCATAGGAAGAAACCCAAGCTAGTGTCTAAGAATGAGGAAATAGTTCCAGAAGCTGGAATAGATAAAGTCAGGTCAGAAATCCAAGATTTGAAGGCGGACAATCACTAGGGTATTACGATATACCGACAACGAGTACAAGCAGAAGGGCAAGCCAGTGCCAACGTTTGCTATAGACCATGTCAGAAGATCAAGATGCTGAGCAGCGCATGAGCTGCAGTGGTCAGCGACCCATAGCTGACTGCTAGTGTCAGGGCCAGCGAACCAAAGCTGTCAAGACCCTTCTACACCTCCATGCGGTGATCATGGAAAACAGGCTGCAGCAAGGCAGACTGGCTAAGGAAGAGGGAATGCTAACACGGTACTTAAAACATGCTTGCTGAAGTCGGATGTGTTGGACCGAAAGGTGCAAATATTGCAGTCACGCTGTAAACTACGACAAAACGCATTCCGTTCTCTAGACTTCATTCTGCTACTTAAGCCCTTTCAGGGTTTGGTAGCGGGAGATTGAGAACGAACGAAGCCAAGTCAAGTCAAATTCCCTCTGCTGAAAAATCGTCTGTTCAACAAATTACACATTGGACACACCGATATGTGTCCATGTCGAGAGAACAAACAAACAGTGAGACATGTTCTACAGGGCTGCCGGCTGCACGAGAAGAGCAGAGTGACTACATGACCCTCCACAACCGTATTGGGAGATAAACTGTATGGCGACGAGACACGCCTGAGAAGGACCGTCAGGTTTATGAGGGAGATAGATGCGATTATTTGATAGCGAACGAAGAAGAAGGAGGAGAAGAAGAAGAATAAGAAGAAGAAGAAGAAGAAGAAGAAGAAGAAGAAGAAGAAGAAGAAAAAGAATTAAAAAATGGAAGAAGAAGAAGAAGAAGAAGAAGAAGACGAAGAAGAAGAAGAAGCTACAAAAACCTGAAAACGGTTTTGCAAATAGCAGGTTGATGTCCGGAGATCGGAATACGTTGTGTCGCAATTTACAGCTTGACTGCGATACATGCACTGCTCGGTCCAACACATCTAACTTCAGCATATAATTTTTGGGTAGCATTCCCTATCGTCCCCTTCTCCTTAGCCAGCACGCTCGGGATGTCAGGAAAGCTACTACATTCTGCTACAAGTTCCATCCTTTTTAGGGCGCATAAAAAGATTACCAAACCATTGTGGGGGTTAGCAACCAACTGACCAACCAACCGTATCTTTAATATCATCTGTAATAATTTGACTCGAATTTTGTTTTTGTTTTTTTTGATTTTTTTTTTGCGTTCGCCTTATTTCTCTAATCCCCAAGGCGGTGTGCGTTGCACTGTGGTTTTTATTTTGCGCCTGTCGGCCCAATGCATCCGACTTCAGCATGCATTTTATGTAAGGGTCTGCTTCCTCCTGCATTTTCTAAGGGTTTGCTTCCCCGGGGTAACGGCCGGTGCTGTGATGGGGATCGAACCCAGCACCTTCGGATTGTGAGCCGTGCCACTTATCCACTAGGCCACGCCGTCCCCTGACTCGAATTTGAAAACATATGCACTTGTTCTATGATCTTTCCTTCGATGCTGATATTTAATTGTTTACTTTGTTTGGCTATCACCATTGCTGTTGTCTACTTGCATTTATGCTCAAACCAAATGCCTTTGCTGTGTCGTTGATACTGGTGATGAGTTTTGGTAAGGATTTATTTGTCCCTTCTACGACGGACAGTCACAAAGTAGCAACAACTGTTTTATAAAGTACATGTTAGACTTTGAACAACGGAAAATCTTATTTCAGGACACAAACTGGCTTTTTAGCTGAGATCCATGTTTGGATTGTGACGATTGTGACGTATGCGTATTCGCAATATAGCGCACAACATGGCCGTGACACTGTTGATTTGCACTGTAGAAATGCAACGAAGCGTTTTTCGTTCAGGGGGTGTTAGACCTTCTGAAATCTACAGAAGAATGAAGGTTCGGTATGGAGACAGTTGTTTGAGTCAAATGAGAGTGTACGAATGGGTAGAAAGATTTCAAAATGACAAAACGTCGTTGATGAATCGGGGCGTGGGAGACCAACAAGCGTGTCAACTGACACAAAGAAACAGTAGATCGACCAGCTAGTCTGATTAAAATGCCGTAGATTTCAACATGAATCACGGCGCTGCGCACAATATTGTTCATGTTCACTTCGGTTATTGGAAAGTGTGTAGCAGATGGGTCCCAAGGCAGCCGACAACGAGGTAATGAAGGCGGTGCAAAATTAATTAAAGGTCCCACCAAAAGACTTTATTCCAGAGGGCATCCACAAGCTGGTGGGTGGACAAAGTGGGATGCTAATCACGGTGATTGTGTCGAAAAAAAAAGAAATGACGCAACACATTTTCCGGTTTGTACACTTGTCAAAATGATTAACCTCCATCTCATAGCTTGGTCATCTGCAAATATGATGGGGCATATCCGTTCTTCATTTACCTTTCTCCTATGTTGCAGTTTCTGGTAGCTTCTTCCATCATCACCTCCGAATACAGATGAAACTGGCTTGGAAATTATAGTCATCCGTGTCTGACCTCTTTCTGATTACGACTGTGTTATTTCCTGCCTGAGTGATATATTCGCTGTTTGGTTTTCATAAAACTTCTGTGTTAGTTTAATTTTAGCTCTATCCACCCATAGCTGTTCTAAAATAGGGAAAAAATTGTTCTACATTACCATGTCAAAGTACTTTACATAGTCAATAATACAGGTACATCAGATCTTGGAACGTAGGTTAAATATGTTTAATCTGCGGATATCCGGAGACCTAAATATTATTTCAAAGATGCACTCATTATAAATAGATTCGACAAAAGTTTGTTGTAGTTTCCTCACTCTATATCACCTGTGCGTAAGCTCATCCTCACCTTGCTGGGGCACACGACTACATCAAAGGTGAACATAGCTTCCGCAGGAAGAACAATACTGGGAAGATAGAAAAGGAAAGGGAACTAGGGATTATAATAGATCATACAGGTAAGTTGAGTGAGCAAGTTCACGTAGCAGTAAAAAACACAACTGCAATGTTAGGCATGATAAAAATACAAATTAAACATAGGAGCAACGAAGTGAAAGTCAAACCGTATAAAGCATTAGTTAGATATAGATTGGGGTACTGTGTACAGGTGTAGAGTCCTTATTGTATAGGGGATATAAACATGTTGGAAAGGATACAAAGAAGATCGTTAAAACTGAAAGTTGAATTCCGGAATTATAGTTTTGAGTAAAGACAACAAAAAACGGCCAACAGTGTTTAGAAAAGAGAAGAATTCGTGATTGAAAACAGGTTAAAACGATAATCAAGAGAAAGAATAAATTAGACTTTAACAAAAATGACAAAGTACAACAGCCTACACGAAGAATAGGGTACAGCTACACATTAATTCAAATGGTCCTGATTAGATAATGGGGAACATTTTTTTTAGTCAGAGAGTGGTGAATGATTGTGGTCCATAGCCAGAGGAAATAGTGAAGGCATGGTCAGTTAATGCATTCAAGAACATATTGGATGGGTATAGTTATTATTAGATCAAGTAGTATTTAGATGTATACTATATATATATATATATATATATATATATATATATATATATATATATATATATAAATATATATAATATATTTATAGATAGATAGATAAATAGATAGATAGATAGATAGATAGATAGATAGATAGATAGATAGATAGATAGATAGATAGATAGATAGATAGATAGATAGACAGACAGACAGACAGACAGATAGACAGATAGATAGATAGATAGATAGATAGATAGATAGATAGATAGATAGATAGATAGATAGATAGATAGATAGATAGATAGATAGATAGATAGATAGATAGATAGATAGATAGAGGGACAGATGAATGGATAGTTGGATAGATAGATAGATAGATAGACAGACAGACAGACAGACAGACAGACAGACAGACAGACAGACAGACAGATAGACAGACAGACAGATAGATAGATAGATAGATAGATAGATAGATAGATAGATAGATAGATAGATAGATAGATAGATAGATAGATAGATAGATAGATAGATAGATAGATAGATAGATAGATAGATAGATAGAAAGATAGATAGATAGATAAGATAGATAGATAGATAGATAGATAGATAGATAGATAGATAGATAGATAGATAGATAGATAGATAGATAGATAGATAGATAGATAGATAGATAGATAGATAGATAGATAGATAGATAGATAGATAGATAGATAGATAGATAGATAGATAGATAGATAGATAGATAGATAGATAGACGGAGCAGTAGTGAGGCAAACAGCAACGGTTACGTATCGCATGACGATGAAAGAAACCCTAAACAGACCACCAAGTTCATGAATAAGACAGATGGGGCTACTTGAGAGTGAACAACAAAGAAGAAGAAGACTCTGAAATGTAAGTGGCTCCGGAAGTGCATGCAGAAGCGGAGTGGAGCTTACTTGAGACACACAAAGTGGATAATTTGATGTCCTGGCTCCCGGCGTCTGCGAGAGGAAACTAGTTATTAAGTTTTCCTAAAGTGCATTGGGAGATGCGCAGAAAGTGCACGCAAATTAAGTACGTGGGTGCAGAATGAGCGTGCGATCTAGTCTATCTATTTACATAGCTGCAATCGTTTTATATATTTATTTATTTTTTTAATTTTTTTTTTTACGTTCGCCCTATTTCTCTAATCCCAAAGGCGGTGTGCGTTGCACTGCAATTTTAATTTTGCGCCTGTCGGCCCAGTGCATCCGACTTCAGCATGCATTTATGTAAGGGCTTGCTTCCTCCTGCATTTTCTATGGGTTTGCCTCCCCGGGGTAACGGCCGGTGCTGTGATGAGGATCGAACCCAGCACCTTCTGGTTGTGAGCCGTGTCACTTAACCACTAGCCCAACGCCGTTTTATATATATATATATATATATATATATATATATATATATATATATATATATATATATATATATATATGACTAGGGGGACTCAGTGGTCTCGTGGTAATGTGCTCGCCTCTGGTGGTGGAGTTGGAGGGTTCAAATTACGGTGGAGGCTTAGGTTTTCCTCACGTTTTCCTCATTCGACAAGTTTGACATAGAGAAGAACTCTGTCATAAATACCATCAGGGATCAAGATGCTGAGCAGCGCATGAGCTGCAGCGGTCAGCGACCCATAGCTGACTGCTAGCGTCTGGGCCAGCGAACCAGAGCTGCCAAAACCGTTCTACACCTCCTAGCGGTGATCCTGGATAACAGGCTGCAACAGAGCAGACTGGCTAAGGAGAAGGGATAGAAGAGGCAATCCTAATCCGGTACTAAAAAAATGTTTGCTGAAGTTGGATGTGTTGGACGGAAAGGTGCAAATATCGCAGTCAAGCTGTAAACTACGACACAACGCATTCCGTTCTCTGGACTAAATTATGCTACTTAAGCCCTTTTAGGGCTTGGTAGTGGGAGATTGAAAACGAACGAAGCCAAGCCAGCCAGGCCAAACCAAGCCAAATGCCATCATTGACAACAAATCGGAATACTTTGGCCACATCAAAAAGACACAAGGGTCTTGAGAGAACGGTGATGGAATGTATGGTGCCTGGCAAGAGATGCAGAAGCAGACGAAGAAATTAATGGCGCCAAGATGTCAAGGAATGTTTGGGTATGACTCTGGAGCAGGCTGGAGACTTGGCAAGAGATCAAGCTTCTATCAGGCGGGCTGTGATAGGAGCGACATTCTGCAAAGAACATGCCACGTGATGATGATGTATTAAAATAATTCAAAATACACAAACTCATTATATGATCGCAGAATTTCTTAAATTTTATTTTAATAAGCGGCAAGGAGAATTTACTTTCATGAAAGTTATAAAAGTGGGCACCAGGTATAAAAAGGTTGAATAGCAGTGCTCAATCAGAACGTCACATATTACAGCCCTCCTGTAAAATTCCGTGGCGAAGCGGTTAAGCTGTCGGCCTCGTGATCAGGTGGTGTGAGTTCGACTCCGGACTCCTCCGCCTTTTTCCCGGGTGCTTGATGCGGAGTCCCCTGCATCTTATAGTCGCCCACTAGTCGTCTTGTCCATGACTTGCCACTGGGGTCGGGCGGCTCGAGACGAGAGAGTGAGGATACAAATTAGCGAAGATAATCCTTACTAAAAATAGCGCTAGCAAAATTAATGATGCATCATCGTCTACGATGGACGGCGGTCTTTGCCTTTCCTTTATTTGTTTCGCCTGTAAGACTTTACTTTTAGCCAGTTGTCTTGGCTATGTCACCGTCACATTCAAAACGTACTTGATCTCTACCTATCTGCTACTCGATCTGCGTGTGCCTCATTCTCCACGGCAGCATACGATCTAGAATAATTGTATTTCCCCTAGACTACTGCAGCGTCTGATATAACCAAATAATTGTAGTGTTCTAGAGGCAGTGCTGTTTATCAGAAATTATTATTTATACCTTTTTCAAGAGTTCTTGTTTTTCGCGGTTCATAGTATTCTGAGCATTTTCCTGCAGCATTTTAGCTACAAGGATTCCATTTTAGTAATTAGTGATATGGGGACAGCGTGGGCTAGTGGTTTAGTGACACGGCTCACAATCCGAAGGTGCTGGGTTCGGTCCCCATCAACCCCACCGGCCGTTATCCTGTGGAAGCAAACCCTTAGAAAATGCAGGAGGAAGTAGACCCTTACATAAAATGAATGCTGAAGTCGGATGCACTGGGCCGATATGCGCAAAAATATAAAACCACAATGCAACGCACACCGCCTTTAGGATTAGAGAAATCAGGCGAACGCAAAGAAAAAAGTAATTAGTGATTGCCCATGCTTCTCTTCCGTACGTTGCATAAAGGAATTGTTGTTTTGTTTGTGTTCTGTCGTACAGTGTCAATTTTACTTAACAACTGCATTGCCATGGCTATTCTTCTTCTGGTTGCATTTTGGCAGCTTCCATTGTTGCTGATAATGGATCCAAGATATTCGAAACATGTGTCGTCTTCGATTTCTTAACCCTTTACACCCTATGCCTTGAAACAGGAATAATATATTTTTAAGAGCAGTAAGATATTTATTTCCCTCACTCAGATAGTATTTGTTTACAAATGAGATTAAAATGTTCTTCAAGTAGAAAATAAAAGTGAATGATTAACTTAACTTAACTTAACGTCTTTATACTGGTTTAGAAGGCTTTGCAGAGTCTGTATACAACCAGTTCCATTTACATCACCTTGCTCTAGAAGCTGTACGCATCCAATTTATTCTTAAATGCATTAACTGTCCCTGCCTCCACCACCCCCCTTGGCAATGTATTCCAAGCATTCACAACTCTCTGGCTAAAAAAATACTTCCTAATATCTAATCTGGACCTCTCTTTAGTCAGCTTGTAGCTATGCCCTCGTGTTATTGTGAGTGGCTGTATTTTTAAAAACGTGTTATAGTCTAATGTATCCATTCCTCTGATCATCTTATAAACCTATTTTAAGTCACCACGAATTCTTCTCTCTTCTGGACACTGTAGGCCGTTTTTTTTTAGTCTTTCCTCATAACTGTAATTCTGGAATCCCACTATCAGCTTTGTCGCTCTTTATTGTATTCTCTCCAGCATGTTTATATCCCTTCTCTGATAAGGACTCCACACCTGTACACAGTACTCCAATCTAGGTCTAACTAAAGCTTTATACAGTTTGACTATCACTTCTATGTTTAATATTTCTTTTTATCATCTCGCCTGTTTTACTGCTACCTGAACTTGCTCCCTTACCTTACCTGCATGATCTATTATAACCCCTAGGTCCCTTTCTTTACATTAAACAGAGTACTAGTGATGGTTTCTATACAAAATATATTGAACATTTTAGGATATAACGGATTAAATCTACACCAGGGGCTCTCAGTCTTCTAAGATTGCGAGTACCGTTCACATGTGATATTAAGTGCGCGAACACCAAGCAAACTAATGTGTTTCATTTTTTGAACAAAAGAATACATTTTTAAAACACTCACCCGGTTAAGGATATCCTTGAGTTTGAAAGCCACTCAAACGTTCAGAGATGTCAAAGGAGAAGTCGTTTGCAGCTACACGTAAACAGTCTTGCAGATGTGAATCAGTTAATCGTGATCGTGCATTGTTTTTGGGATATTTCAAAGGGTGAGAAAGCTGTTTCACACAGGAAGGTCATCCCGAGCATAACCAGAAATTTGAGAGAAACACTGCCCAGAATTTGGAACCCTTTTAAACCTTCTAAAAAATATTTCAGCGCTAAGAAGGACTGGAGATCTATGAATTTAAGTACCCATGATGCAATACAATGCTGATCGTGACCAGAATCGGGGAAATCCCCCGAATCAAGTGAGCAGTGCGAATTATTTCAGAAACAGAGCAAACGCGCAACCTAACAAATTCCAGGCCGCCTAAAATATAATGGGTTATTTGTTTGGTTTTGCAAATAAAAGTTTGAATTGAAAAAATGGGCCTCACGAGCACTTTTTTACTTGCATGAAGCGAGTACCAAATGTAAGTAAAAGAGCACTGTGGTACTAGCGAGCACCAGGTTGAAAACGCCTGATCTAGAGTAACGTTAAGTCTGCTTTTTTATTGTATCGGTGATCATTATCTTAGTTTTTCTGATGTTCAGGTAGAGATGTTGTTATTCGATGTGTTGTTTAATAGACAGGATAATCCGTTTAGTCCCCCAGCACTCGCAGGAGGATAACTGTGTCATATGCATACATGAGTTCTGGTATTTCGTTGCCACCGTTTGTAAGAGTGTCGAACGTTGCCTAATTTGTGTCGTTTCTGACATTTCTCGTTTGGTTTCTGTAGAGATGTTGAATAGATAAGGGGAGCGTATGCATGCTTGTCTAACTCACTTTTGTACATCAAACCAGTCTGACGTTTCATCAGTTATTCTGACAGTTGCTAGATTATCCTGATATAGAGCTTTGATTAGGTGAATCAGGTGCGTTGGGAACCTCATGTTTCTTCTGATGTTCCAAAGGGTTTCATGTTGCACAGTCAAAAGCCTTGAAATAATCTATGAACCAAATATGTAGGTATCTGGGTGTTTTTTTATCTATGATATTCCCCGTGTTACATTTGGGATGACTCGTGTCTTTGCCATGTCTGAAGCCTGTCGGCGTCCATGTACTTCCTTGTATAGTCTCATGTCCATCATTTTCAGAATGATCCGTAAAAGGAGATTGCTCGGGTGCTTTATTAAAAGCAATAGTTGTGTAGCTTGCCTATCGCTGTAGGTGACCATCCTTGGTAAATGGCATTTAAACAGTTCTTGCTGTATTGCACGGTTCCAGATCTTCTAACATAGTCTATAGCAAACGCTGGCACTGGTTTTCCCTTTTGCTTGTATTCATTTAGTCGGTATGTCGTAATACCCTAGCGATTGTCCGCCTTCAAATCTTGGATTTCTGACCTGACTTCATCTATTGTAGCTTTTGGTACTATTTCCTCATTCTTATACGCTAGCTTGGGTTTCTTCCTATGATATCATTCAATGTTCTGCAATATTCCTGTAGTCAAAGGGGTAATTTGGTGTCAGGGAAGTGTGAAATACATAGTAGAAAAGCAAACACTAAAATGATAAAGCAGAAGCAAAAAGAGGAAAACCAACAACATTACAAACTAAAATGTTTTTATGCAAATGTGAGAAGCATAGTAAATAAAAGAGAAGAATTGGAACTGTATGTAGAAGAAGAAAAACCAGATATAATAGGGTTAACAGAATCATGGACATATGAGGAGATTGCAGATAGTGAACTTGAAATTGAGGGATATACAATGTTAAGGAAAGATAGGATAATTGGAGACAAGACTAAGGGAGGTGGCGTTTTATTATACTGTATAAATTCTGTTAATATAACGATCAAAGATTATTTATCATGTGGTAACAAAAATGAAAGTGTATGGGGAGAAATAGAAAGTGGGGGTGAAAAAACAGTGATTGGAGTGTGCTATAGATGTCCATCAAGTCAAAGAGAGGAAGATGAGGAGCTGATTAGTAGCATAGCAAAGGCAAGTAAAGGGAAATTATTATTAATGGGAGATTTCAACTATCCAGAAATAAAATGGGATATGGCAGAAGCACTTGTAGAGTCAAAACCTTTTGTTACGTGCATAACTGACAATTTTTTAATTCAACATGTAGAAGCAGCCACCAGAGGCAAAAACATACTCGACCTAGTTTTTACCACAGAGGAAAATATGATTGAAAATGTTACCGTTGGGGAACTGTTTGGCTCAAGTGACCATCAAATCATCCGTTGGGATCTTATTGCAGGGAAAGAAGTAAACATAAACACGCGAACATACGACTACTCTAAGACAGATGTTAAGAGGATGAAAGAGGCAGCGAACCACATAATCTGGAAAGATATTATTGTAGGAACAGATGTTGAACAGGAGTGGGAAAGTTTTAAAACAGTTCTAGAAACGCTAAAAGAGGAATGTGTTCCATGTAGGGAGGTAAACCCCAAGCGTAAAAAGTGGATAACTAGATTTGTAGTGAAATGTAGAAGAGCAAAAAATAAAGCATGGCAAAAATATATAGAGGCAGGTAAATCAAAAGAAACATATGTAAAATATTTGGACAAGCAGAACATATCTCAGAAAGCGAATAAAACAGCAAAAATAGACTTTGAAAAAAAACTTGCTCAGAGGATCAAGACTGACAGTAAAAGCTTCTTTTCTTATGTTAGAAATAAACAAAGAACGAAAGACAAAGTAGGCCCTCTCATAGACAGTACAGGGAAAATAATAAGTGAGAATAGGGAGGCTGCTAATCTGCTTAATCAGTACTTTGGCACAGTCTTCACAAAGGAGGACTGCTCCGAGATCCCAGAGCCTATAGATATTTTTCAAAGAGACATGGATACAGCGGGATTAAGATCAATCTGTATTACAGAGGAAATGGTTTTTAAAAAATTGGAGGGGTTGAAAGTGAATAAATGTCCAGGTCAAGATGGTATTCACCCAAAATTGCTGTATGAAATTAGAAACCAACTAGCAAAACCATTGGCTATATTATGTTCTCAATCACTTACAAAAGGGATTGTTCCACGGGATTGGAAAGATGCAGGAGTGATCCCCTTATTCAAAAAAGGCAAAAAATCAGATCCGGCAAATTATAGACCGGTGAGTTTAACGAGCATAGTCTGTAAATTGTTAGAGTCAATAATCAAAGAAAACATTGTAATGCATTTAGAAAAATTTAATCTAATTAGAAATAGTCAGCATGGGTTTACTAGAGGGAGATCATGCTTAACAAATCTATTAGAATTCATGGAGGAGGTTACTAAAATCATAGATAAAGGGGAGCCAGTGGATGTTATTTATCTAGACTTTGCAAAGGCCTTTGATAGAGTACCTCATCAAAGATTATTTCGAAAGTTAAAATCACATGGAATAGGTGGCGAAGTTGCCAAATGGATTGAAAATTGGTTAACAGGAAGAAGGCAGAGGGTGGGCATAAATAAGGAGTACTCTGAGTGGAGTGAAGTGAAAAGTGGTGTGCCACAGGGCTCGGTTTTGGGACCAATTTTGTTCTTGATATATATAAATGATTTGGACATTGATATGAGATCCATGATTGCAAAATTTGCTGATGACACAAAACTATGCAGTAGTGTCTCATCTAAAGCGGAAGTGGATATATTGATGTCGGATTTAGATAAAATTCGAGAATGGTCTGTAAGCTGGCAAATGGAGTTTAATGTAGATAAATGTACAGTCATCCACATGGGTAGATCCAATATGGAACATAAATACAGAATGGGAGAAAACAATATTAGAAAGATAGATAAGGAAAGGGACCTAGGGGTTATAATAGATCATACAGGAAAGGTGAGTGAGCAAGTTAAGGTAGCAGTGAAAAAGGCAAATGCAATGTTAGGTATGATAAAAAGAAATATTAAACATAGGAGCAAGGAAGTGATCGTCAAACTGTATAAAGCTTTAGTTAGACCTAGATTGGAGTACTGTGTACAGGTGTGGAGTCCTTATCATAGAGGGGACATAAACATGCTAGAAAGAATACAAAAAAGAGCGACAAAGATGATAGTTGGATTCCAGAATTACAGTTATGAGGAACGACTCAGAAAAACGGGCCTACAGTGTCTCGAAGAGAGAAGAATTCGTGGTGACTTAATACAGGTTTATAAGATGATCAGAGGAATCGATAAATTAGACTATAACAAGTTTTTTAAAATACAGCCACCTACAATAACACGAGGGCATAGCTACAAGCTGATTAAAGAGAGGTCCAGGTTAGATATTAGGAAATATTTTTTTAGTCAGAGAGTGGTGTCTGCTTGGAATGCATTGCCAGGGGAGGTGGTGGAGGCAGGGACAGTTAATGCGTTTAAGAATAAACTGGATGCGCATAGATTTTAGAGCAAGGTGATGTAAATGTAACTGGTTGTATACAGACTCTGCAGGGTCTTCTAAACCAGTATAAAGACGTTAAGTTAAGATAAGGGGAGCGTATGCATGCTTGTCTAACTCACTTTTGTACATCAAACCAGTCTGACGTTTCATCAGTTATTCTGACAGTTGCTAGATTATCCTGATATAGAGCTTTGATTAGGTGAATCAGGTGCGTTGGGAACCTCATGTTTCTTCTGATGTTCCAAAGGGTTTCATGTTGCACAGTCAAAAGCCTTGAAATAATCTATGAACCAAATATGTAGGTATCTGGGTGTTTTTTTATCTATGATATTCCCCGTGTTACATTTGGGATGACTCGTGTCTTTGCCATGTCTGAAGCCTGTCTGCGTCCATGTACTTCCTTGTATAGTCTCATGTCCATCATTTTCAGAATGATCCGTAAAAGGAGATTGCTCGGGTGCTTTATTAAAAGCAATAGTTGTGTAGCTTGCCTATCGCTGTAGGTGACCATCCTTGGTAAATGGCATTTAAACAGTTCTTGCTGTATTGCACGGTTCCAGATCTTCTAACATAGTCTATAGCAAACGCTGGCACTGGTTTTCCCTTTTGCTTGTATTCATTTAGTCGGTATGTCGTAATACCCTAGCGATTGTCCGCCTTCAAATCTTGGATTTCTGACCTGACTTCATCTATTGTAGCTTTTGGTACTATTTCCTCATTCTTATACGCTAGCTTGGGTTTCTTCCTATGATATCATTCAATGTTCTGCAATATTCCTTCCATTTCTGCAGTTTGGTCTTGCTCTTTGTGTTTGCGTTATCAATTTATCGTTGATCGCATTCAAAGCAGTTTAAACTTGCCAGTTAGTGTTATAATTTCTTTGATCACAGCTTTTCTATTTTACTTCATGTGGCCATCATGTATTGTTTCGTGCCCTTCCTAATTTAACCCCTCTTAAGATTTCTCTTGTGCTATTTCTGTATGTCGCCATTGCACGTTCTGTTCCGGCTTGTATAAGCTTTTCCAATTAGTATATGAGTCGCAAGGCTCTTCTGTCTTTCATTGGTTATTTCCGTCTTGTAAAACGATGGTAATCGTGCTTTGAAAAAATGGATGTAACTATAGTCCACGGCGATAACGAATGCGATACGTAAGACTAATCCGAGCAGAGACGCGTCTTCCACAGTGTGTGCAAAGAAAGTCAGGACCGTTTGCGGCATCGCGTGGTGTGGCGTGTCTTCTCAGACATTGAGTCTTTAGCCTATAAGCAATCAATATCGCCTTTGTCTCTATTGCATGCTTAATCCTGCCCCTCCATGTAACACAATCCATGGCGTCCTGTTCCCATGATTCCATATCGATGCCTGCATCATTCATATCCCGCTTGCATACATCTTTGTACCGAAGTATTGGCCGGCATCGAGACCTTTTCCACAACTGTAATTCCCTATAGAGAAGATCTTTTAGTATATTGCCAGCATCCATTCTCCGAATGTGTCCCAGCCATAGGAGCCTTCGAAGACTAAGCCTGGAAAATATTGTGACCATGACTGTTCTCCCCAACAACTCTGCGTTGGTGAAGTTGTCTTGCCATCCAACCTCCAAGATGGTAGCTGTTTAGCCGTCTCTCTTCTGTCTTATAACTCTGATTATTGTATCATATTCTCTTTATCTTTTTATATGCCGATGTGATGAGAATGTATCTTGTCTTTGTAGTCAATTCACCTGGAGGCATTTTTTCCTGTCTTGTCATAAGCACATAGAATTAGTATTTTACTTCTATGCTGTAATCTTGTGTTATATCGCTGGTGTTGTTGTTGTTGTTGTTTAATGCCTACACTGAGTAAGTTTACCCTTTTGTACGACCTAAAAAGGAAGTTAAGTAGCGAGTTATAGTAGCATTTCTCATATTCCGAGCATGCTAATGAAGATGGACCGCGGTCCTCCGGGCGGTTGTGCTATGTTTGACGTCATCTGCGTGGCGCTTACTACTACGGGGATCACACCGATTCAGATCTCGTCAGCCAGGTTGCATTTACAACAGCCTGTTTCTAGGGAACGCTACATTGAAGAGAAATTGGGGTCTTGGTCAGTGTATTGTGCCTGACCATGCCATCTAAAGTCCGACAAACTGCAATAACGTTACCTAAACGATCTTTTAGGTTTCGGGACTGATGATTATGATTATGATGAGGATGATATATATGTATAGGCATCTGATGATGACGTTGTGTTGATCCTAGCCTTATCCACCATCGGCAATACCTTCCAGTACTTTTTAGGCATTAGACAGAGATATCGTGGTGACCAATACCTTCACGTTGCAAACAGATACACGCACACATATCAATACATTAGTCAAAACGTTCAAATTGCAAACATCTATTACACACGCATCTATTACACGCATAATCTTTCTCTCTCTCTCTCTCTCTCTCTCTCTCTCTCTCTCTCTCTCTCTCTCTCTCTCTCTCTATCAATCTATCTATCTATCTATCTTTCTCTAAAAGAGTAAATTACTCAATCTCTTTAATGGCTCCCACTCTCTTTCGCTTACATTTTTAATAACATTTTAATTTTAAGGTGACATTATTATCAATTGTTCTAGCTGTTTTCGTTATTTCTCTCTCCCTCTCTCCCCACCCCTCTCCGACACCTCCTTCCTTTATATTTTTCTGTCTGCCCCCTTTTTTAAAATTTCTCTAAATGAGGGAATACGATTTCTCTTTTCATGAAGATCTCCAGCCAGTTTCTTGCTGCCTTCCATTCTCTATCTTATTCTTTCCCTTCATATTTCTTTCCTTTCTAACCGTTGTCTTCTCGTAATTCGTCTCTTCCCATTCTCCCTATCCCGCTTCTACCCTCTCTTCCTCTTTTGTTATCTCTCCTTTCTTTCCCAATTTCATTCTCGCTCTTCTCGCCCCTTTCCTCTTCCCCATTATCTACCTCTCTCTCACTCTCCTCCTTCGTTATTTAGCTATACGCCATACTCCTTTAATATCTGTACTCTTTTTAATCCTATTTGTATCTTTCTCCATCGCTCGTCCCTCCTTCTCTCCCCATTCTCCTATCTCTATTTTCTTCTCACTTCCCTATCGTCTCTCCCCCCATATTTTTCTTCCAGAACCTCTCCCTTCGCATTTTCATCCCCTCACTCCACCTGTTTCGCTCCCTCCTTCATCCCATCGGCTTGCTTAACTCAAACAGATTCCCCAAGGTGACTTAGCGTGACCCTGACAAATCGTGAACTGTGTGGGGCAAACATGCAAGAAACGGAACACTTTGTCATGCAAGAAACGGAACACTTTGTCAGTAAACTTTACATCCCACTGTACGCCTGTTTAACAAACTCTGAATCATCACTTTGGAAATTAAATCAATCAAAACTTTTCAGCTTCCTGGGGAGCACAGGTCTTCACCAAATACACGTTCTGGGCAAACAATTCCGGGGAGGAAGAGTAACGTCTGGTCAGACAAAATTTACTGATCAGACATGTGAGTTAGGGTTAGGCAAGATATACTGATCAGACATGTGAGTTAGGGTTAGGCAAGATATACTGATCAGACATGTGAGTTAGGGTTAGGCAAGATATACTGATCAGACATGTGAGTTAGGGTTAGGCAAGATATACTGATCAGACATGTGAGTTAGGGTTAGGCAAGATATACTGATCAGACATGTGAGTTAGGGTTAGGCAAGATATACTGATCAGACATGTGAGTTAGGGTTAGGCAAGATATACTGATCAGACATGTGAGTTAGGGTTAGGCAAGATATACTGATCAGACATGTGAGTTAGGGTTAGGCAAGATATACTGATCAGACATGTGAGTTAGGGTTAGGCAAGATATACTGATCAGACATATTTGTCAGGGTGAGACAAAATTTACTGATCAGACGTTAGTCAGGGTCAGGCAAAATATACTGGTCAGACATGTTAGTCAGATTCAGACAAAATATACTGATCAGACATGTTAGTCAGGGTCAGACAAAATATACTGATCCGACATGTTAGTCAGGGTCAGACAAAATATACTGATCAGACATGTTAGTCAGGGTCAGACAACATATACTGATCAGACATGTTAGTCAGGGTCAGACAAAATATACTGATCAGACATGTTAGTCAGGGTCAGACAAAATATACTGATCAGACATGTTAGTCAGGGTCAGACAACATATACTGATCAGACATGTTAGTCAGGGTCAGACAAAATATACTGGTCAGACATGTTAGTCAGATTCAGACAAAATATACTGATCAGATATGTTAGTCAGGGTCAGACAAAATATACTCCGCAAGACCCTCATCTCGGCTTTCCCATAGCCGTTTCTCGAAACGGGCTGTATTAATGGCAGCCTGGCTAACAAGGTAAGGGAACTACGTGATCACTGTAGTAGTGAGCTACACGTAGATCACGCCAAGCATAGCAAAACCATCTAGAGGACCCCAGTCCACCTTCATCAGCACGCTCAGGATATTATTAAAGCTACGACAACTTACCACTTAACGTGATTTTCAAAAGAATAATCCTACTCAGTGTGAGTATTCAACAACAACAACAACAACAGCTCCAGCTCTGTGTCTATTCTGTCTGTTTCCTTTATATTTTTATCTTGAGCCTTATTCTCTAAGTGTATTTTGAACAGTCTCTACTGCTCTTGCCCTGGATATTCCAGAACAAAGGCTGTCATGTAATGCTATCAGCTGGTTTCCTTAATATACGTCTATACCTCAACTAGAATGTTTGTCAAGTTCCACTGATATTTTCTGGTTCGTGCCAACAGTTCCACATTTATGACTTTATCGTGTATTTATCCACTGCTCTTCTGCTCATCTTTTTTAAAGTTATGATTCATGTTGTTGTTTTTTGTGTGTGTAATTTTTGTGGGGGATGGGTGGGGGGGGGGGGGTTGGAAAGAGGGATTCTATTGGCGAAGGCCCACCCTTCCACCCCCAGACTGTAGTCCTTTTGGCGATATCAGGACGTATTGGCCAGTGTATGGGTGTGAGTTTGTATCTGTTGTAACGTCTTCTACTATGTCAGTTTCACAGTACAGTAGTTTTGTCAATCCTTTCTGTACGTGGAGAAGTGATTATACCGAGAAACACCCCCGACCTGCCTAAGAAACTGAACACGAAGCGTTCTTCATTTTGTTGTTATTCTTCTGCTTTTGCTACGTTCGTTATAAGAATTCCTGCTACAAAGCCATGGAAAGAGCTTTACAAGTAACAGGATGCGTTGTGTCGTAGTTTGCAGTTTGACTGCGATATTTGCACCTTTCGGTCCAACACATCCGACTTCTACATGGCATTTTTGGGTACCAGATTAGCTTTCCCTCTTCGACCCCTTCTCTTTAGCCAGTCTGCTCTGTTACATCATGTTATCCAGGATCACCACGTGGAGGCGAAGAAGGGTCTTGGTAGCCCTGTGTCACTGACCCTGACGCTAGCAATCAACTATGGGTCGCTAGCCGTTACAGCTCATGCGCTGCTCATCATCTTGATCCCCGTATATGTTGTTCTTAATAGCATAATTGTTCTTTCATTTACATAAGCTGTGTTAAATCTTGGGTGACTTTACTTTTCACGACGCGGATGAATACTAGAACTATCATGTCTCACAAACATCTGTCGATTCATTGAATGTGCAATAACACCACTGAAAAATTCTTCATTCTTCACAATTTCATGAACTATCATCATCATCATCATCATCATAATTATCATGACCGTGGGGACGGCGTGGCCTAGTGGTTAAGTGGCACGGCTCACAACCAGAAGGGGCTGGGTTCGATCCCCATCACAGCACCGGCTGTTACCCCGGGGAAGCAAACCCTTAGAAAATGCAGGAGGAAGCAGACCCTTACATAAAATGCATGCTGAAGTCGGATGCACTGGGCCGACAGGCGCAAAATAAAAACCACAGTGTAACGCACACACGCCTTGGGGAATAGATATATAAGGTGAACGCAAAAAAAAAATCAAAATCATGACCGTAACCTGAAAAGGTCATTGGGGCACCAATACTGTTGTCTGTTAGACCAGTTCCCGCTTCTGCACTCGGCTTTGTGCCACGATATTTCTTCTAGCTATGTACCTAGGTGTCCACTACGATCTGATGTTGTCTTCCCATCTCTTATTCTGCCTCACTCTCTTATGTCTCCCTCTCGAGTTACAAATGAGGAAATACGAGATAGAATTACAACAGCAATATAGCCTTTTGAAGACGTCTTAGCAACTGTCAAAAGAAGGAAACTCGCTTGGTAGCGTCACCTATCGAGATCAAATGGTCTTGCAAATACGATCCTCCACGGAAAGGTGCAAGGTAGACGACGAAGAGGCCGTCCCAAAAAGAGGTTGGAGGACAACATAAAAGAATCGACCAATCTACAAGCAGAAGCGACACAGGCAGCGGCCGCTAACAGAGAAGGGCGGCGTGGGTTTGTGAGGATGTCTTTATGTGTACCCCAACGACCTCACTGGTTACGGGATGATCTGACCTGACCTGATCTTTTACGCTTTCCAGACACAGTGCCTTGCATGACCGTCTTCATCAACCCACACCGTCTTAATCATGCCCAAATCATGCGTGCTTTTACCAAAGTCAATGTGTTCTTATATTGGCCGACCTCTCTCTTAACGGTGTCCCGAACTGCCTTAATCGAGACGTGGTGTAGATACAAAATGCGGAGGAATCGACGCAGATATCTCATCTCCATTGCACGAATTCTATGCTCTAGAACCGCTGTCAGATTTCAAGTTCCGCACGCGTATAGGTACCCGGTTGGTGATAAATGCATTCATTAAACCCAACTTGGATTTCAGGTTGATGCTTTTCCTTAAAATCGAAGGACTCTCAACACAAGACATAAACCACCTGATCATCTGTCGACACCTTCTGTAAAAATGCAATACACCTGACATGTTAAGGGAAAGCGACACGGAAAATGCATGCCGACGAACATTGGAACTAAGATGTCTGACGTGGTGATTCATTTTATCAATTCTACGAGGAAGATTACGAGTATTTGGGTCGTAACTCTCTCACTAATTATATAAGACACTCTTTGATTATATCTCCGTTGCTGGATAGCTTGGCTCATTTAGCCAACACATAACTTATCGTGTAACTGCTCCTGGTTAACACTTAATTTCCAGTTAGGTTCTACTGCCGAAGAACGGATGTGTCGGACCGAAAGGTGCAAATATCGCAGGCAAGCTGTAAACTAGCCACACAACGCATTCCGTTTTCTGGACTGCATTCTGCTACTTGCATAGCCTTGTTCAGGGCATGGTAGCAGGAGATTGAGAACGAACGCAGAAGAAGAAGAAGAAGTTCTTTTCTAAGTAGACCATAACACGGTAATCGGTGTCCCTTGGAAATGGCTTTTCAGTTGGTCAATCCTTTCACTACTAAAGCATCATTCGTGGATTATACAACAGTTCTCCTGCTAGTCTCAATCAACATCGAAAGACTCTGAACGCAAACCCAAAACTACCTGATGATCTGCTCAGACCTTCTGGGAACATGCAACATGGCTGACATGTTGAGGCAGAACCCTGCCGAAGACGGATGTGTCGGACCGAAAGGTGCAAATATCGCAGTCAAGCTGTAAACTAGCGACACAACGCATTCTGTTCTCTGGACTACATCCTGCTACTTGCAAAGCCCTGTTCAGGAAACTGAGAACGATCGCAGAAGAAGAAGGAAGAAGAAGAAGAAGAACAAGGAAAAGAATAAGAAAAAGAAGAAAAAGAAGAAGAACGACAAGGAAAATACATGCCACCGAAAATTCGAAACATGATGTCTGTCGCGATGACCAGAGACAGAGGAAGTTGCTTTCTTCATTTAAAAAAGAGTAATGGGTAAGAACATGTTTCCCCAGATTGCTTTTACACCCGTGAATTCAGAATAACACTGATTCATGTTTGGTATCATAATTCAGATGCACATTATACTTCGTTCAAACAGCTACAGTGTCATTGCATGTGATACACATGACTTTATCATCCGTTTACACAAGGATGCATTTTGTGCTGCATTCATCACTAAACAATCTGCACACTGCCCTCTTTTCTTAGCTTTTCACTTCCATAACAGAAATGTACAGAAATGACATTTATTTTTCAACTTACTCCGGGCCGGATAAAACTATGTATTGTACCAGATGTGGCATTTTGGGCCGTTTATTGGACACATATAATCTTAAAGGCTGCGGCAAAACTGGAAGACATATTTGTATAAGTGCATATACGTGTAGAGGTCTTGAGTACAATCACCAAAACTGAAAGTCAGATGTCTATAAGTACATAGACGTGTTGGGGTCAGTTCGACGTGAACACAAACACGCAAAAACCAACACACTGCGTTACAACCAAAAAGTTTTTATCAGGGACTAAGGACAGCAAAAACGACATTAACTAAAAATAAAACGGTGTGTGTAAAATAAAACTGAGAAAGAGATAAGTTGTTTCTGGATGAGACATTAGATACTGCAATACCGTTTTCAACAAATATATGTATGATCAAAAGAAATATTAAACACAGGAGCATGGAAGTGATTGTTAACCCGTATAAAGGATACGTTAGACGTAGATTGGAATACTGTGTTCAGGTGTGGAGTCTTTATCGTAGAGAAGACATAAACATGCTGGAAAGGATACAAAGAAAAGCGACCAAACTGAAAGTGTGAATCCGGAACTAAAGCTACGATGAAAGACTCCGAAAAACCGGCCTACATTGTCTAGAAAAGAGAAGAATTCGAAGCGATTTAATACAAGTTTATGAGATAATCAATGGAACGGATAAATTAGACTATAACAAATTTGTGTTTTTTTTTTCATCAAAATACAACCGCCTACAAGAACCATAGGGCACAGCCACAAATTAATTAAAGAAAGGTCCAGACTAGATACCAGGAAATATGCTTTTAGTCAGAAAGTGGTGAATGGTTTAAATGCATTGCCACATAAAATAGTGGAGGCAGGGTCAGTTAATGATTTCAAGAATAGATCGGATGGGGAGTGTTGTTATTTTAAGTGAATGTAAAAGAAACTGGTTCTATCTTAACTCTGCAGTGTCTTCTAAACCAGCATAAAGACGTTAAGTTAATTTAAGTTAAGTTAAGTTAAGTTAAGTTAAACTAAGTTAAATGATAGATTCTAATTATCTTATTCGATATTACAAATAACTATGTGGCTAATTGTTTACCATAAGATGAAATATTGCAATTAGAGGGCAAACTGAGATGCTAGTCTGGTCAGGCATGACATACTGACCAGGAGATTGCATCAGGGTCAGACAATATACTGACCAAGACCATAATCTCTCTTTCATGTAGCTTTCCCTGGAAACTGTTTTCAAGAAAATCTGACAAGATGTGGATCGGGGTGATCCCCGTAGTAGTGACGATCACAGCACAACAGTCTGGAGGACCACGGTCCACTTTCATCAGCACACTCGGAGTTTGAGGAAAGCTACTACAACCCGCATTAGCAATTTGTTTCAGGGCGCACGAAAGAGGAAACATACTCATTGTGGGCATTAAACAACAACAATAATCACACTAGAGATTACAAACCACCATATTAGAGATTTCAAACCACAAAATAGAGATTGTAAATAACTTTATTGGAGACTGTTAACCATCTTCACATTATAGATTGTAAACCATCACATATAAGGTGATTGTAAGGCAAACTACAATAGAGATTGCAAACTACAATATTAGAAGTAGTAAACCATGTCCAGAACAATGTCCAGAAAGCAATGGCAAACTACTGGACGTAAAATGCCAAGAAACCTATGACAGTCGAGAGAAACGAAACTCAAAGATCTGATGGTGAGACCCTCAGACCAGGCAGATTATCGACGCCAACTGGGGAAGAGGCCAATTTCAGAGTCAGTACAAGTAATAGAGATGACGGCCTAAAGCCTGACTGCATTACAGTGGACAACTCTGAAATGGGACTAAAAACAAAACTAAGAATAAGCACCTGGAATGTCAGGAGCCTATACCAGGGCAAGTTATTCATGATCGGAAGAGAAATGAAGAGAACCAAGATAGAGATTCTTGGAGTCTCTGAGCATAGATGGGCCGGACAAGGGCACTGTACCAGCTCCTCAGGAGAAACATTTATATACTCTGGGACGGACAAGGGTGGAAAAAGCGGGGTCGGCTTTATTCTGTCAAAGAAGACAGCACCTTCACTACTGGGTTACAATCCAGTCAACGACCGCATAATTGTAATCAGACTAAAGAAAAAGACTAGAAATTTAACAATAATTCAAGTGTATGCACCAACATCAGCAGCAGACGATTGTGAAATGGATGATTTTTATAACACCTTGCAAGAAGCGATGGAAAAAGTTGAAAAAAGAGACATCTTGGTCATCATTGGAGATTTCAATGCGAAAGTCGGAGAGGAAAGAGCCGAAGAGGAGAGAAGTGTTCGAGGACCTTTTGGTTTGGGACACAGAAATGAGCGAGGAGAAAGACTGGTTGAATTCTGCACGGAAAACAACCTCTCCATTGCCAACACCTTCTTCAAACAACATCCACGAAGACTGTACACGTGGACCTCCCCGGATGGCAACAGCAGAAACCAAATAGACTACATCCTAGTGCAACAAAGATAGAGATCAAATGTGCTGGCGACAAAAACACTGCCAGGAGCAGACTGCGATACGGACCACGAATTACTGTTTGCAGTTTTCCAAACAAGACTACGCAGGATCTACAAAGGTTGCCAGCCAATACGCTTCGATGTATCAGCAATACCTACTGAATACAACATCAAAGTAGAAAACAAATTTGAGGCGTTGCTTGCTATACAGGAAGAGATGACATCTGAGGAGTTGACATCGTACGCAAGGGAGATTTTGATCTCGACAGCAAAAGAAATGATTCCAAAGATATTGCACAAGACACAGAGCTATATAACAGACGAAACACAGAAATTCTTTGCAGAAAGGCAACAATTAAAACAAATGGGAAGTAAGGGGACCAACACAGCATATAAAAACTGCGCAAGAAAAGTCAGAAGAGAAATAAGAAAAGATAAAAGAAGATACATAGTAGAAACATGTAAGGATATAGAAAACCTACAACAACAAGGCAAAGAAAGAGATGCATTCAAAGCAATAAGAACACTGACAAGGGAATTCCGTCCGGTTCCACGTGTCATAAATGACGAAGAGGATAACACACTAACAGAAACCAAAGACATACTGAATAGATGGAAAGAGTACTGCAGAACCATGTATGGAGACAGCACAAAGCGCTCAGTTACAATCCTACCAAAGGATGAGAAAGAACCTGAACCAACATTGGAAGAAGTACGATATGCAATTAAAAGCCTGAGAAAGGGAAAGTCCCCAGGATGCGATGATATCCCAGCAGAGCTAATACAAGCAGGAGGAGAGGCA
This sequence comes from Ariolimax columbianus, assembly GCA_036924085.1. Lineage (NCBI taxonomy): Eukaryota > Metazoa > Mollusca > Gastropoda > Stylommatophora > Arionidae > Ariolimax > Ariolimax columbianus. Next base: position 54,699,438 of record JAVGWX010000005.1, on the reverse strand, counting down.
TGTGCTCGAGTCTACCACAAGATGTTTAAACAGATATGGCACAGTGCAGAGTGGCCAGAAGCATGGAAGAAATCAATTTATATTCCCCTCCCCAAAAAAGGCAACCTGAAGCTGTGCACGAACTACCGAACTATCGCACTGATCAGCCATGCTAGCAAGATACTCCTGCGAATCCTATTAAGAAGGATGGAGAAAAGGTTTGAATCTGAAATTCACGTAGTCCAGGCAGGTTTTAGGAAAGACAGAGGGACCCGGGACCACATATTCAATTTTAGGAATATCTATGAAAAATGAAGAGTTTAATGTAGACCTGTACACATGTTTCATTGATTACACTAAGGCCTTCGACACGGTAAAACATCAACATCTGTGGAGAATCATGAAGGAAATGGGGTTTCCTTTGCATATAGTCCATCTCATTGAAACATTATACCAAGATCAACAAGCCGCTGTCCGAGTATCTGGGCAAACATCAGATTGGTTTGCAGTACAAAAGGGAGTCCGACAGGGATGTATACTCTCCCCTTATCTGTACAACATATATGCGGAATGTATAACGAGAAATCTGCGAGAAGATGAGAACATTGAAAGTTTCGACCCATTTACGATTGGGGGGTACGAGATTCCAGAGTTACGATATGCAGATGACACAGTGATACTATCAAGAAGTGCGGAAGGGCTAGATCAGCTACTTTCAGCCGTTAATGGACATAATAAAGATCAAAATCTGCTCATAAATATAAAGAAAACAAAGATTATTACCAACGATAAAACACAATGTCAGCATACATTTACAGTGTGTGGTGAGGAAATAGATCAGGTTACACATTTTGAATATCTGGGCTCCAGAATCGACAAAAATGGTGACTGCTCGAAAGAAATCAGAAGAAGACTAGCTATGGCAATGCAGAGACTGAACAGCCTGAAGAAATTATGGCAGGGCACCAACAAAACGATAAAAGTAAAAGTCTTGAGAGCCTGTGTTTTTCCTGTGGCAGCTTATGGCTGTGAAGCATGGACGATTACCAAAACTTCTAGACAACGAATCGAATCCTTCGAGTCAAAATGTTACAGAAAGATCCTCAGAATACCCTGGACAGAGAAAAGAACAAATGTAGACATTCGGCAAGAGTTGAGCATAGAGGAGAACTGGTTTATCAATTCCATTTTGGCTAGAAAATGCAAATACTTTGGTCACATCATGAGACACAACGGTCTCGAGAGAACAGTGATGGAAGGTATGGTGCCAGGCAAAAGAGGAAGGGGTAGACCAAGAAGACGATGGTACCAAGATATCCAGCAGTGCCTGAGTATGACAGTGGCGGAAGCTGGAGTTTTGGCAAGGGAACGAGTTTCTTTCAGACAGACTGTGATGGGAGCGACGTTCTACAAAGGACATGCTACATGATGATGAAACCATCCCAAACTAAAATATAAGAGATTGTAAACTACTTCATTAGAAATGGCAAACCATCCGATTAGAGAATGTAAACCATCACAATAGATAGCACAGACCATCCCATTAAACAGCACTAACCATTACACTAGATAGCACAAACCATCACATTAAATAGCACAAACCATCACATTCATATAGCACAAACCATCACATTAAAAAGCACGAAATATCACATTCATATATAGGACAAACCATCACATTAAATAGCACAAATCATCACATTCATATAGCACAAACCATCACATTAAATAGCACAAACCATCACATTCATATAGCATAAACCATCACATTAAATAGCACAAACCATCACACTAAATAGCACAAACCATCACATTAAATAGCACAAACCATTACACTAGATAGCACAAACCATCACATTAAATAGCACAAACCATTACACTAGATAGCACAAACCATCACATTAAATAGCACAAACGATTACACTAGATAGCACAAACCATCACATTAAATAGCACAAACCATCACATTAAATAGCACAAACCATCACATTCATATAGCACAAATGATTACACTAGATAGCACAAACCATCACATTAAATAGCACAAACCATTACACTAGATAGCACAAACTATCACATTAAAGATTGTAAACCACCACAAATCTCACCACTAAGACCAAGTCCGAACATTATAATCCATATGCCATCAGCACGCCCATACCTGGTAGTGAAACTTGGCAACAGGTGCCAAACAAGAGCAAAGACTTGACTTAAGATCTACAGTGCTTGGGATCCGTCATTGATATTTCACGGAGAGACAGTGACAGACGTAGAGATGCACTATCGGAGGGGTCTCACAGTATGAACACTTTCCTCAGCAAAAACTATGGTGGATTGGTCATGTTCGTAGCGTGGAAGATGGTCGTATCCGTACGGTCGAAAGATACATTCTATGGACAGTGGATGGATTTCAAACGGAAGATTCAGCCAACCACAGCTGGGTTCAAATACGTGTGTAAGAGGGATATGGAGGCACTGGACATGGATCTGATATCCGGAGAAGACGAATCTGGATATCGATCCAAGTGGAGATGTACCTTGAAGAGCCACAAGAAACGAGGCCAAAAAAAAGTAGATCTTGCAACGCGGATTAGGGAAAAGACAAGGGAAATGAAAACGTAAAAGTTCCGTAGAGAGTTACCACTCCAAGATCGATCATTCCATAGTCAATCATGATTGAGAGGGGTTACCATAGAGCGTTACAGGACCAAGGTCGTATCATCATTTAGTCAATCGCAATTCAGAGAGCTTTTATAGTATAAACCACCACATTAGAGATTATACATTTTTACATAAGAGATTCTATAAAATATTATAACAGAGATTGTAAGCTATTTTACCAGAAATTGTAAGCTATTATATCAAAGATTGTAAGCTATTACACCAGAGATTGTAAGCTATAATACCAAAGAATGAAAGCCATTATACCAGAGATTGTAAGCCATTATACAAGAGATTGTAAGCTATTTTACAATAGATTGTAAGCCCTTATACAAGAGATTGAAAGCCAGTATACCAAAGATTGAACGCCATTATACCAGAGATTGTAAAGCCCATATACAAGAGATTGTAAGTCATTATATGAGATATTTGTCAGCTATTATACCAAAGATTGTGAGCCATTATACAAGAGATTGTGAGCCATTATACAAGAGATTGTAAGCCCTTATACAAGATATTGTAAGCCATTATACCAGAGATTCTAAACTACCAACAGATGTTTTGTAAATCTCCACATTAGAGATTGTAAACCACCATATAAGGGATTGGAACCCATCGGTTCATTTTTGGAAACCTTCAGAAAACTTAAATATCACACGATATATTACAAACCATGACTTTATAGACTAAATTATCATATAATATATTACAAACCATGACTTTATAGACTAAATTATCATATAATATATTACAAACCATGACTTTATAGACTAAATTATCAATTAATATATTACAAACCATGACCTTATAAACTAAATTATCATATAATATATTACAAATCATGACTTTATAGACTAAATTATCATATAATATATTACAAAGGTAGTTAGGTAGGTAGGCTCGCTCGCTCAAGGCGGCGCAAGACACGCTAAGGGCAAGACAAAACCTAGATGAGAGCTTTGAAAACCTCACCAGTACCATCGTTAAGATCAGCCAAACTACAGCATCAAGCCATAAAACAAGCCCTATCTCCTTAACCATAATTTCGGACATCGCCGTAAATGAGACAGACCACCAGCAAACATAAAGGTATTCAATGCCCTCAGCAAACTGTATCGGCAAATGATCGAGGAAGACCACACCAGGTTCTCCAGACCAAGACCACACCAGGTTCTCCAGACCAAGACCACATCAGTTTCTCCAGACCAAGACCACATCAGTTTCTCCAGATGAAGACCACATCAGTTTCTCCAGACCAAGACCACACCAGTTTCTCCAGACCAAGACCACACCAGTTTCTCCAGACCAAGACCACACCAGTTTCTCCAGACCAAGACCACATCAGTTTCTCCAGACCAAGACCACATCAGTTTCTCCAGATGAAGACCACATCAGTTTCTCCAGATGAAGACCACATCAGTTTCTCCAGATGAAGACCACATCAGTTTCTCCAGATGAAGACCACATCAGTTTCTCCAGACCAAGACCACATCAGTTTCTCCAGACCAAGACCACATCAGTTTCTCCAGATGAAGACCACATCAGTTTCTCCAGACCAAGACCACATCAGTTTCTCCAGATGAAGACCACATCAGTTTCTCCAGATGAAGACCACATCAGTTTCTCCAGACCAAGACCACATCAGTTTCTCCAGACCAAGACCACATCAGTTTCTCCAGATGAAGACCACATCAGTTTCTCCAGACCAAGACCACATCAGTTTCTCCAGATGAAGACCACATCAGTTTCTCCAGATGAAGACCACATCAGTTTCTCCAGACCAAGACCACACCAGTTTCTCCAGACCAAGACCACATCAGTTTCTCCAGACCAAGACCACATCAGTTTCTCCTGACCAAGACCACATCAGTTTCTCCAGATGAAGACCACATCAGTTTCTCCAGACCAAGACCACATCAGTTTCTCCAGATGAAGACCACATCAGTTTCTCCAGACCAAGACCACATCAGTTTCTCCTGACCAAGACCACATCAGTTTCTCCTGACCAAGACCACATCAGTTTCTCCTGACCAAGACCACATCAGTTTCTCCTGACCAAGACCACATCAGTTTCTCCTGACCAAGACCACACCAGTTTCTCCTGACCAAGACCACATCAGTTTCTCCTGACCAAGACCACACCAGTTTCTCCTGACCAAGACCACATCAGTTTCTCCTGACCAAGACCACATCAGTTTCTCCTGACCAAGACCACATCAGTTTCTCCTGACCAAGACCACATCAGTTTCTCCTGACCAAGACCACATCAGTTTCTCCTGACCAAGACCACATCAGTTTCTCCTGACCAAGACCACATCAGTTTCTCCTGACCAAGACCACACCAGTTTCTCCTGACCAAGACCACATCAGTTTCTCCTGACCAAGACCACACCAGTTTCTCCTGACCAAGACCACATCAGTTTCTCCTGACCAAGACCACATCAGTTTCTCCTGACCAAGACCACATCAGTTTCTCCTGACCAAGACCACATCAGTTTCTCCTGACCAAGACCACATCAGTTTCTCCTGACCAAGACCACACCAGTTTCTCCAGACCAAGACCACACCAGTTTCTCCAGACCAAGACCACATCAGTTTCTCCAGACCAAGACCACATCAGTTTCTCCAGACCAAGACCACATCAATTTCCCCAGATGAAGACCACATCAGTTTCTCCAGATGAAGACCACATCAGTTTCTCCAGACCAAACCACATCAGTTTCTCCAGATAAGGACCACATCAGTTTCTCCAGACCAAGACCACATCAGTTTCTCCAGATAAGGACCACACCAGTTTCTCCAGACCAAGACCACATCAGTTTCTCCAGACCAAGACCACATCAATTTCTCCAGATGAAGACCACATCAGTTTCTCCAGACCAAGACCACATCAGTTTCTCCAGACCAAGACCACATCAGTTTCTCCAGACCAAGACCACATCAGTTTCTCCAGACCAAGACCACATCAGTTTCTCCAGATAAAGACCACATCAGTTTCTCCAGATAAAGACCACATCAGTTTCTCCAGACCAAGACCACACCAGTTTCTCCAGACCAAGACCACATCAGTTTCTCCAGACCAAGACCACATCAGTTTCTCCAGACCAAGACCACATCAATTTCTCCAGATGAAGACCACATCAGTTTCTCCAGACCAAGACCACATCAGTTTCTCCAGACCAAGACCACATCAGTTTCTCCAGACCAAGACCACATCAGTTTCTCCAGACCAAGACCACATCAATTTCTCCAGATGAAGACCACATCAGTTTCTCCAGACCAAGACCACATCAGTTTCTCCAGATAACGACCACATCAGTTTCTCCAGACCAAGACCACATCAGTTTCTCCAGACCAAGACAACACCAGTTTCTCCAGACCAAGACCACATCAGTTTCTCCAGACCAAGACCACATCAGTTTATCCAGACCAAGACCACATCAGTTTCTCCAGATGAAGACCACATCAGTTTCTCCAGACCAAGACCACATCAGTTTCTCCAGATGAAGACCACATCAGTTTCTCCAGATGAAGACCACATCAGTTTCTCCAGACCAAGACCACATCAGTTTCTCCAGACCAAGACCACATCAGTTTCTCCAGACCAAGACCACATCAGTTTCTCCAGACCAAGACCACATCAGTTTCTCCAGACCAAGACCACATCAATTTCTCCAGATGAAGACCACATCAGTTTCTCCAGACCAAGACCACATCAGTTTCTCCAGATAACGACCACATCAGTTTCTCCAGACCAAGACCACATCAGTTTCTCCAGACCAAGACAACACCAGTTTCTCCAGACCAAGACCACATCAGTTTCTCCAGACCAAGACCACATCAGTTTATCCAGACCAAGACCACATCAGTTTCTCCAGATGAAGACCACATCAGTTTCTCCAGACCAAGACCACATCAGTTTCTCCAGATGAAGACCACATCAGTTTCTCCAGATGAAGACCACATCAGTTTCTCCAGACCAAGACCACATCAGTTTCTCCAGACCAAGACCACATCAGTTTCTCCAGACCAAGACCACATCAGTTTCTCCAGACCAAGACCACATCAGTTTCTCCAGACCAAGACCACATCAGTTTCTCCAGACCAAGACCACATCAGTTTCTCCAGATGAAGACCACATCAGTTTCTCCAGACCAAGACCACATCAGTTTCTCCAGACCAAGACCACATCAGTTTCTCCAGACCAAGACCACATCAGTTTCTCCAGACCAAGACCACATCAGTTTCTCCAGATGAAGACCACATCAGTTTCTCCAGACCAAGACCACATCAGTTTCTCCAGACCAAGACCACATCAGTTTCTCCAGATGAAGACCACATCAGTTTCTCCAGATGAAGACCACATCAGTTTCTCCAGACCAAGACCACATCAGTTTCTCCAGACCAAGACCACATCAGTTTCTCCAGATGAAGACCACATCAGTTTCTCCAGATGAAGACCACATCAGTTTCTCCAGACCAAGACCGCATCAAGCAAATCACTCATTCCATCGCCTTAGAAAGGAAAGCAGGTAGGTAGGACGGTAGGTAGAAATGTAGGTATTTGAAAAGGAGGGTAAGTAGATAGGTAGGTAGGCAGAAAGTTATGTAGCCCACTTTAGTGAAATGGGTCCGTCGCACCAACCGTCCAAAACCGGGATGAGTGGCTGAGGACCAGGCTGCACGTGAAGAGGATTATGTCATTCCGATTTAACTTAACGATGTGGTGCGTGGACGGCCGGGTGGAATGGGGGTTTGGTTGGGGGGGGGGGGGGGAAGACCATTATGAAGGTGAATATTACCCGTCCGTCATATCCATGTCCTGACTTAACGCACCAAAGTATCACCAAACGGGGAAGGTTGAGCATGGGTAATTTGCTTTTGAAACATCTCTGTCTGGTGTCTTCGTCGTTTGTGACTCGGCCATACAAGACTGTGCTTCTGGGTGTGCATCTGGAAGGCCTGAATACATTCTGGACGCTCTGAAGAATGACCATCACACGAAATATTGGAAACTATCACTTTAAGACCAAACCAGCACAAGTAATATTTAGAAACCATCCATATAAAGACCAACCCATCACACGTAATATTTAGAAACCATCCATATAAAGACCAACCCATCACACGTAATATTTAGAAATCATCCATATAAAGACCAACCCATCACATGAAATATTTGGAAACCATCACTTGAAAGACTTAACCATCATAGGGTAAATAACAAACTATCACACGCAATATTGTAAGCCATCACTTTAAAGACTAAACTAATACAATCTACACAATACAGTGGTCCTAGTATAAGACATTTCAAATCATCACGCGACGACTACACACCACAGTCACCACTCAAACATCAAACAATTAACTCACATGATGTTGCTTCCTGGTCCAAGAAAGAGACTCTCCTCACGCATCTCAGTTCAAACAGAATGAATACATGGCCACATATATCGTGTGTGTCATAGACTTTTCCTTGAAGTCAGTATTTCAAATAGTTATTTACCAACACACTGCGTAGCGTCTATATTTAGCAGCCGCCTCTGCCATTTTCCTTAGCTGCCGTGGGCAGGTGAGTACCGCAGAAGTACGGCAGAATTCGTTAAAGTGTGCTACTTGGGGCATTGGGAAAGCCTAGACACTATCATGTGCCACTGATACTAGGGTAGCGCTGCTTGAGTTTGTCAGTTCTCTTCTATAGTAAGATGTAGCGGTCTTCTGTTTTTACTTCTTCCCTGTTGTGTCTTTAGGATCCCGTGCATGATGTAGTGTAAAAAGACATATAGATAGGGTCAGATACTACGATATAGCAAAAACAGAAACGAAAACTAGGTTACGATCAAAAGGTCTTTATCGGGGACAACGACCAACATAAGGTATCGAATCACAGAGAAAGCCAGGGATAACATGGTCTGGTGGTTAAGTGGCACGGCTCACAACCCGAAGGTGCTGAGTTCGATCGCCATCACAGCACCAGCCGTTACCGAGGATGCAGACCCTTACATAAAATGCATGTTGAAATCGGATGCTCTGGCCCGACAGGCGTAAAATAAAAATCACAGTGCAACGCACACGGCCTTGGGGATTAGAGAAATAAGGCGAACGAAAAAAAAAAAAAATGTTTAATACAGGAAGGCATTAATACATAAAATAGATACATTAAAACATAAATGAGTTGTTTTAAGCTCGGCTACTTAGGGAGCACGATATCAGGAGACAGAAGAATCACAGCGGAAAACCAACAAAGATGCAATAAGGCAAATCAGATCGTTGGACAATTAGCGTCATTACTTAAGTGCAGGCATGTGACAATAACTACCAAAACGGATTAACACGTCATGACTTTCGTCCCGACACTAACCAATATCAAAACGGGACACTAACATCAATTCAAAAGCGACAAATCATAATAACAACAACAAAAATACATGCGACAGATATTAGGTGTAACAAGGAGGGACATGATCAGAGAAGATGACATCAGGAGACTGGTGGGAACAACACCGGTATTAGATTACAACAGAAGAAAGCAACTAAAATAGTTTGGCCACGTAGCAATGCTACCACCACACAGCACCACTCAACAAGCAATGCTATGTAGATACAACGGATTCAGGGTCAAAGACCGACCAAGCAAAAGGTGGCTAACAGAAACACCTGTAGCGGTGAATGCCACTGTGCAAGATGGACACAGTAGGGCTCGTTCTAGAGATCTCTCCATGACGTGACGCAGAAGGCATAACATAAAAAGCGAAAAGAAGAAGAAGAAGAAGAAGAAGATGAAGGAGAAGAAGAAGAAGAAGAAAAAGAAGAAGAAGAAGAAGAAGAAGTAGAAAGGAGTAAAATAAATGGGCTTAGCTTGATGGTCACGTAAGATAGTGTCACGGGTATCCTCGCATGTGGTTACGTCAGGGGCCGGATAACAAATGAGAGAAAGAAGCGGAAGTGACATGACCAGGAGGGCGTAAGATGTGAGGAAAGTCCGGATAAACTGATAGCATTCAGATCAAAGAGAAACAAAAACCACCTTGGCAACATAGAAAACGATTCCTAGCACCAACTCTTCAGGTGAGACCAGGTGATCATTCTCCAGCTACGTACAGGTCAGTACAGACTGGGAAATCATCTATACAACAAGATGATTAAATCAATGAGAGAGCTTCCAACACAAATACAAGATGACTATCACAATATAAGTAGGCATAAGCAGATTCTCACACTTCGCTTCTGAACACGGGACACAACAGATTCCGCAGCCACAATTATACAAAATTGAGTATTGGCAGGTCCTGTCTGTGTACATGTGGACAGTCCCCCCAGACCGTGGAGCATATACTTCAGGACTGTCTAGAGTATGAGATACTGAGGTGGACAAACTGGCCACGAGAAAAAACACTGAAAGGGAAACTATGTGGACCTATGTGGGAATTGTAGAAGACAGCGGGGTTTCTACAAGAGACAACTTTGCAGATGTAGACATACTCCAAGCAAACGAAAGAAGAAGAAGAAGAATCTATACAATACGTTCAAGAATGGTACTACGGACCTGGGACACAGTCCCCATGACAGCAGAACACATTTTTCAGGCCTGCTCATCGTATACCGACAAAAGAAGTAGCATTTGGCAACAGTAAGTGTCCTTCCACGAGAAGCTGAATGGAAACGCACGAAGCCTCAAGTCAAATGATGTCTTCGTTAGAGTAATTGAAGTCGAGGCCTAAAGACGAACGTGGAAGAAGAACAAGAAACGGGAAATAACCAAACGGTGATTTAGGTACAAGTAAAACGCAGAATAGAAAACAAGGAGACATGCAGATGGAGGAGATAAAGACTATGAAAAAGTGTGGAAAATATTAATGCTATGCGGCTGGAGGCAACCCATGCGAGAGTAAAGATTATTTTAGAAGGCTATTCGATGACGATCGCGAGAGGTGCTAGATACATTAACAACTCACATTGGCTTCAGCGCTGTGTCCAAGGCTGGCTAATGGCAGGAGCTGTTGTTGTTGTTGTTGAATGCCTACAATGAATAGGATTTTTTGTTTGTGTGCGCAATTTAAGGCCGTTCAGTGGCGGGTTGTAGCTTTCCTCACATCCCGAGCGTGCTGATGATGATGGACGGAGATCCTTCCAGGCGGTTGTGCTATGCTTGGCTTCATCTATATGTCGCTCACGTCGGTCTCTCATCTTGTTAGTCAGACTGGCATGAAAACAACCCGTTTCCAGGAAACGGTTGCGTGGAAGCCGAGGCGAGGGTCTTGGTCAGTATATTTTTTCTGACCCTAACATATCTATAACTGAAACTAATACCCTGGCGAAAAATCAAAACTTATGGCGGGAACTGGTTCGCCAAACTGCAATAACGGTGCCTCAGCGACCTTCAAGGTTACGGGAGTGACGATGATAATAAAATGTCTAATCAGTATGTTGTACCTGACCAGTATGTTGTACCTGACCAGTATGTTGTGCCTGACCGGTATGTTGTGCCTGACCAGTATGTTGTGCCTGACCAGATGTTAGTCTTCCATCCCAGTGTCATGAGATATGGCTGTGAGATATGGAACCTGCGAATGGCAAACGCAGAGAGGCTCCGAGTTACCAAATGGGCGTTGGCTCGAAGAACATTACCAATCTCACTTCAGGACCACATCCCATCCACAACGCCGTAGTCTGGAGGCAAACTTCGTCCAACGTAATCGTAGATGCGGGGCAGATGAGAAAGTGCAGATGGTCCGAAAATGTCGTCCGTACATGTGATCGGGACATGTGATGCACATGCCTGACAACAGATAGACACGAAATGTGACGACACAACTACATGAGATCGGGACATGTGATGCACATGCCTGACAACAGATAGACACGAAATGTGACGACACAACTACATGTGTCTACTCCGAAGCCCACCAATGACGTCGAGGGACGGGTTGCAAGAAGCCTGTGGCCCGATATTGTGCTCCAAGGAGAGGGGTAGAGATGAGATTCGTCTGAATTTGACTACCTGGCATCGGGCGCGTGTTGTGTCTGATTGAATATCAGGATTACATATTAGAGTAGTGGTAGGGCACTCGCTCCTCGCAGCAAAGGTAGAGGCTCAACACCCGTTATCGGCACGCTACAGCTAGCCAGTTGTACATGAGTACCTGACGTACTTACTGATAGAAACTTAAAGCAATGTACCATGCTGTTTATATGTATTTTTTCTGAGCTTGTGAGCTGCATATAACACAATACAGTACAATCAAATATACTATGCGAATTGACTGATCAGCTGATCGGAATGAATCTAAGTAGCAGCTATTTTCAATGCAAATTGTTACTGAAGTGAAAAGCACAGCAATATCGGTAATTATATTGTAAAGGTTAGTCCTATAGTAACAACTGCCGTCGGGGATGAAGATAACTCTTCATGTACTAAGCCTATGTGAGGTGGTGTGGCCAATTCGCTTCCTTTCAGTATTTACCTTCCTCAACTCATACCTCAGGTACCCATTTACAGCTAGGTCGACTGGAGGAGCGGTTGTACCAGATACGCAGCAAGGTCCAGGTTTTTCTCTCTCCGTCCGTGATCTCGAACACTGAAACGATGTAATCAACGTCTAGCAAGCCACCATCGACTAGGACACACGCTCCAACATGTTGGTGATAACTTGTTACAAACCGGGATTTTCTTTTCCTTTTTCAAACCGTATTTGAAATAATTTTGCATTTCTTCTCTTCAAATATCAACAAATTGGGTCATGGTGACCTAGACATAGAATCGTCGCTGTAGAAATGTCAAGAATTGTACCAAATATTATTACAGTGTCAAATGAACACTTTCCTATATTTCCATCTACCTTACTAATAAAAACGCGAGTTTAAAGCAGTGTCATCATTTATACTTACTTACTTAGTCGCTCCTCTTCTACCGTGAGGGGTAGAGGTGTCATCATTTATTTTTTTATAAAATGGATACTTACATGCTTTTGTCTGCGAAACATGATTAAGGTGTCAAAAACCTTGGTAGGCACATTTCTAAATGTTTTGAAAGAAGCAAATGAACAAATGAACGGCAGTGAAATATCATTTTAACAGAGGATTGCATTCAAGTTCTTTAATAAATAATCTAGGTATTAAGAACCATTTTAAATAATAGTTTATTCATTATTTTCTGCGCATAGTTTCTCCCATTGAATATGAAAACAAAAATGGTGAAATATAACTTCACTAAGCTTAGGTTTGTTATGGGATATTCTTAGTCAGGTTAGGCCAGGTCATCCCGTAACCGGTGAGGTCGTTGGGGCACACGTGAAGACATTCTCACAACACCACGCCACCCTTCTCTGTCAGTGGTCGCTGTCTGTGACTCTTCTGGTACGAGATTGGTCCATTCTTTTATTTTGTTCTTCCACCACTTTTTGGGATGGCCTTTTCGTCGTCTGCCATGCACCTTTCCGTGGGGAATTGTATTTGCAAGACCATTTGATCTCGATATGTGACCGTACCAAGACCATTTGATCTCGATATGTGATCGTACCAAGCTAGTTTCCTTCTTTTGACAGTTGCCAAGAGGTCTTCAAAAGGCCCTATTGCTGTTGTAATTCTATCTCGTATTTCCTCATTTGTAACTCGATCTTTGTACGTGACGTTTAAACGTCTTCGGAAACATGTCATCTCCAAGGCATGTATCCTTCGTTGAGGGTCAGCTGTAACTGTCCATGTCTCACAAGCACAGAGGAATATTTGGTGAATAGATGGTTCCTCTATATTCCTCTTTATTCCTCTATTCTTAGAATTCGAGCTCAAAATACACTTATCTACGAGCTCATTTTAAGCAGTTACTTTTTATACTTGCCTGATTTTAAATTTGTATATTTATTTATAAAGATAAACGCAAGTGTAATATGTAAAAATATGCACAAATGAAAGACCTATTATATAAAGTTGGTTTAACGTATGAACGGTTTCAAATTGTTATGAAAGATACATAACGATTGGAGTAGAACAAATATAAATTTACAAAACAGAACAAAAAATGCTTAACTTACAGAAATATTTAGATCCTTCAGCACCACAGAAACTTCTAACTTTAGGTTCGTTGTAAAGTATATTCATTTTCACAGAAGTTATGACAGTTTAATGTGTGTCTTGTTATAAATAAACATTCTGTATGCATTTTGAAATTGGATGTCACAATGAGAAAAAAAATCATAATTTACAACCAAATTTTAGTATTTACATCTCATATTTTAACAAATAAAACTTGAATGCATCAACATTATCAGATGTACTTGGTCTTACATGTCTAAGTTCGGATTTATCTCGATCTCCTACTTGTTACAGGAACATGATCTATTCCTCTAGTAAGTAATAGCTTATCTACTACGCCAAGAATTAGTCACTATGTCCAGCCAGGTCTATAATAATTTCCGGAATACTTAGTGAATACGAAATATCCCCACTCGATAAATCATTTTTTTTCGAATTCAATTCATCAATGAACGATGCTTGATTGACTGAGAATCTTTGCTTGCGATCATTTGTGTTTGAAGCCATTTCTCGTAACGAAAATGTAATGTTACACAAAAAAACTATCGACCACAGAACATACCAATTTATTTCAAATTGACGATATCGTCACACGAGGCTTTCTGAAAATTGTCATGCAAATGTCAAATATGGTTAGAAGAAAATGTCTAGTGTTGACATGGTTAGAAGAAAATTTCTAGTGTTGATATGGTTAGAAGAAAATGTCTAGTGTTGATATGGTTAGAAGAAAATGTCTAGTGTTGATATGGTTAGAAGAAAATGTCTAGTGTTGATATGGTTAGAAGAAAATGTCTAGTGTTGATATGGTTAAAAGAAAATGTCTAGTGTTGATATGGTTAGAAGAAAATGTCTAGTGTTGATATGGTTAGAAGAAAATGTCTAGTGTTGATATGGTTAGAAGAAAATGTCTAGTGTTGATATGGTTTGAAGAAAATGTCTAGTGTTGATATGGTTAGAAGAAAATGTCTAGTGTTGATATGGTTAGAAGAAAATGTCTAGTGTTGATATGGTTAGAAGAAAATGTCTAGTGTTGATATGGTTAGAAGAAAATGTCTAGTGTTGATATGGTTAGAAGAAAATGTGCTCAAACTGTCTGTAAATCAGTATAAAAATAATGTTAAAGATGTAAGGGTTGTCTTGTTTCTCATGGGAGTACCGGAAAAAGTAGACGGCAGAAATGGTTTCTGTGGGAGCTGCTAGCATACAACTAAATGTAAGACTTATGTATCTGCTTCAGACCGGTGTGGCATGAATTTAGATGGGGGTTTGTTTTTTTTCTAAAGAATTTGTCACGAAGCAACCTTACAAAGGAAAGCATGAATCAAACACTTAATTTCTTGGTAATACCTTCACGAGAAACGTATATAGGTATTTGCCTAAGATGAGAGAGTCTAGTAACAAATGCCAGCTTGGTTATCAAATGGAGTTTGAGATTTAAATATGCCCCACACTTTTTCTGGTGGCATTTATTCGGTGTCCTGGATATTTTTTGTTATGGATTTTGCTAAACATGTCTTACAACACGTTTTGTGCTGTTAGTTATATATACTTCTTCTTTTCGCTTATCCTGTAATGCTTTTTAGCGTCAGGTTATGAAGAGATCTTTAGAACGAGCCAGGCTTTATACCACAAGCACAGTGGCATTCAAATATTTCCGTTAGCCACCTTTTTCTTGGTCGATCTTTGGCCTTCAATACGTTGTATCTAAATAGCATAGCTTCTTGATGGTGGGTGAGGGGTGGGGAGCTGTGTGGTGGCAGATTTGGTACGTGACCAAACCATTTTAGTTGCTGTCTTTTGATGTAGTTTAATACTGGTGTTGTTCCCACCAGTCTCATAATATCATCGTATATGATCACGTGTCTCCTTGTTACATTCAATATTTTTCGCAGGCATTTCGTTTCTCCTATTATACGATGTGGCGTTTGTTAATTGATGTTAGTGTACAGTTATGACTTTGATACACAATGTTGGTATGAACATCGTGTTGTTTAAAGCTCTTTTCCTAGTTATTGTCACGTGCTTGCAATTAAATATTGACATTAAATGCTCAATGATCTGATTTGCCTTGATCTGTGTTGGGTTTCCGCTGTTATTCCGATTCATCTGCTGATATCGTGCTCCCTCAGTATGTGAAATCTTTCAATTGTTTCATTTGCTGTTTTACAAGTAAGATATTGGTTTGTCCTGCTCGTCTAGATATTTGAATGGCCTCGATATTTTCTACGTTGATCTTCATGATGCATTATTTACATATTATATTCAGTTTGTCAATATGCTGTTTCAATTGTATTTCTGAAACTGCTATGGTAACTCGATCGTCTGCAACAACAAAAAAAGTTATTTTAAGAGTTCACCACTGTTGATTCCTTCATTTTGGTTGGCTGTTTTACATATGTGGTCTACATATATGCTGGCTTGGCTTCGTTCGTTCTCAATCTCCCGCTACCAAGCCCTAAAAGGGCTTAAGTAGCAGAATGTAGTCCAGAGAACGGAATGCGTTGTGTCGTAGTTTACAGCCTGACTGTGATATTTGCACCTTTTGGTCCAACACATCCGACTTCAGCAAGCATTTTTTAGTACCAGGTTAGCATTCTCTTTTCGGTCCCTTCTCCTATGCCAGTCTGTCCTGTTGCAATCTGTTATCCGGGATCACCGAGTGGAGGTGTAGAACGGCCTTGGCAGCTTTGGTTCGCTGGCCCTGACACTAGCAGTCAGCTATGGGTCGCTGACCGCTGCAGCTCATGAGCTGCTCAGCATCATATATATGATAAACAACAAAGAGGATATCACCCATGCTTGCGTACTCCAGATCCGCTATGAAATTCTTAGAAAGTGCGGTTATTGCTCTAACAGAGCACTGGCTATCAATGTAAAGATATTTGCATAGGCTGTTTAGGAGATCGTTTACTCCATAGTGTACATTACCTCTAATTTGGCATATATTACATTACATTAGTGTCCAAACTTTATTATCCCTAGTCACACGATAGAATCAAAATCGTGTTGTGTACCGTGTATAGCACGGGTGCCGAGTGCCGCTTAATATAAACATCCGGTGTAGATCTCCAGGTTTTTTACTTGAAATGTTTACCTCTTTTTCGGAGAAGGTATGTTCTTTCAACCACAGTCATGTTTGGTTATATCAGGACGTATCAGCCATTGTATGGTCTGATGGCTGCTGTTTAAGCCATTTTATGGGATATATGTATGGGTATGTGTGTGTATGTGTGGTTTGTCGACGGGAACAGTCCACCCAGATGCTATAAACTGTATACAGTAGAACCATGGTCGGCTAAAATGAAGTCGTGAGCAGCATTTACTTCCAAGTGCTGGACCCTCAAGGACCCCCCTCCCCACCCTCCCACCCCAAGTGGGCTGCTGGACTTTGAGCCTTCACATGAAAAGATAATTCGTCTGTATACACTGGGGACGGCGTGGGCTCACAACCAAAGGTGCTGGGTTCGATCCCCATCACAACCCCGACCGTTACCCTGTGGAAGCAAACCCTTAGAAAATGTAGGCGGAAGCAGACCCTTACATAAAATGCATGCTGAAGTCGGATGCATTGGGCCGACAAGCGCAAAATAAAAACCACAGTACAACGCACACCTCCTTGGAGAATAGATAAATAAGGCGAACGCAAAAAAAAAAAAAAATGAATACACTGTCGTCGGGGATAAAGTGCCAGATACATCACTGTACTAGATCAAGGTTTTTTTTATCTGAGGTGACATGGACACCTTGGCTTCTATTGCTGTTAGGGCCAGGGCCAGGTGGATCTTCAGCAAGAATAGGCCAAAACATCTCTAAGAGGACATATATATACAATACATAGTATACAATTAGTATACAATCATAATGAAAATGACAAAGAGCCCACCAAACGCGGTTTGTTAAACTCCAACGAATTACGAATATTCACCTAATGATATAAAAACTTAAACAATAAAGGAGGGGCATTGGAAAAGTAACCAAATGCTTTTGGGAATAAATGTCTTAGATGACTATTGAACATTGGCTGGAAAGAATTCATAACCAACAAAACTATTAGAGCTATCACCAATCAACAATACCTTTGATCACTCATTTAAAGAAAACGATGGACATATATTTGGCACGCTCTTAGAATTAACAGCAAAAGCAAAAGTCTCCCCCTGCATGCGTTTATGTTGGCACCCTCTAGCTGAAGACAATAAGAAATAAGTGAATCAACTCTCCGCAGAACAATCCTTAGATCGGACTCCTTCAACTCTCCGCAGAACAATCCTTATATCAGACTCCATCAACTCTTCGCAGAACAATCCTTAAAGTGGGCTACATCAACTCTCTGCAGAACAATCCTTAGAATGGGCTCCATCACTCTCTGCAGAACAATCCTTTGAGTGGGCTCCATCACTCTCCACAGAACAATCCTTAAGGTGGGCTCCATCAACTCTCCAGAACAATCCTTACAGTGGGCTCCATCAACTCTCCACAGAACAATCCTTAGAACGGGCTCCATCAACTCTCCACAGAACAATCCTTAGAGCGGGCTCCATCACTCTCTCCAGAACAATCCTTAAAGCGGGCTCCATCAACTCTCCGCAGAACAATCCTTAGAGCGGGCTCCATCACTCTCTCTAGAACAATCATTAAAGCGGGCTCCATCAACTCTCCGCAGAACAATCCTTAAAATGGGCTCTATCAATTCTCCACGGAACAATCCTTAGAGTGGGCTCCATCACTCTCTCCAGAACAATCCTTAGAGCGGGCTCCCTCACTCTCTCCAGAACAATCCTTAGAACGGGCTCCATCAACTCTCCACAGAACAATCCTTAGAGCGGGCTTCATCACTCTCTCCAGAACAATCCTTAAAGCGGGATCCATCAACTCTCCGCAGAACAATCCTTAGAGCGGGCTCCATCACTCTCTCCAGAACAATCCTTAAAGCGGGCTCCATCAACTCTCCGCAGAACAATCCTTAAAGTGGGCTCTATCAATTCTCCACGGAACAATCCTTAGAGTGGGCTCCATCACTCTCTCCAGAACAATCCTTAGATCGGGCTCCATCACTCTCTCCAGAACAATCCTTAGAGCGGGCTACATCACTCTCTCCAGAACAATCCTTAGAGCGGGCTTCTTCACTCTCTCCAGAACAATCCTTAGATCGGGCTCTATCCCAACCATCTCAAGATATTTAAAGTAGGCCCTGGTCCATTATGGGCTTGAATGGGAAAAAAACAAATGGAAAAAAAAGGCCAAAGTTGATTAAGGTTCAGTTTAATCAAAATTAAAAAATGGGTATGATTAGATACCGCACCGAGACGAGAACACAAATAAAACCTACGTTACGACCAATAGGCCTTCATCGGGGACAACAAATAACATCAATACTGAACTAACAAATCAACATATAAGGAAAATATGGTCTACTTTTCTATGGCGCTGATATAGTGAAAGTGGAAGGTAAGACGACACGAGATAACAAATAGTAGCATCAAAGGTGGTACAAATAAATATAACATTAAAATAAGGCGAGGCTGCGGCGGCTCCGTGGGTGTATGTACTGGGAAAAAACAAATGAAAACAATTTAAAAGTTGATTAAGGTTGAGTTTAAGCAAAATTTAAAAATATGTATGGCTTGGCTTGGCTTCGATCATTCTCAATCTCCCGCTACCAAACCCTGAAAGGGTTTAAGTAGCGGAATGTAATTCAGAGAACGAAATGAGTTGTGTCGTAGTTTACAGCTTGACTGCGATATTTGCACCTTTCGGTCCAACACATCCGACTTCAGCAATCATTTTTTGAGTACCGGGTTAGCATTCCATCTTTGATCCCTTCTCCTTAGCCAGTCTGCCCTGCTGCACCCTATTATCCAGGATCACCGCGTGGAGGTGTAGAAGGATCTTGGCAGTTTTGGTTCGCTGGCACTGACGCTAGCAGTCATCTATGGGTCGCTGACCACTGCAGCTCAAGCGCTGCCTAAAAATGGGTATGATCAGATACCGCACCGAGACGAGAACACAAACAAAACCTACGTTATGGACGAACAATATACGTGAACTGAAGAGTGACGTCACACAGATCAAACTGGAGAGAATTGAGTTCTGCCTTCTGCGGCATGTTTTGCACTTAAACAACGTTCAAAGAATCATAAGAGAGCCTACGATACAGCACAGTATATGACCTGACATCAGCTAGTGACTCATAGTTGGCTGCTTACTTCAGGGTAAGCGAATCAGAGCTGACTAAGACCATATTCTACTTCTAAGTGGTTTCAATGGGAACAGGCTGCACTTATATAATCTAGCTAAGAAAATAGGACTCGTTGTGGAAAGACAAACACAGTACTACAAAAAAAAAGGCGGCTGAAATCGGATGTATCGCCCCTTTAGGCACAGATATGGCATACCTCGTTGTTGTTGTTTCGAATGCCCACAATGAGTAAGGTAACTTTTGTGTGCGCCCTGAAAAGGACGTTCGATGACGGGTTGCAGTAGCTTTCCTCACATCCCGAGCGTGCTGAAGAAGGTGGACCGGGGTCCTCCAGGCGGTTGTGCTATGCTTGGATTCATTTTAGTGTCGCTCACTACTACGGGGATCATGCCATTCCTTTACTTGTTTATCCATGTTGCAATGAAAACAGCCCGTTTCCAGGGAGGGCTACGAGGTGAGGATCTTGGCCAGTATATTTTGCCTGACCCTGACTAACATGTCTGATCAGTATATTGTACCTGACCCTGACTAACATGTCTGATCATTATGTTGTACCTCACCCTGACTAACATGGCTGATCAGTATGTTGTACCTGACGCTGACTAACATGTCTGATCAGTATGTTGTACCTGACCCTGACTAACATGTCTGATCAGTATATTGTACCTAACCCTGACTAACATGTCTGATCAGTATGTTGTACCTGACCCTGACTAACATGGCTGATCAGTATGTTGTACCTGACGCTGACTAACATGTCTGATCAGTATGTTGTACCTGACCCTGACTAACATGTCTGATCAGTATGTTTTACCTGACCCTGACTAACATGTCTTATCAGTATGTTGTACCTGACCCTGACTAACATGTCTGATCAGTACGTTTTACCTGACCCTGACTAACATGTCTCATCAGTATGTTGTACCTGACCACACGTTTTTCCTCCTCCCCTATCCGTCGTAAATTGCGTGACAACATCACACCGTGCTGTTTAGGATGAACGCAGAAGAAATATGATGATCCTAATTTCAGGTAATGCTCCAACTATAAATACAATTACATCCGTGATGGCAGTTCTGTCATTGCTCTAACCCTTTATGACGTAGATTTACACAACCATCTGCTGGTTTGAATCTAGGGACCTTTACAAAAAAGATGACACATAAGCGGTATTTAATTGGGGTGGTTGGTTCATCCATGAAGTCTTTTATTTGCTGCCCGGGTGACGCTCCATTGTTCGTCTTTCTTTCTGACCGCATGGCCAGCCCAGCTGTGCGGGAAGGTGTTGACACGCTGAAGGACATCTTTGATGTGAAACAATGCTCAGACACCACTGCTGTGTAGGCCATCTGGTGCTGTTGCCTAAGTGATAGTCCCACGAGACGCTTGTGGAGCGAGCATGTGTTGTCCGTAACTGTTCTCCGTAGCTTTTGTCAGAGATTTAACATCCATATCGTTGGTAAGACCACTAAATTGGATACGTCGGCTCGTAGTTTAGTGTCTTTCGTGGTGTCTGTGGCGGTCTTTGTCAGGTTGAAGGAGTCTCAACCGGTTCGTCGCCGCATAGGCAATCTCGGACTTCAGGTTATGTTCCATGTTGATGAGACGGCCGAGGTAGATATATTCGTCAACATCCTCTACGGGTGTTTCGTTTAGGAGCAGGGTGCTGCAAGAACAAAAAACAGCAAACCGAGTCACAGATGCACAAATATTGCACAGGGGACACGATTTCCGTATTTAAAGCAATTATTTACAGAAATGCCTGCATCAGGAGAGATATATAAGAGATAGAATTGTAATAGCAAAAACTGTGTGCTTAAAAATGTACGAACATATCACTTCTTTGTAAAAGAATTATCCGTGCATATGCTGCGGGTGAGGGGTGGGGTTGCTGTGTGGTGGCAGACTTGGTACGTCGCCAAACTATTTTAGTTGCTGTCTTTTGAAGTAGTCTAATACTGGTGTAGTTTCCGCAAGTCTCATATCATCGTATCTGATCACGTCTCTTCTTGTTACATTCAATTTTTGTATGGCGCATTATAGGGCACAGACACGGACTATTAACAAACGAAAAGACGGGCATTTAGTGACCTTTGAGATGGCGTGTTATCGGAGGATGGAAGCGATCAACTGGACATAATGAAGAGGAATAAAACGATGCTGAGGCCGTTGACGAAACATGAGAGTAATCCGGAGTCAAAGGAAGTTTTGGCTTGGCCACAATCTAAGGCATGCTGGTCCAGTAGAGACAACGCTTGTGGAACAAGGAAAAGGCAGACACGAGCCTGAGATCGACCAAGGACTACTTTCATCCCTCAGGCCCGCAGAAACGTGGCGGGTAAATCTTAGGGAGAACTCAGAGGTACTGCAAAGGACCGAAGACATTGGCGTGACATAATACAAGGTCTCTAAAACAGTCAATGGAGTGAAAACACTGACGTGACATGATACATGGTCTACATGGGGACGGCGTTGGCTAGTGATTATGTGACTGTTCACAACCTAGATGTGCTGGGTTCGATCCCATCACAGCACAGTCCGTTACCCATGGGGAAGCAGACCCTTAGAAAATGCAAATCGAAGTCGGATGCACTGGGCCGACAGATCCAAAATAAAACATCGTGCAACACACACCGCCTTTGGAAATAGAGAGATAAGGCGAACGCAAAAAACAAAGGAAAAACTTTTTTTAACACATGGTCTCCAAACCCAGTCTATGGACTGAATAACTAGCGACGACAACATGTATACATGCATATGGAGCGAGAGAGAGAGAGAGAGAGAGAGGAGAGAGAGAGAGGTAGTCAAAGACAAAGCTTGTAACACAAGATAAGGATACCAATCATGAAAAAAGAGGATTTCTGGTTGTTGCCGATTCAGTATTAACTGCTCTAAAACTACAATTAAGATTGATATCTCCAGCAATGTATGTACCCATCTGAGAAGCCTATCAGCAAAACAACCACTGTTAGTCACTCAAAGGATCACCTCCTTCTGCAAATAACGAAGGCAACAAAGCTGCAGATGGACTAGCGAAGTGTCAAAGAGCATTTCCGCAAAACAGACCTGAGCATCATGTATAAAGAAGCCTGAACCATAATTAAAGCCAATTTCATATGGAAATTGGAAGATTAAGACACACACTTTCGAAAAAAAGACAATTATAATGAGTTAACTCGAGGAGAGCGTGTGATCATCTGGAAATTGAGAACTTGGCACAATAGAAGCAAAAGTTATCTGTGCCAGACAATTCGGATTGGAAGAGTTGGCAGGTGTGAGGGAGCATACGATGACCATGAAACACGTACTACAAAGCTGCACGCCACACAAGAAGAGAGAGAACAGACTGGCCTCGCGAGACGGATATGAGACACAAGTTGTGGGTAGAAACCGGGACCTTGATCTAAGGACGAATGAAAGAGAGGAATAAGAAAAAGGTAAATATATATATTTGTAAGTTCCTTCTGAATCAATATCAGAGTTCATTTTCCATTCGGAGACCGGTTCTTCTGAATCCCTTGCCGAGTCATTGATGCATGCATTAGCATTTTATTAAAGTAGTCTGAGTTATCGAGAGCATTGGTGATACAGCGTTTATTAAATGGGTGCTGTACTATTGTCTCTGACATTTGCTTCTAAGTGGTTGATAACCATTCCACCAATATACATTTCTAAGATGGTCGTGAAAGTGTTGAGTGTTTAACGATCTTGGACAGTGCCGCAGCAATGTCAAGACGATGGTGACTTGTTTTTTCTCGATTTTAAGTGAATTGTGCTTTATGCATACGTTCTATCAGGCCAGATAACTAGAGAGCTCTAGTGTTAAGTGTTGCGGCATTTGAAACACGCCGTCGTTGCAAAAGGTCGGCGGTGCACGAGAGTGGCAAGGGGTAACACTGCCCATGCGCATGACCGTTGGTGAATTAGTTTCTCAACAAGGGAGCGAATTCCATTGGTTCGCAAACCACGCTTGAATATATGCAATACTTAGAATCCTGGTTAACAAACAAGCAGGTTATTCTTTCTGCCAAGTAGCCTAAGGCTATCCGTGGTACGTTCTCCATTTTGCAATGTTTACTTCTCGCAGTTTACTGCTATGTACGACCTCAGACGGGTATGGAATAACGGCAAAATTTCCCTTAAATCAAAAATTCGCATCTACCAGTCTAGCGTGTCTCCTTTACGGCCCAGAAACCTGGGACCTTCTACAAGATTAATCAGCAGCGTATCGTGGACATCCGATGGCATGACCACATCCGCAACTTGTAAGTATCTGCTTACACAGGCCTCCACACAATCTCAGAAACAGTAACCACTACCGAGTTTCTCTGTTCGGTCATGTCGTACGGTCGGACTATGAAACAGTAACCACCCCTGAATTTCTCTGTTCGGTCATGTCGTACGGTTGGACCAGGAAACACTAACCAACACCGAGTTTCTCTGTTCGGTCATGTCGTACGGTTGGACCAGGAAACACTAACCAACACCGAGTTTCTCTGTTCGGTCATGGCGTATGGTTGGACCAGGAAACACACTAACCAACACCGAGTTTCTCTGTTCGGTCATGTCGTACGGTTGGACCAGGAAACACTAACCAACACCGAGTTTCTCTGTTCGGTCATGTCGTATGGTTGGACCAGGAAACACACAAACCAACACCGAGTTTCAATGTTCGGTCATGTCGTACGGTTGGACTAGGAAACACACTAACCAACACCGAGTTTTTCTGTTCGGTCATGTCGTATGGTTGGACTAGGAAACAGACTAACCAACACCGAGTTTCTCTGTTCGGTCGTGTCGTACGGTTGGACTAGGAAACAACCTAACCAACACCGAGTTTCTCTGTTCGGTCATGTCGTACGGTTGGACCAGGAAACCCACTAACCACCACCGAGTTTCTCTGTTCGGTCATGTCGTACGATTGGACCAGGAAACCCACTAACCACCACCGAGTTTCTCTGTTCGGTCATGTCGTACGGTTGGACCAGGAAACACTAACCAACACCGAGTTTCTCTGTTCGGTCATGTCGTACGGTTGGACCAGGAAACACTAACCACCACCGAGTTTCTCTGTTCGGTCATGTCGTACGGTTGGACCAGGAAACACTAACCACCACCGAGTTTCTCTGTTCGGTCATGTCGTACGGTTGGACCAGGAAACACTAACCACAACCGAGTTTCTCTGTTCGGTCATGTCGTACAGTTGGACCAGGAAACAATAACCACCACCGAGTTTCTCTGTTCGGTCATGTCGTACGGTTGGACCAGGAAACACTAACCACCACCGAGTTTCTCTGTTCGGTCATGTCGTACGGTTGGACCAAGAAACACTAACCACCACCGAGTTTCTCTGTTCGGTCATGTCGTGCGGTTGGACCAGGAAACACTAACCACCACCGAGTTTCTCTGTTCGGTCATGTCGTACGGTTGGACCAGGAAACACTAACCACCACCGAGTTTCTCTGTTCGGTCATGTCGTACGGTTGGACCAGGAAACCCACTAACCACCACCGAGTTTCTCTGTTCGGTCATGTCGTACGGTTGGACCAGGAAACCCACTAACCACCACCGAGTTTCTCTGTTCGGTCATGTTGTACGGTTGGACCAGGAAACACTAACCACCACCGAGTTTCTCTGTTCGGTCATGTCGTACGGTTGGACCAGGAAACCCACTAACCACCACCGAGTTTCTCTGTTCGGTCATGTCGTACGGTTGGACCAGGAAACCCACTAACCACCAGCGAGTTTCTCTGTTCGGTCATGTCGTACGGTTGGACCAGGAAACCCACTAACCACCACCGAGTTTCTCTGTTCGGTCATGTCGTACGGTTGGACCAGGAAACACTAACCACCAAAGAGTTTCTCTGTTCGGTCATGTCGTACGGTTGGACCAGGAAACACTAACCACCACCGAATTTCTCTGTTCGGTCATGTCGTACGGTTGGACCAGGAAACACTAACCACCACCGAGTTTCTCTGTTCGGTCATGTCGTACGGTTGGACCAGGAAACACTAACCACCACCGAGTTTCTCTGTTCGGTCCTGTCGTACGGTTGGACCAGGAAACACACTAACCACCACCGAGTTTCTCTGTTCGGTCATGTCGTACGGTTGGACCAGGAAACCCACTAACCACCACCGAGTTTCTCTGTTCGGTCATGTCGTACGGTTGGACCAGGAAACCCACTAACCACCACCGAGTTTCTCTGTTCGGTCATGTCGTACGGTTGGACCAGGAAACCCACTAACCACCACCGAGTTTCTCTGTTCGGTCATGTCGTACGGTTGGACCAGGAAACCCACTAACCACCACCGAGTTTCTCTGTTCGGTCATGTCGTACGATTGGACCAGGAAACCCACTAACCACCACCGAGTTTCTCTGTTCGGTCATGTCGTACGGTTGGACCAGGAAACACTAACCAACACCGAGTTTCTCTGTTCGGTCATGTCGTACGGTTGGACCAGGAAACCCACTAACCACAACCGAGTTTCTCTGTTCGGTCATGTCGTACGGTTGGACCAAGAAACCCACTAACCACCACCGAGTTTCTCTGTTCGGTCATGTCGTACGATTGGACCAGGAAACCCACTAACCACCACCGAGTTTCTCTGTTCGGTCATATCGTACGGTTGGACCAGGAAACACTAACCAACACCGAGTTTCTCTGTTCGGTCATGTCGCACGGTTGGACCAGGAAACACTAACCAACACCGAGTTTCTCTGTTCGGTCATGGCGTATGGTTGGACCAGGAAACACACTAACCAACACCGAGTTTCTCTGTTCGGTCATGTCGTACGGTTGGACCAGGAAACACTAACCAACACCGAGTTTCTCTGTTCGGTCATGTCGTATGGTTGGACCAGGAAACACACAAACCAACACCGAGTTTCAATGTTCGGTCATGTCGTACGGTTGGACTAGGAAACACACTAACCAACACCGAGTTTTTCTGTTCGGTCATGTCGTATGGTTGGACTAGGAAACAGACTAACCAACACCGAGTTTCTCTGTTCGGTCGTGTCGTACGGTTGGACTAGGAAACACACTAACCAACACCGAGTTTCTCTGTTCGGTCATGTCGTACGGTTGGACCAGGAAACACTAACCACCACTGAGTTTCTCTGTTCGGTCATGTCGTATGGTTGGGCCAGGAAACACTAACCACCACCGAGTTTCTCTGTTCGGTCATGTCGTACGGTTGGACCAGGAAACACTAACCAACACCGAGTTTCTCTGTTCGGTCATGTCGTACGGTTGGACCAGGAAACACTAACCACCACCGATTTTCTCTGTTCGGTCATGTCGTACGGTTGGACCAGGAAACACTAACCACCACCGAGTTTCTCTGTTCGGTCATGTCGTACGATTGGACCAGGAAACAATAACCACCACCGAATTTCTCTGTTCGGTCATGTCGTACGGTTGGACCAGGAAACACTAACTACCACCGAGTTTCTCTGTTCGGTCATGTCGTACGGTTGGACCAAGAAACACTAACCACCACCGAGTTTCTCTGTTCGGTCATGTCGTGCGGTTGGACCAGGAAACACTAACCACCACCGAGTTTCTCTGTTCGGTCATGTCGTACGGTTGGACCAGGAAACACTAACCACCACCGAGTTTCTCTGTTCGGTCATGTCGTACGGTTGGACCAGGAAACTCACTAACCACCACCGAGTTTCTCTGTTCGGTCATGTCGTACGGTTGGACCAGGAAACCCACTAATCACTACCGAGTTTCTCTGTTCGGTCATGCCGTACGGTTGGACCAGGAAACACTAACCACCACCGAGTTTCTCTGTTCGGTCATGTCGTACGGTTGGACCAGGAAACACTAACCACCACCGAGTTTCTCTGCTCGGTCATGTCGTACGGTTGGACCAGGAAATCCACTAACCACCACCGAGTTTCTCTTTTCGGTCATGTCGTACGGTTGGACCAGGAAACACTAACCACCGCGGAGTTTCTCTGTTCGGTCATGTCGTACGGTTGGACCAGGAAACCCACTAACCACCACCGAGTTTCTCTATTCGGTCATGTTGTACGGTTGGACCAGGAAACACTAACCACCACCGAGTTTCTCTGTTCGGTCATGTCGTACGGTTGGACGTGGAAACCCACTAACCACCACCGAGTTTCTCTGTTCGGTCATGTCGTACGGTTGGACCAGGAAACCCACTAACCACCAGCGAGTTTCTCTGTTCGGTCATGTCGTACGGTTGGACCAGGAAACCCACTAACCACCACCGAGTTTCTCTGTTCGGTCATGTCGTACGGTTGGACCAGGAAACACTAACCACCAAAGAGTTTCTCTGTTCGGTCATGTCGTACGGTTGGACCAGGAAACCCACTAACCACCACCGAGTTTCTCTGTTCGGTCATGTCGTACGATTGGACCAGGAAACCCACTAACCACCACCGAGTTTCTCTGTTCGGTCATGTCGTACGGTTGGACCAGGAAACACTAACCACCACCGAGTTTCTCTGTTCGGTCATGTCGTACGGTTGGACCAGGAAACACTAACCACCACCGAGTTTCTCTGTTCGGTCATGTCGTACGGTTGGACCAGGAAACACTAACCACCACCGAGTTTCTCTGTTCGGTCATGTCGTACGGTTGGACCAGGAAACACTAACCACAACCGAGTTTCTCTGTTCGGTCATGTCGTACGGTTGGACCAGGAAACAATAACCACCACCGAGTTTCTCTGTTCGGTCATGTCGTACGGTTGGACCAGGAAACACTAACCACCACCGAGTTTCTCTGTTCGGTCATGTCGTACGGTTGGACCAAGAAACACTAACCACCACCGAGTTTCTCTGTTCGGTCATGTCGTGCGGTTGGACCAGGAAACACTAACCACCACCGAGTTTCTCTGTTCGGTCATGTCGTACGGTTGGACCAGGAAACACTAACCAACACCGAGTTTCTCTGTTCGGTCATGTCGTACGGTTGGACCAGGAAACCCACTAACCACAACCGAGTTTCTCTGTTCGGTCATGTCGTACGGTTGGACCAGGAAACCCACTAACCACTACCGAGTTTCTCTGTTCGGTCATGCCGTACGGTTGGACCAGGAAATACTAACCGCCACCGAGTTTCTCTGTTCGGTCATGTCGTACGGTTGGACCAGGAAACACTAACCACCACCGAGTTTCTCTGCTCGGTCATGTCGTACGGTTGGACCAGGAAATCCACTAACCACCACCGAGTTTCTCTGTTCGGTCATGTCGTACGGTTGGACCAGGAAACACTAACCACCGCGGAGTTTCTCTGCTCGGTCATGTCGTACGGTTGGACCAGGAAACCCACTAACCACCACCGAGTTTCTCTGTTCGGTCATGTTGTACGGTTGGACCAGGAAACACTAACCACCACCGAGTTTCTCTGTTCGGTCATGTCGTACGGTTGGACCAGGAAACCCACTAACCACCACCGAGTTTCTCTGTTCGGTCATGTCGTACGGTTGGACCAGGAAACCCACTAACCACCAGCGAGTTTCTCTGTTCGGTCATGTCGTACGGTTGGACCAGGAAACCCACTAACCACCACCGAGTTTCTCTGTTCGGTCATGTCATACGGTTGGACCAGGAAACACTAACCACCAAAGAGTTTCTCTGTTCGGTCATGTCGTACGGTTGGACCAGGAAACACTAACCACCACCGAGTTTCTCTGTTCGGTCATGTCGTACGGTTGGACCAAGAAACACTAACCACCACCGAGTTTCTCTGTTCGGTCATGTCGTACGGTTGGACCAGGAAACACTAACCACCACCGAGTTTCTCTGTTCGGTCCTGTCGTACGTTTGGACCAGGAAACACACTAACCACCACCGAGTTTCTCTGTTCGGTCATGTCGTACGGTTGGACCAGGAAACCCACTAACCACCACCGAGTTTCTCTGTTCGGTCATGTCGTACGGTTGGACCAGGAAACCCACTAACCACCACCGAGTTTCTCTGTTCGGTCATGTCGTACGGTTGGACCAGGAAACCCACTAACCACCACCGAGTTTCTCTGTTCGGTCATGTCGTACGGTTGGACCAGGAAACCCACTAACCACCACCGAGTTTCTCTGTTCGGTCATGTCGTACGATTGGACCAGGAAACCCACTAACCACCACCGAGTTTCTCTGTTCGGTCATGTCGTACGGTTGGACCAGGAAACACTAACCAACACCGAGTTTCTCTGTTCGGTCATGTCGTACGGTTGGACCAGGAAACCCACTAACCACCACCGAGTTTCTCTGTTCGGTCATGTCGTACGGTTGGACCAGGAAACCCACTAACCACCACCGAGTTTCTCTGTTCGGTCATGTCGTACGATTGGACCAGGAAATCCACTAACCACCACCGAGTTTCTCTGTTCGGTCATGTCGTACGGTTGGACCAGGAAACACTAACCAACACCGAGTTTCTCTGTTCGGTCATGTCGTACGGTTGGACCAGGAAACCCACTCACCAACACCGAGTTTCTCTGTTCGGTCATGTCGTACGGTTGGACCAGGAAACCCACTAACCAACACCGAGTTTCTCTGTTCGGTCATGTCGTACGGTTGGACCAGGAAACCCACTAACCAACACCGAGTTTCTCTGTTCGGTCATGTCGTGCGGTTGGACCAGGAAACCCACTAACCACCACCGAGTTTCTCTTTTCGGTCATGTCGTACGGTTGGACCAGGAAACACTAACCACCACCGAGTTTCTCTGTTCGGTCATGTCGTACGGTTGGACCAGGAAACACTAACCACCACCGAGTTTCCCTGTTCGGTCATGTCGTACGGTTGGACCAGGAAACACTAACCACCACCGAGTTTCTCTGTTCGGTCATGTCGTACGGTTGGACCAGGAAACCCACTAACCACCACCGAGTTTCTCTGTTCGGTCATGTCGTACGGTTGGACCAGGAAACCCACTAACCACCACCGAGTTTCTCTGTTCGGTCATGTCGTACGGTTGGACCAGGAAACCCACTAACCACCACCGAGTTTCTCTGTTCGGTCATGTCGTACGGTTGGACCAGGAAACCCACTAACCACCACCGAGTTTCTCTGTTCGGTCATGTCGTACGGTTGGACCAGGAAACCCACTAACCACCACCGAGTTTCTCTGTTCGGTCATGTCGTACGGTTGGACCAGGAAACACTAACCACCACCGAGTTTCTCTGTTCGGTAATGTCGTACGGTTGGACCAGGAAACCCACTAACCACCACCGAGTTTCTCTGTTCGGTCATGTCGTACGGTTGGACCAGGAAACCCACTAACCACCACCGAGTTTCTCTGTTCGGTCATGTCGTACGGTTGGACCAGGAAACCCACTAACCACCACCGAGTTTCTCTGTTCGGTCATGTCGTACGGTTGGACCAGGAAACCCACTAACCACCACCGAGTTTCTCTGTTCGGTCATGTCGTACGGTTTGACCAGGAAACCCACTAACCACCACCGAGTTTCTCTGTTCGGTCATGTCGTACGGTTGGACCAGGAAACACTAACCACCACCGAGTTTCTCTGTTCGGTCATGTCGTACGGTTGGACCAGGAAACACTAACCACCACCGAGTTTCTCTGTTCGGTCCTGTCGTACGAATGGACCAGGAAACACACTAACCACCACCGAGTTTCTCTGTTCGGTCATGTCGTACGGTTGGACCAGGAAACCCACTAACCACCACCGAGTTTCTCTGTTCGGTCATGTCGTACGGTTGGACCAGGAAACCCACTAACCACCACCGAGTTTCTCTGTTCGGTCATGTCGTACGGTTGGACCAGGAAACCCACTAACCACCACCGAGTTTCTCTGTTCGGTCATGTCGTACGGTTGGGCCAGGAAACCCACTAACCACCACCGAGTTTCTCTGTTCGGTCAGGTCGTACGATTGGACCAGGAAACCCACTAACCACCACCGAGTTTCTCTGTTCGGTCATGTCGTACGGTTGGACCAGGAAACACTAACCAACACCGAGTTTCTCTGTTCGGTCATGTCGTACGGTTGGACCAGGAAACCCACTAACCACCACCGAGTTTCTCTGTTCGGTCATGTCGTACGGTTGGACCAGGAAACCCACTAACCACGACCGAGTTTCTCTGTTCGGTCATGTCGTCCGATTGGACCAGGAAACCCACTAACCACCACCGAGTTTCTCTGTTCGGTCATGTCGTACGGTTGGACCAGGAAACACTAACCAACACCGAGTTTCTCTGTTCGGTCATGTCGTACGGTTGGACCAGCAAACCCACTAACCAACACCGAGTTTCTCTGTTCGGTCATGTCGTACGGTTGGACCAGGAAACCCACTAACCAACACCGAGTTTCTCTGTTCGGTCATGTCGTACGGCTGTACCAGGAAACCCACTAACCAACACCGAGTTTCTCTGTTCGGTCATGTCGTGCGGTTGGACCAGGAAACCCACTAACCACCACCGAGTTTCTCTGTTCGGTCATGTCGTACGGTTGGACCAGGAAACACTAACCACCACCGAGTTTCTCTGTTCGGTCATGTCGTACGGTTGGACCAGGAAACACTAACCACCACCGAGTTTCCCTGTTCGGTCATGTCGTACGGTTGGACCAGGAAACACTAACCACCACCGAGTTTCTCTGTTCGGTCATGTCGTACGGTTGGACCAGGAAACCCACTAACCACCACCGAGTTTCTCTGTTCGGTCATGTCGTACGGTTGGACCAGGAAACCCACTAACCACCACCGAGTTTCTCTGTTCGGTCATGTCGTACGGTTGGACCAGTAAACCCACTAACCACCACCGAGTTTCTCTGTTCGGTCATGTCGTACGGTTGGACCAGGAAACCCACTAACCACCACCGAGTTTCTCTGTTCGGTCATGTCGTACGGTTGGACCAGGAAACCCACTAACCACCACCGAGTTTCTCTGTTCGGTCATGTCGTACGGTTGGACCAGGAAACACTAACCACCACCGAGTTTCTCTGTTCGGTCATGTCGTACGGTTGGACCAGGAAACCCACTAACCACCACCGAGATTCTCTGTTCGGTCATGTCGTACGGTTGGACCAGGAAACCCACTAACCACCACCGAGTTTCTCTGTTCGGTCATGTCGTACGGTTGGACCAGGAAACCCACTAACCACCACCGAGTTCCTCTGTTCGGTCATGTCGTACGGTTGGACCAGGAAACCCACTAACCAACATCGAGTTTCTCTGTTCGGTTATGTCGTGCGGTTGGACCAGGAAACACTAACCACCACCGAGTTTCTCTGTTCGGTCATGTCGTACGGTTGAACCAGGAAACACTAACCACCACCGAGTTTCTCTGTTCGGTCATGTCGTACGGTTGGACCAGGAAACAATAACCACCACCGAGTTTCTCTGTTCGGTCATGTCGTACGGTTGGACCAGGAAACCCACTAACCACCACCGAGTTTCTCTGTTCGGTCATGTCGTACGGTTGGACCAGGAAACCCACTAACCACCACCGAGTTTCTCTGTTCGGTCATGTCGTACGGTTGGACCAGGAAACCCACTAACCACCACCGAGTTTCTCTGTTCGGTCATGTCGTACGGTTGGACCAGGAAACCCACTATCCACCACCGAGTTTCTCTGTTCGGTCATGTCGTACGGTTGGACCAAGAAACCCACTAACCACCACCGAGTTTCTCTGTTCGGTCATGTCGTACGGTTTGACCAGGAAACCCACTAACCACCACCGAGTTTCTCTGTTCGGTCATGTCGTACGATTGGACCAGGAAACCCACTAACCACCACCGAGTTTCTCTGTTCGGTCATGTCGTACGGTTGGACCAGGAAACACTAACCAACACCGAGTTTCTCTGTTCGATCATGTCGTACGGTTGGACCAGGAAACCCACTAACCACCACCGAGTTTCTCTGTTCGGTCATGTCGTACGGTTGGACCAGGAAACCCACTAACCACCACCGAGTTTCTCTGTTCGGTCATGTCGTACGATTGGACCAGGAAACCCACTAACCACCACCGAGTTTCTCTGTTCGGTCATGTCGTACGGTTGGACCAGGAAACACTAACCAACACCGAGTTTCTCTGTTCGGTCATGTCGTACGGTTGGACCAGGAAACCCACTAACCAACACCGAGTTTCTCTGTTCGGTGATGTCGTACGGTTGGACCAGGAAACCCACTAACCAACACCGAGTTTCTCTGTTCGGTCATGTCGTACGGTTGGACCAGGAAACCCACTAACCAACACCGAGTTTCTCTGTTCGGTCATGTCGTGCGGTTGGACCAGGAAACACTAACCACCACCGAGTTTCTCTGTTCGGTCATGTCGTACGGTTGGACCAGGAAACACTAACCACCACCGAGTTTCTCTGTTCGGTCATGTCGTACGGTTGGACCAGGAAACACTAACCACCACCGAGTTTCTCTGTTCGGTCATGTCGTACGGTTGGACCAGGAAACACTAACCACCACCGAGTTTCTCTGTTCGGTCATGTCGTACGGTTGGACCAGGAAACCCACTAACCACCACCGAGTTTCTCTGTTCGGTCATGTCGTACGGTTGGACCAGGAAACCCACTAACCACCACCGAGTTTCTCTGTTCGGTCATGTCGTACGGTTGGACCAGGAAACCCCCTAACCACCACCGAGTTTCTCTGTTCGGTCATGTCGTACGGTTGGACCAGGAAACCCACTAACCACCACCGAGTTTCTCTGTTCGGTCATGTCGTACGGTTGGACCAGGAAACACTAACCACCACCGAGTTTCTCTGTTCGGTCATGTCGTACGGTTGGACCAGGAAACCCACTAACCACCACCGAGTTTCTCTGTTCGGTCATGTCGTACGGTTGGACCAGGAAACCCACTAACCACCACCGAGTTTCTCTGTTCGGTCATGTCGTACGGTTGGACCAGGAAACCCACTAACCACCAGCGAGTTTCTCTGTTCGGTCATGTCGTACGGTTGGACCAGGAAACCCACTAACCAACACCGAGTTTCTCTGTTCGGTCATGTCGTGCGGTTGGACCAGGAAACACTAACCACCACCGAGTTTCTCTGTTCGGTCATGTCGTACGGTTGGACCAGGAAACACTAACCACCACCGAGTTTCTCTGTTCGGTCATGTCGTACGGTTGGACCAGGAAACACTAACCACCACCGAGTTTCTCTGTTCGGTCATGTCGTACGGTTGAACCAGGAAAAACTAACCACCACCGAGTTTCTCTGTTCGGTCATGTCGTACGGTTGGACCAGGAAACCCACTAACCACCACCGAGTTTCTCTGTTCGGTCATGTCGTACGGTTGGACCAGGAAACCCACTAACCACCACCGAGTTTCTCTGTTCGGTCATGTCGTACGGTTGGACCAGGAAACCCACTAACCACCACCGAGTTTCTCTGTTCGGTGATGTCGTACGGTTGGACCAGGAAACCCACTAACCACCACCGAGTTTCTCTGTTCGGTCATGTCGTACGGTTGGACCAGGAAACACTAACCACCACCGAGTTTCTCTGTTCGGTCATGTCGTACGGTTGGACCAGGAAACCCACTAACCACCACCGAGTTTCTCTGTTCGGTCATGTCGTACGGTTGGACCAGGAAACCCACTAACCACCACCGAGTTTCTCTGTTCGGTCATGTCGTACGGTTGGACCAGGAAACCCACTAACCACCACCGAGTTTCTCTGTTCGGTCATGTCGTACGGTTGGACCAGGAAACCCACTAACTAACACCGAGTTTCTCTGTTCGGTCATGTCGTGCGGTTGGACCAGGAAACACTAACCACCACCGAGTTTCTCTGTTCGGTCATGTCGTACGGTTGGACCAGGAAACACTAACCACCACCGAGTTTCTCTGTTCGGTCATGTCGTACGGTTGGACCAGGAAACACTAACCACCACCGAGTTTCTCTGTTCGGTCATGTCGTACGGTTGGACCAGGAAAAACTAACCACCACCGAGTTTCTCTGTTCGGTCATGTCGTACGGTTGGACCAGGAAACCCACTAACCACCACCGAGTTTCTCTGTTCGGTCATGTCGTACGGTTGGACCAGGAAACCCACTAACCACAACCGAGTTTCTCTGTTCGGTCATGTCGTACGGTTGGACCAGGAAACCCACTAACCACCACCGAGTTTCTCTGTTCGGTCATGTCGTACGGTTGGACCAGGAAACCCACTAACCACCACCGAGTTTCTCTGTTCGGTCATGTCGTACGGTTGGAACAGGAAACACTAACCACCACCGAGTTTCTCTGTTCGGTCATGTCGTACGGTTGGACCAGGAAACACTAACCACCACCGAGTTTCTCTGTTCGGTCATGTCGTACGGTTGGACCAGGAAACCCACTAACCACCACCGAGTTTCTCTGTTCGGTCATGTCGTACGGTTAGACCAGGAAACCCACTAACCACAACCGAGTTTCTCTGTTCGGTCATGTCGTACGGTTGGACCAGGAAACCCACTAACCACCACCGAGTTTCTCTGTTCGGTCATGTCGTACGGTTGGACCAGGAAACCCACTAACCACCACCGAGTTTCTCTGTTCGGTCATGTCGTACGGTTGGACCAGGAAACCCACTAACCACCACCGAGTTTCTCTGTTCGGTCATGTCGTACGGTTGGACCAGGAAACCCAGACCCACAAGATACTGCACCTATCGTCCGTCAGTGTCAAGAGACTTCACTCAACCTGCTGAAGACGTAGAAGAAGCCGTCCCTGCACAGTAAGACTCTAGCAAATAGCAGTCTCCCTCTCTATTTTGCACGAGGTTTTGGAGATGTGCCGCAGAAGTAGGTCATGGATGTGGTTAATCAACGCAACGAGCCTCAGTCACCTTATCGAACTTATTTTGATTATTATTACTGCTTACTATGTCTGGTGCAGATAGATTGCGTATTGTGTAGGCATTTTGAGACGTAAACCTGGACTAATAGGTTACCCTTATCGATTCTCAACTGCCACGGCTTCTTTTAAGTGCGTAGCATGAACACGGGATCTCAGAGTTTATCGCCAATCTCCGATACGAATTAATGCTGATTTCAACCTCCTTTAAGACCAGTGGAAGTTAGAAATTTGTTGGATTCGAAACTCCACTGTTTTCAGTTTCACTTCCTTGAGATTGGCACGCTTTTAATTCTCAGCTATAGCGACCCCTGTAAGAACCTTTTGCGCATGATTTCGCTCCCTACAATTTTTTTTCTCTACCCAAAAATCAAATAACACTGCAATTGACAAAGAATTCAAAATGTACAACAAAATTTGGCGAAAAAGGTGTACACTATTTCAGAAGATGTTTTTAAAACATGTTATGAGGAGTGGAAACAAAGCGGGGCTGTGTTGGTGGGCGGCTTTGGAAGGGGCAACTTCGTAAGAGATAAACTTTCAAATCTGTGACTATGGTATTATATAAATCTGTGACTATTGTATTATATAAATATGTGACTATTCAATTATAAATATATGTGACTATTGTATTTTATCAATCTGTGACTATTGTATTATATAAATCTGTGACTATTGTATTAAAACAATCTGTGACTATTGTATTATATAAATCTGTGACTATTGTATTATATAAATCTGTGACTGTTGTATTATATCAATCTGTGACTATTTTATTAAATAAATCTGTGACTATTGTATTATATAAATATGTGACTGTTGTACTATATCAATCTGTGACTATTGTATTATATAAATCTGTGACTATTGTATTGTATACATCTGTGACTATTGTAGTATATAAATCTGTGACTATTGTATCATATAAATCTGTGACTGTTGTATTATATAAATCTGTGACTATTGTATTATATAAATCTGTGACTGTTGTATTATATAAATATGTGACTATTGTATTATATAAATCTGTGACTGTTGTATTATAACAATCTGTGACTTTTGTATTATATCAATATGTGACTATTATGTTATTTTATTAATAAACCCAATATGCCTACTTTTTGATGACCTCTTGTATCTGGTTTTAGCAAGCAAGCTGCTCGCCCCTCGTCCCGTCTCCTGTATTAATTAAAGACAGGTCCAGATTAGCTACTAGGAAAAATTGTTTTTAGTGAGAGAGTGGTGAATGCTTGGAATGCATTGCCATAGGAATAGTGAAGACAGGGTCAATTAATGAATTCCAGAATAGATTGGAAACGCGAAGTTTCAAAATCAAGTGAAGTCAAAGAAACTGGTTGCATACAGACT
This sequence comes from Ariolimax columbianus, assembly GCA_036924085.1. NCBI lineage: Eukaryota > Metazoa > Mollusca > Gastropoda > Stylommatophora > Arionidae > Ariolimax > Ariolimax columbianus. The sequence goes on along the minus strand of JAVGWX010000005.1, from coordinate 54,661,390 downwards.
CTGCTGAAGCATCTAATGCAGTATTCAGATATTAAGTTAAGTTAAGTTAAGTTAAGTCAAGTCAATTCAAGTCAAGTCAAGTCAAGACAAGTTAAGTCAAGTTAAGTCAAGTCAAGTTAAGTTAAGTTAGTACGAGTAGAAACGTCTGTATCGTGAAAGCTAGGAGTTGGACATTGCTCTCAGAAGCTAGTTGACACGTAACTATAAGTGCATTACAATTGAGCTGGACAGCGTGTTCTTCCCTCTACCCATGGCTATAACAGCCTTTACGGTCCATCTCAGAGCTCCTCAGCAGTACGGGAGCTGTAGCAGTTAGCTATTCAAAGCTGACTGTTAGCCCCATGAGCAGCCACCTAGAGCGGCCAGAACACTTCTAAAACCACGCAGTGATCCTGGATAACAGGCTGCAACACGGCAGACTGGCTAAGGAGAAGGGATCGAAGTAGAAAGGCTAACCCAGTGCCCAACAATTTCTGCCCAAGTCGGATGTGTCGGACAGAAATGTACAATTATCGCAGTCCAGCTGTAAACTACGACACAACGCATTCCGTTCTTCGAACTGCATCGTGCTTTGAAGCAGGAATTTGGCAACGAACGACGAAGAAGAAGAAGACACCTTTAAAACAGGATCATTTTAAACATTAAAACAACGTAATCAAATAGCCTGACCTGAAAGAAAATATATAGAAAACAGATACAAGTTAATTAGAAAAGCCAACCTTTTACTTCTTTGTTTTTACAGTTTTCAATTAGGAAACCTCTCGTGTGTCTCTTCGTGTCTACTGTCAATGGTATTATCTAAATTACGTCCTACTTTATCTGTCGTTTTTGTGGATCTGTTCGTGACAACTTATTAATTATTTCTTGTTCTATTTTTGATTATATGTCTTGTTATTTTCATTTCGTTTATCTCAACCTATTTTCCTTTCGCGCATACATTATTAGCTCTCGTCTTTTTCATATTTTTATTCCATCTGGTTTGTATTTCGCATTTCTCAATCCCTCTATCTTCCCCACTCTCTCCATCTCTCTCTCGCCCTCTCTCCCGCTATGTCTCGCACCAACACACACACACACACACATATATATATATATATACACACCAGCACAGATTCGCTCACTTTTTGGCTTGCTGAATATTATTTTTCGTGATATTTATTGCTTCTTTTTCTGTTCTCCGTATTCACTTTTCTGGTTAGATCTACACCTTTCTCTAAATGTCACACGTTTTGGGGGTTATTTTTCTTTCTCATTCTCTCACTTCATCTACCTCTCTCTCATGTTCTTTCTCTCTCTCTCTCTTTCTCTCTCTCTCTCTCTCTCTCTCTCTCTATCTATCTATCTATCTATCTCTCTCGGTCACCACACTCTCTCTAAGTCACACTGATTTGGCTTTTTCTTAAGTGTCATGGCTACAAGGAGTCCTTCTTATGGCTACCGAATGCTCTTCTCGTGGCTACATTTAGCTATTCACAAAGCTACAAATAGTCCTTCTCGTGGCTGTAGCCAGCTCATCTCATGGCTACAAGCACTCCTTCTCGTAGCTACATATAATCCTTCACGTAGCTATAGAGAGTCCTGTTTGCTGCAAACAATCCCTCGCATGGCTTCAAACAGTCCTTCTATCAGCTTCAAACATATCCTCTTTAGGTAATAAACAGATCGTTTTAGGGTTATAAACAGATCCTCTCAGGGTTACAACCAATTCCTCTCATGGTTACAAACAGCTCCTCTCATGTTACAAACAGATCCTCTCAGGGTTACAACCAATTCCTCTCATGGTTACAAACAGTTCCTCTCATGGTTAGAAACAGATCCTCTCATATTACAAACAGATCCTCTCATGTTACAAACAGATCCTCTCATGTTACAAACAATTCCTCTCATGGTTACAAACAGATCATCTCATGGTTACAAACGGTTCCTCTCATGGTTACAAACAGTTCCTCGCATGGTTACAAACAGATCCTCTCATGGTTACAAACATATCTTCTCATGTTACAAACAGATACTCTCATGGTTACAAACAGATCCTCTCATAGTTACAAACAGGTCCTCTCATGTTACAAACAGATCCTCCCATGTTACAAACAGATCCGATTATAATTACAAACAGTTCCTCTCATGATTACAAACAGATCCTCTCATGTTACAAATAGATCCAATGATGCTTACAAACAGATCAGATCATGTCACAAACAGATCCTCTCATGTTACAAACAGTTCCTCTCATGGTTACAAACAGATCCTCTCGTGGTTGCAAACAGATCCTCTCATGTTACAAACAGAACCTCCCATGTTACAAACAGATCCTCTAATGTTACAAACAGATCCGATCATAGTTACAAACAGTTCCTCTCATTTTACAAACAGATCCTCTCATGTTACAAACAGATCATATCATGGTTACAAACAGATCCTTTCATGTTACAAATAGATCCTCTCATGTTACAAACAGATCCTCTCATGTTACAAACAGATCCTCTCATGTTACAAACAGATCCTATCATTCTTATAAATAGATCCTCTCGATATTATGAACAGATCTTCTGAGTGTCATAAACAGATCCTCTCAGATTTATGAACAGATTCTATGAGTGTCATAAACATATGCTCTCAGGGTTATAAACATATCCTCTCAGGATTTTTCACACATTTCTTCTTCTTCTTCATCGTACGCAGTCAGACATCAACCTTTATTTTTTCGAAAAAAGCAGCGGTCATCCTGAGGCTGTCGACACTGCCATAGAGCTTGTCTAGTGTTGCCACTGGTGATGGCCACATCTGCTTTCTCTGATCCTCGTATGTCCGGCAGTTTTGCAGCAAATGCTCAGCGGTCATTTTCCCGGTACCACACGGGCATTCGTCAGTGCCACCTATCTTCAATTTGGTGAATAGGTGGTACCTCAGTCTATTGTGGCCAGTGCGAAGTCTGAAGACCACGACCTGCTCTCTTCTGTTCAACTGGTAATAGGCATCGTTTTTTGTGTAGCCAGTATATTCGGTTTCCCATTTGGTCCTGTATCTAGCTCTAATAAGCCGTTTTAACTCTTCGTATGTCATACTAGTATCTTTCACACTTTAAAACATGTTATCTTCTTCTGTGATAGTTATGGTGGCGAACTTAAAACGCTCATTGTAGGCCAAGTCTTGTTAATTTTGTGTGATTTGTTAGTTGTTTTCGTTCGTTCTTATTCCCTGACAAGGCTCTTGTGGCCGTTACGAAGATTTTGGTTTTATCTGTCCTGGTGCAGTCAAGGAGCCATTACCAATTTGAGTTTGTATTTATTAACAACAGGAAAGAAGAAATGCAAAATCATTATTGCCACGAGATAGTACACGTGATGATTGTGATTTCGATAATAAGTTGTGTGATTCAGTATTTTCTGTCCAAAAATGGATCAAAGTGCACGCGTTGAGAGTGACCACTAGGCTTTCATCTCTCTGCAACGTGACTATTTCACATGTTGACCTACCACAGCCGCTGATGTTGAGTGGTTCATTAAGGCAAAGGCAAATGAAGAAGACTAACATCTGGTCAGGTAAAACATACTGATCAGACATGTTAGTCAGGGTCAGGCAAAACATACTGATCAGACATGTTAGTTAGAGTCAGGAAAAACATACTGATCAGACATGTTAGTTAGTCAGGAAAAATCTACTGATTAGACATATTAGTCAGAGTCAGGAAAAACATACTGATCAGACATGTTAGTCAGATTAAGGTAAAACATACTAATCAGACATGTTAGTTAGAGTCAGGAAAAACATACTGATCAGACATGTTAGTTAGTCAGGAAAAATCTACTGATCAGACATATTAGTCAGAGTCAGGCAAACCATTCTGATCAGACATGTTAGTCAGAGTCAGGCACAACATAATGGCGAAGACCTCACCTCGACTTACTTGTAATCCTCTCTGAAAACGGGTTGTTTTCACGCATCCTGGCTAACGGGTTGGGAATCGACGTGATCCACATAGTAGTTAGTGACACGCAGATGAAACCAAGCACACACAACCCCCTGGAGAACCCTGATTCACTTTCATCAGCACGCTCGGGATATGATGAAAGCTATAACAAACCACCCCTTTATGTTCTTTTCAGGGTACATCTGCTCATTGTGGGCATTCAACAAAGACAAAGGTAGTCAAAACGTAGACGTTGTTAACTGAACTTAACTTAACGTATTTATACTGTTTTAAAAGACTCTACACAGTCTGTATACAGCCAGTCTTTTGGAGGACAGTCTGTATACAACCAGTCTTTTGGAGGTTGGTTTTTATCGATGTGCGAGTCCATCTTAAACACTAGAGCTGAGTAGACCCGCAGCTCATTAGGCGCCAACTATAGCTGCTCTTAACAAACCACCTGGAGAAAGGCACACATAACTTGGGTAGATTTTGAATTTGAATTTTAATAGCGGCCGTTAAGCCTACTCTTTTCAATTTCCAACTGCCAAGGGATTTTTTAACGTGCTCGACACCGAACACGCAAGTCCGATCTCGCTTCCCAGAGATCAGCGGAATTTTTACCAGAAGTTCCACGTGAAAAAAATCCGGTCTCCATGGTTATTCAAACACGCGACCTCCGGCATCTGAGGCGGACACCTTACCTCGAGGACACTGAGTCCCCACCGCTGTCGTTGATAAAGGGCTTGAATTGTACTAGTCGTCAGCCTATTTATGAGGTGGGCCGTTTAACTTTATCTGTGTGGTTACTTTCACAAACAGTAAGCTAGAAACCCATTTGCAGCTGGGTGAACTTGAACAAATGAAAGCTTTAAAAGTGGGATAGAAATTATAAAAATCAAGCCTTTGTATTGTAACTTTTAATATAATTGCTAAGCATGTCAAGAGTGTCTGCAGGTGTCATCATGATACAGTTGAACAATATGACGTTATAATTGCAGCTGTTAAAAGATGGCCACCAACTATTGACAGAGGGGCAGAGTCCTGTTATCTGGTTATTTGAGTAGCGAAAGTGTGACGCCTATAGAAATTCATCAGCGAATGGAGGTACAGTACGGTGATGCATGTCTTTCACTCCAGCAAGTGTATGAGTGGAGTAGGACAATCCCAAACGGCGTGGGTTCTGTGACAGACTGTTCACGACCGGGTCAGGCACACAGAGTCGTGATGCCAGAGTCGATGCAGATGACGCATCGCAAAGAACAAAAAAGATAAATCTTTGTGACAGACTCTTCACGACCGCGTCAAGCACACAGAGTCGTGACACCAGAGTCGATGGCAGCCGATGACGCTTCACAGAGAAAAATAAAGGAAAATCGCTGATTGCATGATTTCTCTCATTTCTATCCCGCTTGGGAAGTTTTCATTTATAGCCCCTTGTACATTTTTACAAGCTTTAATTGAACTTGACATGACCGTTGTCCGTTTTCGCGGACTTCTATATCTCCCATTTAACCAACTTCCCCATAACTTAGCTAGCTCAAATCGTGTACACAGCCTCTACTAGTGGGACCTGTTAATCTAATACATGTTAGCGGATCCTGGGCAGGTCATTAAATAACTTGCACTGAATAATAATTTGTATTTTTTTTTAAATGTCACTTGCATCGACAGTGAGATCAGAAACTTTATGTCTGATTCGGACAGGCACATGCGATCATTGAGTGAACAATCATGAACCGTCTGAAGTAGACACTAAAGATGATGCAGGTGAAGAAATTGACCCGAACGACGATCGTTTTCGAAGATTAAAAGGAAGGGGAAGGCGTGGGCTAGTGGATAAGTGACACTGCTCACAACCAGAAGGTGCTGGGTTTGATCCCCCTCACAGCACCGGCCGTTACCCCCGGGGAAGCAAACCCTTAAAAAATGCAGGAAGAAGCAGACTCTTACATAAAATGAATGCTGAAGTCTGATGCACTGGGCCAAAAGGCGCAAAATGAAAAACACAGTGCAACGCACACCGTCTTATTTGTAAACCCAAAACGCCAATACATGAATTCACCAAAGAAACACAACATTTAACAAATAATACACTTCTGTAGTTCCAAAACAAAACACACACCATAGAATAAATAACAGTAAGTAATGCTTACTTACTTACTTACTTAGTCGCTCCTCTTCTACCGTGAGGTGTAGAGGTTTGCCAAAGAGAACGCCATACTGCTCTATCCCCGTCTTTTTCCTGGCCTCTTTCCAATCCAGCCATCTATCACTTAGGGACTGTCGTATGTTGTCTTCCCAACGTACTTTGGAACGTCCTCGGGGTCTGCATCCTTGACTTTTGATCTCCCATGATCGCTTTGGTATCCGATCTTCTTCCATTCTACAGACATGGGCAAACCACTGTGGTTGGGAATGCTCCACTCGTGTCTGCAGGGGTTGAACTTCAAGATTGCTACGTATTGTCAGGTTACGGATCTTGTTTATTTTCGTCACCTGAACCGCCTTTCTTATGTACCTCATTTCTGAAGTTTGTAATTGCCTTTCTTGGGCTGTAGTCATTGCCCATGACTCACATCCATATGTCAGGACAGGCAGATAGGTCGAGCGATATACATCCATCTTTGTTTTCCTGCTTATTTCTCTTCTACTGAGGAAACCTCTGTTTATTGCATGGAACATTCTACCTGCTGCTGCCCTTCGTGCAGTTAACTCCTCTTTGATTCCTCCCCTGCTGTCTATTACCACTCCTAGATATTTAAAGTTGCTGACCTGCTCTAGTGCTCGTGTTCCCAGGGTTATCTGATGTCTCTTCTCATCTCTGGCGATCACCATGATTTTTGTTTTGGAGTTGCTGATGTGCATTCCTCTCTTCTTCCCAGACCTGCAAGTTGATCTGGAGATGTGCTTTGGTTTTCGTGATCAGGGCCACATCGTCTGCAAATGCTAGTTCCGATGTGTAACTTGGTCTCATCTTCCAGTACCCTACTTCATACTTTTTTGTCCGTTCCTTGCAGGCTTTGATGACTTCATCCATGAGGAGTATGAAAAGGTACGGTGATAGAATGTCCCCCTGTCTTACTCCGCTAGTGGTCTTGAACTCTCCTGACTTTTGATTTGATTTCCGAACATAATTTCTGCATGTTTTATAGAAACTCTATATGGCAGAGATCAGGGGTCATGTGATGTTCTTCCTTGTCAGGCACTCCCAGAGTTTGTCCCAAGGAACTTTATCAAATGCTTTCTCCAAATCCAAGTATGTAATGCTACGATCTGATAACTGCAAGATGGGAGGGGTTTATCACCCTTTCACATGCACACACACACACGCACACACACACACACTAACACGCACCCTCAAGGTTTTGCCCTTCCAATGCATTGTGGCTGAGGTTTACTACTGAGATCGCCCTAACTAGCATCGGTAATTTTAGAGGTGCACACGCATCAAAGCACTGGTTAATAAGTGCTGATATCGCCTAAAAGACTACGGTCTGGTGTGGAAAAGGGCGTATGTACCTCAGCCAGTACAATACAGAGAGGGAAACCATTTACAAAAACAAAACACAAAAAACACACAAAAACTTCGTTATTTAACAGTGCTCAGTTTGTTTTAACTTAAATTAACTTTATGTTTCTTTCATTACATTTCCTTGCTCTAGAAACTATGCGCATGCAATCTATTATTGAATGCATTAATTGTCCCTGCCTGGAAGCGATTTGGCCCACATTGTTAGATTCTTCCCGCCGTTATCTTTTTCATTCACAGACATCTTATGCAACTCTGCTCTGTCAGTTTCCCTTCCCCAGTCAATGCTGGTCTATTTAGCACATTTGTCATACTTTAAATCTTGCCAGTGATCGTGCTAAGAGGGTTAAAATGGCTATCTGTGTTTAGTCAGCCAATAGCTGGGGTGTGAAGATCACCGGTCCCTTGCGGTGGATAAGGAGCCAGGGTTAGATACAGTATTTTTCCCAACTGCACGCGTTGAGAGTGACCACTAGGCTTTCATCGCACCAGCTACGTGACGATCGCCAATATTGACCTACGAGGTCGTGTTAAAAAGATCAAATTGGTTATCAGTGTGTGGTCAGCCAAGATTATGAGGTATCAAACTGGCCCGTAGCTATTATTCTATATTGCCCGCGAATTGATTCGCCTTTTATCGTACGACTAGAAATTACAAGTGTAGACAAGAATATTGGACAATATCTGTTGTATTAGAGTTATAGTTCATTTTTCAAAGATATAAATATGGTCTGATTAGGGAAAAGACATTACATTTGAGATTGATGTGCACACACAGAGATGGTAACACGGATTGTAGAATATTCAAAATAGAAATTATCCAAGGCATTCATTATACACGTGGCCAACAAGCAATGGTCCTAATAGCTGGAAAAACATTAGAAGTGCAATGTGGAATAAAACAAGGATTCATACTCTCCATTTATTTATTCCACAGTGTTTCAACCGGAGTTCTCAGGAGTTTCGTGAGAAATCGTTAGCAGTTCTGCGAGAAGAAATGATAAATAGATTAATCGTATGCAAATGTATGTTTTGAGTAATTTTTGTGTTTATTTTCATATTCGCAGTTTTATTATGCAGTAGAGACATGCGGTCAAACCAAAGAAGGGTGGACGAGAAAGAGTACACCATGGTGGACAAGAAGTGAAGAGAATAACCCCAAAAAAGAAAAAGGCAAACAAGCAAAAGAGGCTAGGAATACAGAAGAACAAACAAAGAAATATAAAAAATATTTACATTTAAGAGAACAGAGGCAAAGAAGACTTGTGCTCAAGGCCAAGCAGAAATCCTGGGAGAAATTTCTAGAGAAACTGGAAAATAATGCTGGAGAAAACCAGAAGCTATTCTGAAGGACCCTAAAGGACATGATGAAGGAACAGGGATGCCCCCTGAAATTTGTTAAAGATAAACATGGTGCGCTGCTGACCGCCCAGAAGAGGTAAGGAACAGATGGAAATAATATTTCTCAGATCTCCTTAGAATGGAGGAAAACCAAGCTCTGGAAGTAACAGTCCCAATCTCAGAAAATGGAGCCATGGAGGGGAACGATAATATCACAATGGAAGAACTAAAGGCAGCATTGGAGAAAATTAAGATTGGTAAAGCAGCAGAACATGATGATAAAAAACTAGAGATGGTTAAATACATGGGGACGGCAGTAGAGATACTATTCATGAATTTCTTAAGGTTGCTTGGCGTCACAAGAAGATAGCAAGAGATTGGGACACACCATGGGAGTGCTGGACAAGGAAGAATATTCCAGGATCCCTGATCTGTGCCATACTTAGTTTCTATAAAACATGCAGAAATTATGTGCGGACATCAAATCAAAAGTCAGGAGAGTTCAGGACCACTAGCGTACTTTTTCATACTAAACATGGATGAAGTCATCAAACCCTGCAAGGAACGGACAAAAAAGTATGAAGTAGGTTACGGGAAGATGAGATCGAGTTACATATCTGAGCTAGCATTTGCAGATGGCATGGCCCTGATCACGAAATTCGAGGCACATCCCCAGATCATCTTGCAGGTCTGGGAAAAAGAGTTGAAGAAGAGAGATATGCACACCAGCAACTTCAAAACAAAAACCATGGTGATCTCAAGAGATGAGAAGAGGCATTAGAGAACACTGAGAACACGACTACTAGGGCAGATCAGCCACTTCAAATATCTAGGAGTGGTAAAAGGCAGCAGGGGAGGAATCAAAGAAACATTTAATTGCACGAAGGGCTGCACCTAGTAGACTTTACAAGATATAAACAGGGGATTCCTCAGCAAAAGAGAAATAAACAAGATGTGTGTATACCGCTCGACCTATGTGCCTGTCCTGAAATATGGATGTGAGTCATGGGCAATAACCACGGCCCAAGAAAGGCAACTACAATCTTCAGAAATGAGATCCCTCAAAAAAAAGCGGTTCAGGTGACAAAAATAGACAGACAATACGTAGCAACCTCGAAGCCCAACTCCTGCAGACACGAGCGGAGCAGTCCCAACAACATGGGCTTGGACAAGTCTGTTTATTACGAGTGGAGCAGTCCCAACTACAGGGGCTTGGACAAGTCTGTTTATTACGAGCGGAGCAGTCCCAACTACAGGGGCTTGGACAAGTCTGTTTATTACGAGTGGAGCAGTCCCAACTACAGGGGCTTGGACAAGTCTGTTTATTACGAGTGGAGCAGTCCCAACTACAGGGGCTTGGACAAGTCTGTTTATTACGAGTGGAGCAGACCCAACTACAGGGGCTTGGACAAGTCTGTTTATTACGAGCGGAGCAGTCCCAACTACAGGGGCTTGGACAAGTCTGTTTATTACGAGTGGAGCAGTCCCAACTACAGGGGCTTGGACAAGTCTGTTTATTACGAGCGGAGCAGTCCCAACTACAGGGGCTTGGACAAGTCTGTTTATTACGAGTGGAGCAATCCCAACTACAGGGGCTTGGACAAGTCTGTTTATTACGAGCGGAGCAGTCCCAACTACAGGGGCTTGGACAAGTCTGTTTATTACGAGTGGAGCAATCCCAACTACAGGGGCTTGGACAAGTCTGTTTATTACGAGCGGAGCAGTCCCAACTACAGGGGCTTGGACAAGTCTGTTTATTACGAGCGGAGCAGTCCCAACTACAGGGGCTTGGACAAGTCTGTTTATTACGAGTGGAGCAGTCCCAACTACAGGGGCTTGGACAAGTCTGTTTATTACGAGCGGAGCAGTCCCAACTACAGGGGCTTGGACAAGTCTGTTTATTACGAGTGGAGCAGTCCCAACTACAGGGGCTTGGACAAGTCTGTTTATTACGAGCGGAGCAGTCCCAACTACAGGGGCTTGGACAAGTCTGTTTATTACGAGCGGAGCAGTCCCAACTACAGGGGCTTGGACAAGTCTGTTTATTACGAGCGGAGCAGTCCCAACTACAGGGGCTTGGACAAGTCTGTTTATTACGAGCGGAGCAGTCCCAACTACAGGGGCTTGGACAAGTCTGTTTATTACGAGTGGAGCAGTCCCAACTACAGTTGTTTGGGCATGTCTGTGGAATGTAATAAGATCGGATAACAATGCGATAATAGAAGGCAAAAAGTCAAGGACGCAGACCCCCAGGACGTCCGAAAGTACGTTGGGAAGACAACATATGACATTTCTTAAGTGACCGAGGGCTGGATTGGAAAGAGGCCAGGAGAAAGACGGCGGCTAGAACAGTATGGCGTTCTCTCTGGCAAATCTCTAAACCTTACGGTAGAAGAGGAGCGACCAAGTAAGTATATACGATTGTGGTTATTTGTGTTTATTTTGTGTGTAAGGTTTGAAGTTTCTTGAACAGGCGATTTGATTTCATTTTTATTTTTGTATTTTCAATAAACTTTGAGAACACGCCAGGTATTTTTATCTTAAATCAGCTATCAGAAAAAAATGGATGATGTTTTCCTTATGAACCTAAAGTTTATGAAAGAGCAAGAAAGATATTAATAATGATATATAATAATGTATATGCAGGTGTTCCCTGAAACATGAATATTATTTCAACGGTTCCACAAGGTTAAAAAGGGTTGAGAAGAGAAGCTATATTCAGTATAATGAGAAATGTCAGAAATAATTCGAATCCGGAACCATATATTGAGCGTGCTAATAAGGTTAATGTGTCATTCCTTATGTGATCAGCCTAAATATGGGCTATCAAACTCTTTGCTCGCAACCCACGACGGCGATGTATGCAGTCCTCGACGCCATTGTATGTGCTCATCAACTTGATTTAATTCTAGTTGTGATTAGGGATAATACAATTTGGACAAGAATATACAGCAGTATACATGTATGTTGGGGTCGATGTAGTCAAGAGTGTAGGCACGTCTCTCATAGCGATGAACGGAAACGGTGGGCGATCGAATCCCGTAAGTTTCAAGCAACCCTTGGTCTTTCGGGAGATAAGACCAGAGTACCTTCATCCTGAGACCTCTAGTCGTCTTCTTCTTCGTTCATCCTCAGATCAAGGTACCGGTTTCTCTTACAAAGGACACCGTTGTTTGAAAGGCTGTTTCATCTCCGTACAACCTATGTCTCATATCTGTCTCACGAGGCCAGCATTGTTCTCTCTTTTCCTGCGTAAGCATGCAGCTTTGTAGGATGTGTTCCACGGTCATGATATGCTCCCCATATGGGCACATGTATTCTGTCTCAAACCTCATTTTGTTGTAAAGATGACTCTTAAGTCTGTTATGCCCAGTTCTCAATCTGAAGATGATGACTTGCTCTTCTCCAGTTAAGTTATAGTAGTTGTCTTCTTTTCGGAAGTCGGGGTGTTGATCAGCCCATTTTACCCTGAAGTTGGTTTTAATAATGGTCTTGGCCTCATTATATGTGATACTCAGGTCTGTTTTTGGGGATGCTCCTCCACTCTTTGCTAGTTTGTCTGCAGCTTCATTGCCTTCAATATTGCAGTGGGATGGGATCCACTGTATGACCAACCTTGGGTGTTCTGCTGAGAGCTGTGGCAGGGAGAACATACATTGCTCGAGATCTTCATCTTTGTGTTGTTTTAGTGCTGCTATTACTGGCGTGGCATCAGTCAGGAATACTATGTTTTCTTCGTGGACATCTTTATCTTGGATTACAAGCTCAGCTGCGGCCTTCAGTGCCTCTGCTTCTCTCTAGTCGTTTCAACCCAATAGTCTTGCCACTGATCGAAGATAACTCGGGACAAGAGGGATATTGATGACCAGCGCAGTCACTTTCTCACTATAATCCAAATACAGCGTACATCACATTAAGCCAAAACCGTCTATTGTTGTGGCCATCGTCGCTTGAGATAACCAATAATAATAATAATAACAATTATTATTATTATTATTATTATGTATCGTATTAGTAAAGGTAAAAGTAAGTCCCGTGGCAACAATTGTATTCGGGTATTAAGATAAGTTTTGATGTACTAAGCCGCAGACTCTGTGAGGTGGGGTGGCCAGGTTCTTTCATTGCTGTTTTTACTTTTTCTAACTCATACGTCAGGTTTCCACTTACAGCTGGGACGACTGGAGCAGCAGTCGTACCAGGCACGAGTCACTGCCCGGCTTTTCTTTCTGTCCGCTTATGGTTTCGAACCCTAGCCCTCTGTAATCCGAGTCTAGCAAGCCTGCTCACTGTCGATTAGGCTACACGCTTCATCGTATTAGAGGTATTGTTTATTTTTCCAAAACATAAACATTTCCTAAATAGAGAGAACACATCGATTATATGGGAGATTACTGTGCGCAAAATAGATTAAAAACAGATTATAAAACGATCAAAATAGAAAGTGAAAAGTCCACCCGGATAACCAAGAAAAAAATCCAAAAAAGAAAAAGTATATTCGTGTAGGGCAGGTTTTCGCCAAGTTCTTTCATGGTTGGTCAATCCTAGCTAACGCACGTTTTTCGCTTAGATCAAAGTTATTACATATTTTTTAAATCTCTGCCTTCCTGTGGAGTCGCGTAGCGCGCTGGCTTCGTATCTGAGTGGTCCTGGGTTCATTCCCCAGTTGAGGTGGCAATGTTTTTTTCAGACCGCAATGGGTCCCGGGTCGACCCAGCCTTAATGGGTGCTGGTTCAGTCCGGAAAGTAAAAGCGGCGAGGGAGAGGACGTGGCTACCGCCCTCATATAGCAGAGCCTTTGAAATGTGAGATTGCTAACATCTCACACCCCTACGGCAGTAATGCTATGGGTTACTTTACTTTACTCCTGGGCAACATTTTCTCAAACTAATAATATTAGTTTACTATGACAAATAAGGATGGTTACAGCATCAAACTTGTGCTGTGAGGTGTGTTTGCGCATTACTGAAAAGTTGGGACGGCGTGGGCTAGTGGTTAAGTGACACGGCTCACAACCAGAAGTTGCTGGGTTCGATCCCCATCACAGCACCGGGGAAGAAAACCCTTAGAAAATGCAGGAGGAAGCAGACCCTTACATAAAATGCATGCTGAAGTCGGATGCACTGGGCCGACAGGCGCAAAATAAAAACCATAGTGCAACGCACACCGCCCTGTGGAATAGAGAAATACGGCGAACGAAAAAATATATATAAAACTGAAAAGACAAATACAGGCACGGCAGACTCTGCCGCACCCAGATCACAATTGAGAGAAGTCGGCTGTGAAGTCGTCGTCATTTAAGTTCCTAAGCCTTGTCGAAGGAGTTTCCTCTCTGCGATCTGAGCATCTTGTGTGATGCTACCACGTCAGGCGCACAACGGTTCTGTGCAAGTATCTGCTAGGAGGTAACATCCATGTTGAAGTGTTTAGAGACACTTAAAGACACTGCCTCTGCAGCGTTTCTTCTGTCCCCCTGATGAATGTCTGCATTCTCTGAGCGGACACCTTACCTCGAAACTACTGAGCATTGATCGATATTTTAAAATTAGATTTACAGCAAAAACAAGCGACATAAACTAGACCAAGACAATGATTATTGCCAAAGAGCTAACTGGTGTAACCATCGAAGGAAACAAATTAAGTAAGTATACCAATTCCCATACCTGAGTCAAATCATAATAGAAGATGTACGATGACAAATTGAAATAAGATTATAAGTGCCTTGGCAAAGAAGTGGTTGACAGTTTTAAATATCTAGTGTCGATTGTCAGTGATGAAGGATCAAAATGTGACGTGTTAGCCAGAATAGCACAGACAATAGCGGCGCTTGCACGGCTTAACAAAATCTGGTAAGATAAACGATTAGCACTATGCACAAAAATCAGATTAATGCGTACAAAACCTACCTGGAGGCAGCATATATTTCCAGAGGTGGTAGAAAATATACCAGGTATTGGAAACAAAAACTGCCAGACTGAAAAAAAAGAAGAGATACAACCCTGAGCTACATAACGAAAAACTACCCAAGCATGGACTGAACCCATGCATACACCGACGGTTCTGTAACAAACACAACACAGAACGGAAGGGCAGGAGCATTCCTGAGTCTACCAAATGGCAGAAATATAACACTGTCATTGCCAACTGGAAAATACACAAGTAATTTCAGAGCGAAGGCAGAGGCACTGAGGGTGGCAGTGGAAGAAATGGTGACAGGTAAAAGGATTGAAAGCCATATAGTTCTGCTTACAGATGCCCTAGCCGTAGTCACAGCACTAAAAAGCCAGTAAAATACTAAACTTAATGATTTAAGAGCAGTACTCTGTCAACTATGCCAGCAGTCCTCGCCAAAAAGAGTAGTGGTACAGTGGGTTCCATCCCACTGCAACATCCAAGGCAACGAGGAGGCAGACAGACTGGCAAAAGACGGTGCAAGACTACCACAACCAGATACTAGTATGACATACGAAGAGTCAAAACGGCTTATTAGAGCTAGATACATGACCAAATGGGAAACAGAACATACTGGCTACACAAAAAACGATGCCTATTACCATTTGAACAGAAGAGAGCAGGTCGTGGTCTTCAGATTCGCACTGGTCACAATAGACTGAGGTACCACCTATTCACCAAATTGAAGATAGGTGGCACTGACGAATGCTCGTGTGGTACCGGGAAAATGACCGTTGAGCATTTGCTGCAAAACTGCCCGACATACGAGGATCAGAGAAAGCAGATGTGGCCATCACCAGTGGCAACACTAGACAAGCTCTATGGCAGTTTCGACAGCCTCAGGATGACCGCTGCTTTTTTCGAAAATAAAGGTTGACGTCTGACAGCGTAAGAAGAAGAAGAAGAAGAAGAAGATTAATGCGTACACTGGTCCTGTCAATATTCCTTTGTGCTCGTAAGACATGGACAGTTACAGTTGACCTTCAGCAAAGGATTCAGGCCTTGAAGATGAGATGTTTCCGAAGACTTTTAAACGTCACGTACAAAGATCGAGTTACAAATGAGGAAATACAAGATAGAATTACAACAGCAATTTGGCTTTTTGAAGACCTCTTGGCAACTGTCAAAAGAAGGAAACTCGCTTGGTACGGTCACATATCAAGATCAAATGGTCTTGCAAATACGATCCTCCACGGAAAGGTGCAAGGCAGACGACAAAGAGGCCGTCCCAAAAAGAGGTGGGAGGACAATATAAAAGAATGGACCAATCTCCGACCAGAGGCACATGCAGCGGCCGCTGACAGAGAAGGGTGGCATGGTGTTGTGAGGATGTCTTCGTGTGTGCCCCAACGACCTCACCGGTTACGGGATGACCTGACCTGACCTAACCTGGCAATGAAGTTATTAAGAAAGAAACCGAGAGTCCTAATTTCAGGTAGCATTTGTATACCACTATGGAAAAGAGTCCTGACCTCGTGTGTCTGGTCTGTGACCTTGTACGGTTTTGAATCACGGAGAATACATAAAAGAGAGGAGAAATACTTGGAGAATTTTGAGATGCAGTGTTAAAAGAAGATTAATAAAGTAAGATGGACAGAGAGACAATTAAACAAAAGGAGGTTTGTGGATGTGGGAGAGGAAAGAAAGCTGTTCCAAAATATACAAAAACAACGAGCTTGACTTGGCCACAACCTACGTCATTGGGACATACTGAAGACAGTCTTGGAATACAGGACAGGAAATGAGAGGTAGGGGCAGGTTAACAATATTTTGGTTACACGGGCATGCAGAGATATGGTGGTGAACACCTGTGTTGAGATAAAGATATTTTGGTGACACGGGCATGCAGAGATATGGTGGTGAACACCTGTGTTGCGATAAATACGGCCCCAGTTGATAGGCAGAACTAGCAAGACATAATTCTAAACTTGTTAACTGGTGATGATGAAACTTATGTGGTCTAAATGAGAACTCGTGTAAATGAAAAAAACAGCAACAAACCATTTCATGCATACATGGATGGGCTACATATGAACACGAAGGTAATGGTGAAAGGTCACTACTAATTTTTTTTTCAAACGTCAACTGTGACAAAAGAAAGTTATGTTGGTCCCCACTATCGTGGCTTGGGAAATAATGATTGACACCAAGTTAAGATTGTTTTGATTGTTTAATTCCAATGTTGTCAGTACTCATGTAACGAGCAGAAACTTGCAGTATGACAAAGGCAGTATAGAGAAAACTCATGTCGTTAGTCTATAAATGTCTATGAAGGTTGATGGGTATAGACCGACAAGACATGGTGAGGAATGAAGACCTACGGAAAAGGAACCAACAACAACCAGTAGAGCCACATATCAAAGGTAGGAAAAAGATAGGACACACACTGCGGAAAACACCATAAAACGTTGTGAAACAGGGCTTGACATGGAATCTAACGGGAAGAGGAAATGAAATAGATAAAGAAACACATGGAATAGGGACTGAAAATGAATTTCAACTTAAGAGATGCAGAAAGCGCAGCACACGATCAAACTTGTTGGAGGAGGTTCGTCATTGACCTATGTCCCGAAACGAATGACGGACTGATTGATGGATTTACCACGTTCCGATGGATAACTAGACAAAACGATGTCGCTGGAACAGAGAGAGCGAGAGAGCGAGAGGAAAATTCCGAAACTGGAAGTTCTGATTTTTTTTAAATTTTTTGTTTGCGTCTTTGGCATGCGAACCACGTTGTCAGCCCAGTCGTACCTCCGAGACAACTCGACATCTCGCAATAAAGTGCGTTCTCTGATTTCAACATTGTGGATTCGATGTCTGATCGAGATCCCGAGGACGCGTCTTTCCATCGCTCGTTGAGTAACTCGTAGTTTCTCTGTATCCGCGTTGCGTAGATTCCACACTTCAAATCCGTAGATCATGGCTGGTATGACCGTAGATTCCACACGTCACATCCGTAGATCATGGCTAGTATGACCGTAGATTCCACACGTCACATCCGTAGATCATGACTGGTATGACCGTAGATTCCACACGTCACATCCGTAGATCATGGCTGGTATGACCGTAGATTCCACACGTCACATCCGTAGATCATGGCTGGTATGACCGTAGATTCCACACGTCACATCCGTAGATCATGGCTGGTATGACCGTAGATTCCACACGTCACATCCGTAGATCATGGCTGGTATGACCGTAGATTCCACACGTCACATCCGTAGATCATGGCTGATATGACCGTAGATTCCACACGTCACATCCGTAGATCATGGCTGGTATGACCGTAGATTCCACACGTCACGTCCGTAGATCATGGCTGGTATGACCGTAGATTCCACACGTCACATCCGTAGATCATGGCTGGTATGACCGTAGATTCCCCACGTCACATCCGTAGATCATGGCTGGTATGACCGTAGATTCCACACGTCACATCCGTAGATCATGGCTGGTATGACCGTAGATTCCACACGTCACATCCGTAGATCATGGCTGGTATGACCGTAGATTCCACACGTCACATCCGTAGATAATGGCTGGTATGACCGTAGATTCCACACGTCACATCCGTAGATCATGGCTGGTATGACCGTAGATTCCACACGTCACATCCGTAGATCATGGCTGGTATGACCGTAGATTCCACACGTCACATCCGTAGATCATGGCTGGTATGACCGTAGATTCCACACGTCACATCCGTAGATCATGGCTGGTATGACCGCAGAATTGAAAAGGTGTGGCACCCTTGCCATGGTGTTTTCTACAGAAGCAGGAGTATAGACTTGATGGTATTGACTCTAGACCAGGCCGTAGCTCTTCGTCTGGAGACCCCCCGATCTGTGGTGTAGGTAGCATTTATTTCCTGCCTCAAGTTTATGTAGGAGCTGACATCTTCGATCGGCTCATTTCCAAGCTTGATCTTGCATTTTCGGCAGTATGGGTTTCGGAGACAGTGTGTTTTCTTTTTTGTTCATTCGTAGTCCGACACCTCTACCGACCTCACCCAGTTCGTTCAGTGAGTCTCGGGTCACCTCGGTGGTGTGGCTGATGAGTGCAATGTCATCGGCAAAGCGTAGGTGGGTGAGCCTTTCTCCATCTATATTTCTGCCACCAGCTGCCGAACTCAGCTATTGTAAGATGTCATCAAACGCTGTTGCGAAAAGCTTTGGAGAAATTGTGTCGCCCTGCCGCACTCCTCTTACTAGTGGAATAGTTATTGGACTGTAGTACAGAATAATTCCCGTACTGCAACCTACGTTTATTTCTTCGATCGTACTCGTATAATTTCCGGCCATGACTTGGTTTCGTAGAACACTTATCACGGAATTGATCTCAATATTGTCGAAGGCTTATTCAAACCTGTAAACACTAGACATATGGGCAAACGTAGTTCACGTGGTCTCTCAAGCAGCTGGTGGATTGTGTGTATGTGGTCAGTATTGGAGAACCATCTTCTGAATCTTGTCTACTCACGGGGAGGTCCAGTTGTTGGCCGATCCTGTTGACAAGGACTTTGGAAAAAATTGTGTATATATATATATATATATATATATATATATATATATATATATATATATATATATCGCTTTGCTAACATGACAGAAAGCAAGGAAAAAAAGAAAAAGAAGAAAAGAAAGAAAGAAGAAGAAGGAGAAGAACAAAAAGGAAGAAGAAATAGAAGCATAAGAAATAAAGAGAGAAAAACAAGAAGAAGAAGAAGAAGAAGATTAAGAAGAAGAAAAAGATGAATAAGAAGAAAAAGAAGAAGTAAAAAAACGAAGAAGTAAAGGAAGAAAAATAATATAAGAAGATATAAAGAAAGAAGAAGTAGAAAAAGAAGAAGAAGATATAGATCAGCTCCATTCATTCTATGAAGAAGATGATGATGAATAGTGACGGTTCCCTTATCTCACTGCATCATTAATTCACCAGAGGCTCAATTATTTAATTGATCAATGAATTTTAAAGACGGTTGTCTTGTTGTTGTTCCGGACTCAGCAGCATCCGGACTCTCGACCTTCGGCCCAATGCCATGTAGTGATATCTGCGCGTGTTTGTCAGTTGTCTAGTACAATCCAAAGCGTTTGATTTATCTGACCTCAGAGGATAAGTATTTTCTCAACATAAGCGAGCAATGAGCACTCAAAGAGATGATGATCAACGGTTTCCTATGGGTGTGTACACGCTGGCACTCAGGAATGACTCTTTTAAAGTCAACTGTTGGGAGGAAGATATACGTCTGGTCAGGCAAAATATACTGGTCAGACATGTTAGTCAGGGTCAGGCGAAATATACTGGTCAGACATGTTAGTCAGGGTCAGGCGAAATATACTGGTCAGACATGTTAGTCAGGGTCAGGCGAAATATACTTGTCAGACATGTTAGTCAGGGTCAGGTAAAATATACTGGTCAGACATGTTAGTCAGGGTCAGGTAAAATTTACTGGTCAGACATGTTAGTCAGGGTCAGGTAAAATATACTGATCCAGACATGTTAGTCAGGGTCAGGCGAAATATACTGATCAGACATTTTAGTCAGGGTCAGGCAAAATGTACTGAAGAGACATGTTAGTCAGGGTCAGGCGAAATATACTGAAGAGGCATGTTAGTAAGGGTCAGGCAAAATACGCTGACCAAGACCCCTCATCTCGGCTTCCTAGTAGCCCTCCCTGGAAACGGGCTGTTTTTATGGCACCCTGACTAACGAGATGAGGGATCGACGTGATCCCCGCAGTAATAAGCGACACGCAGATGAATCAAAGCATGGTACAGCCGTCTGACAACTGTAGACACACACACAAAAAATGTTTTAATCAATGTTAAAGCTTGTACCGAAAAATGTAATTTAAAAATATTTACAAGTTCTTCGTCGATTTTGAAGAAGCAAATACTTGTAATTCAGGTCATCCTTTGAGCCACCTTCGCATTGTTGTATATGGATAATCTACATCACTGTCACGTCGTTTGTTATGGAGAATCTACATTACTGTCACATTGTTTGTTATGGAGAATCTACATTACTGTCACATCGTTTGTTATGGAGAATCTACATTACTGTCACATTGTTTGTTATGGAGAATCTACATTACTGCCACATCGTTTGTTATGAAGAATCTACATTACTGTCACATCGTTTGTTATGGAGAATCTACATTACTGTCACATCGTTTGTTATGGAGAATCTACATTACTGTCACATTGTTTGTTATGGAGAATCTACATTAATGTCACATTGTTTGTTATGGAGAATCTACATTACCGTCACATTGTTTATTATGGAGAATATACATTACTGTCACATTGTTATGGAGAATCTACATTACTGTCACATTGAGACCATGTCCTAAAAGACGAGTAATAAATACAAAGGTCTGATCACTTTAGGGTAGAAGGCACTCAAACTCATAGTTTTTAAGTGCATAGCTATTCACCAATATCGAGGGCTTGCTAGGTGTCAAGTAGTCATTTGTGGGGTTCAAATGGAGCTCTGAAAAGAGGGCAGTGAGAAAAAGGTGGGGTGGTGGGGGGGGGGGTGGAGGAGGCTTGACCAAGTGAATAGTGACGTTCCTCAGAACAATAACTTGCTTGTTTTCAGATTCACGTAACAGCAAGGTCGTGCCACTATAGAAATAAACTTGCTGAAAAAAGTAGTCCCTGTTACACCGCGAAACACAATACGATGCACTCCGCTTTGGGAAATTAACCGAAATATGGGTACACAATGAAGGAGTGAACAATTCGTTCTATTTGGGATTGGAAGAGGAAGAGGATAAAGACAGAAAAAAGGAAGCAAGGAAAAAAAGAAAAAGAAGAAACGAAAGCAAGAAGAAGAAGAAGAAGAAAAAGACGAAGATAAAGAAGAAGAAATAGAAGCATAAAAAATAAAGAGAGAAGAACAAGAAGAAAGAAAAATAAGAAACAGAGATTTAAAAAAGTAAAAAACAAGAAGAAAACAAAACAAGAAAACAAAAAGAGACAAGAACAAGATGACAAAAAGAAGAAGAAGAAAAGAAATGAAGAAAAGAATATAAAGAAGATGTAAAAAAAAAAGAAGAAGTAAAAGAATAAACAAAATTTCAGAGGGTATAAAGAAAGAAGAAGTACAAAAAAGAAGAAGAAGATATGGATCAGTTCCTTTCATACTATGAAGAAGATAATGATGAAAAGTGACGGTTCCCTTATCTCACTGCATCACACACTTCTTGTCCCCACTCTCTGGGGCTCTCTCATGTTGATCCACCTCTGATATCAAAACATACTCCCACAGTAAGTTGATGGCTGCTACATCAATTCTAACATTCAGACCCACGTCTGATATCAAACCATGCCCCCACCGTAAGTTGATGACTGGTTCATCAATTCTAACATTGTGTTACATTCAGACCCACGTCTGATATCAAAACATGCTCCCACATTGAGTTGATGACTGGATCATCAATTCTAACATTGTGTAACATTCAGACCCACGTCTGATATCAACACATACTCCCACAGTAAGTTGATGACTGGTTCATAGATTCTAACATTCAGACCCACGTCTGATGTCAAAATATACTCCCACAGTAAGTTGATGACTGCTACATAGATTTTAACATTCAAACCCACCTCTGATATCAAACCATACTCCTACAGTAAGTTGATGACTGGTTCATCGATTCTAACATTCAGACCCACCTCTGATATCAAAACATACTCCCACAGTAAGTTGATGACTACTACATAGATTCTAACATTCAAACCCACGTCTGATATCAAAACATACTCCCACAGTAAGTTGATGACTGTTACATAGATTCTAACATTCTGTAACATAGACTTTCCAGCCGCCTACATAGTTCTGCTTGGGTCAACCATGGGTCAATACTCTCCAAACAAGCACACAAAGTGAGAAGCGGCTCTCATCTCCACGGCGCCACCACTATTTCAAATATTGGCATACCAGAGCTTGTGGCTATTGTCAAATATGGGATTGTGTCCGCTTATTGTTTCTCCTTTTCTTTCTCCTACTCATCATTCTCCTCATCACCTTACTCCTGTTCATCATCTAATACTCATCCATTTTTTCTTCCCCTACTTCCTATCATGTTCCTCTATCTCGTCCTCTTACATCGCCTATTATGCCTCCTCTTTCTTCTCTACTTTATACCCAATCTATTCTTTCTCCCCCTTTTCCTCTTTTACATCCTGATCCTATTCTTCGTCCTCCATTTCTTCATCAACCTCCCTCATATTTTGTCTGCTCCTTCTATTCTACATCCTCATCTAAATCATACTTCTCCTTCTCTTCTTCATTTTATATTTTCTCGTCCTTTCTTCTTTTACACCATCAACTTACTCTTTTTCCCCTCGCCTCTCCTCTTCTACATCCACAACTTATTCTTTATTCTCCTTCTCCTATTCTACATCCTCAGCTCTTTCTTTCTCTTCCTTTTCTCTCTCTACACCCACAACTTATTCTTTCTCCTCCTTCTCTCCTTTTACATCCACAACTTATTATTTCTCCTCCTCTCCTTCTACATCTACAGCCTATTCTTTCTTCTCCTTCTCCTCTTCTACATTTCTACATACTCAGCTTTTTCTTTCTCCTCCTTCTCACATTCTACATCCACAACCTATTCTCTCTTCTCAATCTCCCCTTCTACATACTCAGCCCTTTATTTCTCCTTCTTCTTTCCTCTTTTACACCAACATCCTATTCTTTCTTCTCCTTCTTCTATTCTACATCCTCATCTTTTCTTAATCATCATTCTCTGCTCTTTTCCATCCACAATCTATTCGATTCCCCCCCCTCCCACACCTACCCTCTTCTTCTACATTACTATCCTATTTTTTTTCCTCCATTTCATCTTTCACCTCCTCCTATCCTTGCTCCTCCTCTTCTTCCAATATTTTCTTCTTCCTTCGCCATATCTTCTTCCTCTTGTCCGTCATTCTCTACTTATCACGTACCTCCTTTCCTTATTCTTCATTCCACGTCAAATAATCTCACCAATTTTCTTCTTTAGTGCACGAGTACCAGAGTAGAGTTCTCAAGTCTCGAACCAAATATATCGGGGTCAATCCCAGATATCGGCACTCGTAAGTCAACAATCCTGTAAATGTAAGATTTACTTAAATTCCGGAAAGAAAATCTACCGAGAAAAGACATCGGCCACTCTACGTGTAAAGTTCCCTGGTTTCCCATTACGCTTACTTGACAACAGATGCTCAAAATAACATGGGTGGCGAAACGCAAACATGGAGATATACTAACAGAGTTTGACATCGACGAACATTGGTTGGTAAACAACATCTTATCCAGAAAACTGAAATATGTTGGTCACATCAAACGCCATAATGGCCTAGAGAGAACAATATCGGAGGGTGTGGTTCCTGGAAGGCGGGGCAGAGGCAGACCGAGAAGCAGATGGACACAAGACATCACGGAGGTCCTGAAGAGGACAGCGACGGAGGCCGGCATTCTGGCCAGAGATCGAGAGTCTCGCATATCGGCTGTTGTGGAGGCGACGTTCTGGCTAGAGATCGAGCGTCTTACAGATCGGTTGTTGTTGAGGCGACGTTCTGGCTAGAGATCGAGAGTCTTACAGATCGGTTGTTGTGAGAGCGACGTTCTGGCCAGAGATCGAGAGTCTCGCATATCGGCTGTTGTGGAGGCGACGTTCTGGCTAGAGATCGAGAGTCTTACAGATCGGTTGTTGTGAGAGCGACGTTCTGGTTAGAGATCGAGAGTCTTACAGATCGGTTGTTGTGGAGGCGACGTTCTGGCTAGAGATCGAGAGTCTTACAGATCGGTTGTTGTGAGAGCGACGTTCTGGCTAGAGATCGAGAGTCTTACAGATCGGTTGTTGTGAGAGCGACGTTCTGGCTAGAGATCGAGAGTCTTACAGATCGGTTGTTGTGGAGGCGACGTTCTGGCTAGAGATCGAGAGTCTTACAGATCGGTTGTTGTGAGAGCGACGTTCTGGCCAGAGATCGAGAGTCTTACAGATCGGTTGTTGTGAGAGCGACGTTCTGGCCAGAGATCGAGAGTCTCGCATATCGGCTGTTGTGGAGGCGACGTTCTGGCTAGAGATCGAGAGTCTTACAGATCGGTTGTTGTGAGAGCGACGTTCTACAAAGGACAAACTACATAATCACAACGGATAACTATAGCAGGCCATTCCATTTCGGCTTAAGGGGAGAACAGGCAGATACAATTTTATTTTTAATAAATAAGTAAAACCTATTTAAGACAGATGTGTAGAAAAAGTTGTTATATTCAGAATTAACGACAAAGCTTCTATAAGAATGTGCGGCCCTAAAAAGGGAGCAGAAGAAAATTGCATGACAGGCGGATTGAAATAACGTCCAAATCATTTACTTTGATGCGTCGACCGGAGGCCTTGGTCGACGCCACATGAGCTCGCACATGTCCGAATCAAAGCAGATACATGGTTGTGGCATTTGTGCGTTTGTTTTCTCTCATTTGCCGTGTCCAAGAACGTTCGATGCACTTGTGATAGGGTCAACAAATTTGACCGAGTCATTAACTGTTTTGCTGATTAAATCTAGGTGTATTGGCAATCCCGTTATAGGTGCGATGTTTGACATCCACACAGTTGCAAAGTGGACTATTTTGCGACGTCACTACCCCAATCATGTGCTAATAATATTTTTCTGTTTTTTTGGGGGGTGAATTAAGAAGCAAGTACCGTTGAGATCTTGATTAATGAACTCTCTAGCACTCCATCCCCCACAACACTGTTTAAGAATTATCTTCACCGTATTCTAAAAGTACTTAGTAAAACGTTTCTGTTGTCTGAATCATGACTACAAAGTGTCTGGTACCAATACACCGCGTCCTACCACCTGAGACCACCAGGATCTCAAACTGGCTCAGCATTTCTTAAAACAAACCAGCTCTTTTAACCCCGCAACAACACGGACCTTTCTAGTGCCCAAACAAAGAAACATCTGTCGAGGTCAACTACGTGACCTCCCAGAAGGCAAGTTCAGGGACTGCGAATAGAAACTTCCGGTACTTTGTTATCCAATCGGAATGGGTAAACCCCCACCTGAAAGATGTAATCTCCAGCCAGAGCCCCTCTTTGATCTGGGAAAACGAGGCCGCTCAAATCACTGTGTTGTTAGGAATGCATTTATTTAACAGTACTACGAAGTCCCAGTATAAGAAACATTCAACACTATCACCGGAAAGGTTTACTCTAAAACAAAACAGGAAAAGAATTACCGGCAACCCTCGCTCACGTGACCTAACTTGTTCCTGAATACTGATCTATGAAATAGTTCAGTTCAGTTCAGGTGCCATCTCCGCATCGAAGGTCGGCTGCAATGGTGCAATCTGACAGGCTTTTTCAGTTCATCTCCTGATGTTATCCACCCACTTAAAACGTCGCCTGCCTCTTGAACGACTGCCTTCCACCCTACCATCCAGTATGGTCTTCAACAAGCAGGCATGTCTTGTTATAGGACAAAAAATTCGTAACTGTCTAACTTGATTTCGGTCATTAATTCTTTTTTCACCACCAACGTTTTAAATACCTCCAAGTTTGTTTTCTTCTTTTTCCATGAAATGGCAACCCAATCTTCTATAAACCTACATTTCAACTTTTTCCATGAAATGGCAACCCAATCTTCTATAAACCCACATTTCAACTTTTTCCATGAAATGGCAACCCGATCTTATATAAACCCACATTTCAACTTTGTCCATGAAATGGCAACCCAATCTTCTATAAACCCACATTTCAACTTTTTCCATGAAATGGCAACCCAATCTTCTATAAACCCACATTTAAACTTTTTCCATGAAATGGCAACCCGATCTTCTATAAACCCACATTTCAACTTTTTCCATGAAATGGCAACCCAATCTTCTATAAACCCACATTTCAACTTTTTCCATGAAATGGCAACCCGATCTTCTATAAACCCACATTTCGAAGACTGCAATACTTTTTTCAAACTTGTTATCCATTGTCCATGTTTCTGCACCATAAAGTAGTGACGAGTATACATAACACCTGATAATTCTCATTTTCACATTCTGATTGATCTGTTTGGATATCAGTATGTGTGGCATGTTGTCGAATACCATCTTGGTCATACCTGTTCTCCTTATGATTCCTTTTTCACAGCTGCCTTGTTCCGCTATTATATGACCTAGATATGAGAAACTCTGTACTTATTCCAGAAGTTCATCTTTTATTTGTATCTGCATACATCGTTTCTTGTCACTTTTGCCAATTATCATAATTTTTATTGTCTTTGTGTTTATGTATAATCCAATCTTGACTTATTTTGTATATGAAATAGAAAAGGCGTAAAGCAAGAAGCCATAAGTCTAACAGTCGTAAATCGCTTAGGCGTAAGTTCAGTAGTCGGGTAGTCTTAATCGAAAAGTATAAAACTCGAGACAGAGTAAGACAGGTCCTTATTTCTCAAAGACGCAATGTTGAAAACTCGTTTAAAGAATCACATTCTCTCTTCCTTATTTTTCCTTTTTGTTCTGCTTGTGTCTTTCAGCGACAGATTATGAAGAGGTCTCTTGACCGAGCTATAGTAAGTGGTTCGTAGACAGGAAGCTTTACTGCTTCTGTTATCTCTTCTATCTTGTCCCCGGTTTTGTATCCACTGTTTCTGTAAAGCATTTCTGAGGGATAATATCTAGTGTTTGACGTGTCACGTGGCCGAACCATTTGGTATCCTGTCTCTTGATGAGGTCTAGCGCTGGTGTTATATCTACGTGTCTCCTAATATGCTCGTTTCTGAGTCTATCCATTCGTGTCGCTCCACGAATTCTGCGCAGGCATTTAATCTATGTTGTTACGATGTTTTGTTTTTACATTTTTGTTTGTTAATGCCTCGTTTATAGAAACACATTTCACAACACGAATGTAAATAGGGTTTTCTAAACTAACGAAATAAATTATTTTTTTTTAAAACACACACGCACACACGCACGCACGCAACCAAGCACGCACATACACACATATATATATATCGTTATGCGCTTTCGAAACATATACACAGAACAATGATCGAAGCCTCTTTCGGACACGGTTCGGAGGCCATGTTAGGGAATGGATGGAATCCCACATTCATAAATAGGTATCCGAATTATATTACGGAGACCAGGGATACACAGAGTAATCGATTCCGATTCGATTATGTACCAAATAGTGCATTTAAAAAAACGATATTTTATCCCTTGTCTTGCTTCGTCTTTTTTTTCAGCTCCGCTTCTTTCTCCTTATCATCGTACTAATGTTTGTCCGTTTATTCCGCCTCCATTTATTCTTCTAAAAATAAAAAAAGGAAAGTATCCCATCGCATTACTGCCGTAGGGGTGTGAGGTGTTAGCGATCTCACATTTCAAAGGCTCGGCTATATGAGGGCGGTAGCCATCTCCTCTCCCTCGCCGCTATTACTTCCCGGACTGAACCGATACCCATTTAAGGCTGGGTCGACCCGGGGGCCATTGCGTCCTGAAAAAACATTACCGCCTCAACTGGGGAATGAACCCAGGACTACTCAGATGCGAAGCCGGAGCGCTAACCACTGCGCTACGCGGCTATTCTTCTACATACCTCTAATCTTTTTTTTTACTTCTTCCTCTTTTACATCCTCGCATCTATTCTCTCTCTTCCTCCTCTTCTACTGTCTCATCCCATTATATCTTCTCCTTCTTCACTTCTACATCCTCAACATTTTTTTCCTTTGCCTTTTCATTATTTACATCTTCATCTCATTCTTCATCCTTTGTTGCTTCTTCCACTTCCCCAAATTTATTCTCCTCCTTTTCCTATTTGTATATCCTCATTCTATTTTTTCTCCTCCTCGCTTCTGTTACAACCTCACCATATTATTCCTCCTTCTCCACTCTTCTACATTCTGAACCCTCTTCTTCTACATGCTCTTCTTTTACCAATAATTTCTTCTGCCTCCTCATTTGTTCTTCTCTCTCTCTCTTTCCTCGCCTTCCAAATAGTACATTTTATTAACCATTTCGGGGGCTAGCGGTTAAGTGACACCGCTCACAACCCTAAGGTGCTGGGTTCGAGCCCCATCACAGCACCGACCTTTACCCCGGAGAAGCAAACCCTTAGTAAATACAGGAGGAAGCAGACCCTTTCATAAAATGAATGCTGAAGTCGGATGCACTGGGCCGACAGGCGCAAAATAAAAACCACAGTACAACCATGGCCGTCTATAGTTTTAAAGAAATTAACCATTTCTATTAGGCGAAATAGCGCCCTGTAACTGAACACGAACATGTCAAAGAACAGAGTGATAATGTAAAACCCCAAAAAGGTGGAATACTTTCAGTTTAAATTCGTATTGTGACATTACTGTAGCCCTTTGAAAAACTCACGCATGAAATCAGCTGTGCGAATGTATATTTGTCAAGAGTCCTGCCAGTGATTCAAGCCATCTTGCTGTTTCTCCAGAAGGAAATATGTGATGATTGAGTTTTTCTTCTTCTTCTTCCTCGTTCATCTTCAGACCTCAACTTCAATGACTCTAACGAAGGCAGCAGTCGACTCAAGGCTCTGTAGGCTTCCGTACAGCTTCTCGTGGAAGGACACTGGCTGTTGCCAAAAGTCACTTCTTTTGTCGGTATACAGTGGACAGGACTGCAAAATATGTTCTGCATTCATGGGGCTGTGCCGCAGGCACAAAGGTATGTAGTGCCAATCTTTAACTTGTTGTACAGATGGCATGGCATCTAAGTCTATTGTGACCTGTGCGTAGCCGGAGAATTGTCACCTGACATTAGGATATACATTATTGTCACAACGATACAAATTCACAATCTTATATTAGAAGATGGCTATACTTAGTCTAGCTCCATGCTGCTACACTAGCGTCAACGATTTTTGCATATTTTTATGATTAACCATACAATTAGCATACCAGATTTCCATATACCTTCATTTTTATTTAAAATATGCGCATTTTGAAGAGACTTTTTCATAAAATTGACTTTTTCCGGCTTTATATGCACAATTATGAAGATGTCAAAACATAGGATTACCAAATGTTAAAATATCTGGACTCAGTGGTCTCGATGTAAGACGTCGGCCTCGGGTGCGGGAGATCGAAGGTTCAAATCACGGTGAAGACCGACATTTTTTCACGTGGACTTTCTTTTTCTGGATCTCTGGCCAAATTATGTTAAAAATCTATTCATTCTATTACGGCATCCTCGTTCGTCCATTGTGTCGAGATTCTCCCAAAATATGGAGAAGAGCAGAGCACTTAGGGTTAAACCGTGTGCAATGACGTTGATTCTTCGACTAGACGAAACTAAACTAAAATATAAGGACGAAACTAATTAGCACAAACTGGACAGTAGTATGTATTACAAGAATAGCAAGTCTAAAAGAAAACGTATCTAATCTTGTACAATCATAGATCAAAATCCAATACCAATCATCGTATGCATAAAGTCTTTTCAATACAAAAACAAAATGGTGGATTTAACTTTGCTAAGTCCGAAATCGTCGTGGAAGTTGAGACTCAGGGGAGAAAACATATATCGGAATTTATATATAAATGAGACGTTGCATGCATGCAAATAAAACTTCGATGATAGCATTTGAACTGAACTTAAAAGCATTTTACCAACGATATAACCCCGCATAACAATGGATACTCATGTTGCACGTCCGTAACTTGAACAATGAACCCATTAGGGAGAACATGTAGATCAATTAGTCTGGAGAGCAACGTTTTAGCTAATAGAATGTAGCGTTTGATGAACTCAGGTTGGAGTAGGAATCTCGCGCTAAATACGCGTAAGCAGGTAAGTGGTCTAGACGAAGATAGTTTTGAGAGCTAATTTATCCACGAGAAGCAGGGAACGGGCATTATTGAAGATAACAGAGGGTAAGTGATCAAACTCGCGCCGACTATTCTGGTGTACCTATTGATAACCTTCTTATGATTTTCCAATGATGATATGGGCGAGTGAGACAAGAACAAGGATACTGCCACACTTTGAGTAGTTCGTGAGACATACTTGCATAACATGCGTTCCGTCTGGACTCAACTGTTTGTTCCGCGATGGTTTTAAATAATAAATGTATATCAGTGTATGACCTTCAAACAGTGAATGCTGTCTCTATTGGGTATAAAATTATTTGTGTGACAAAGATTAGAATATGACTACTGCCACACTTGGAGAATGCAAAGAGAGGTAATTCAAACAACATAGGATAAAAGACTCTATGTGTGAAAGAGATGAGAGGCGACTAAGGGCGGCTGGATATGCAGCTTGCAGAACAATTCTCTAGGAACTACGCACCACAAGGAGCGCATACCTCTACACCAGCGGTCCTCTGTCAGCGATCCTCAACCAGCGATCCTCAACCAGCGATCCTCAACCAGCGATCCTCAACCAGCAATCCTCAACCAGCGATCCTCAACCAGCATTCCGCAACCAGCGGTCCTTAGTGTAAAGTGTAAAGTCTTTAGGGTAAAGTGTCTGGCTTCCTATTGCTATCCCTATTCTGTTAACCATATCACACTAGTGTAGCCGGTTTCCAGCACCGCCGCTTGAATATTAAATATGGTCTTTGTCTAACATAGCCAGATATTCTCTTACAAAGACTCAAAAATACATGAAGAAGATAATGGGAGAATGAACTAAAATTATATGATTACACCCGAAGAGAGACAGAAAGAGCAGCTCAGGACAGGACCGTGCATGCTGGCGGGATGTTGTCGATGTGATATGCATCCAAGAGGAGCGACGGGCTTTGATTGGTTGAATTGATGTGTCTCTAAAAGACAAAAGGGGAAAAGAGACTAACGTTTGGTCAGAAAAACCATACTGAACGGACGAGTTAGTGAGGGTCAGTTAAAATATACTGACCAAGACCCCCACATTAAAAACATGCTGTTTTCATGGCAGCTTTGCTGACCAGGTGGGGATCGACGTGATTCCCCATAGTAAGGGAACGGCGTTGGCTAGTGGTTAAGTGACACGGCTCACAAACAGAAGATGCTGGGTTCGATCCCCATCACAGCACCGGCCGTTACCCCGGGGAAGCAAACCCTTTAAAAATGCAGGAGGAAGCAGACCCTTACATAAAATGCATAGTGGAGTCGGATGCACTGGGCCGACAGGCGCAAAATAAAAACCACAGTGCAACGCTCACATCCTTGTGGAATAGAGAAGTAAGGCGAACTAAAAAAAAAAAATTACCACAGTAGTGAGCGACACTCAAATCTAGCAAAGCCCAGCACAACTGCGTGGATGATCTTGGATCACTTTCATCAGCACGCTCGGGATGTGAGGAAAGTTACTACAACCCTCCACTTAACGCCTTTTCATGCCACACACAAGAGTAAACGTATTATCATCAACTAATTTGGAGCATTCAAGAAAACCATCATCAACGTAAAGACAAATCGCAATTAAACAGTTATTTATATCAACTGTGCAGGGTTGTTCATGTACTTCACATTATTTTGTCATTTTTCGCATTCCGCGTATCTAAGAATCGACGAAGAAAAAAACAGTTTTCTCATTCATTGTAAACATCCTCTAAATAAACTGAATTACATTACCCTGACAATATATTGATTTTTGTTTTGTTTAGTAAAGTAAACTTTAGTGCAGTATGTTGAGTAATTAGTTTATCATCCTCTGGCTGTTCAGCCCTAAGACTGGTTGTAAGGTTGTATCTTTATTTGACCGTATCGACTGGTTGACTAGTCCTAAGACTGGTTCTAAGGTTGAATGAGCATGTATCGCTATATGACCCTATCCTCTGTTTGACTAGTCCTAAGATTGGTTGTAAGGTTGTCTGAGCATCTCTCCATTTGACCCTATCCTCTGGTTGATCAGGTCTAAGACTGGTTGTAAAGTTGTCTGAGCATCTTTCCATTTGAGCCTATCCTCTGGTTGATCAGGTCTAAGACTGGTTGTAAAGTTGTCTGAGCATCTCTCCATTTGACCCTATCCTCTGGTTGATCAGGTCTAAGACTGGTTGTAAGTTTGTCTGGGCATGTCTCTCCATTTGACCATTTCCTTTGGCTGATCAATCTTAAGACTGGTTGTAAAGTTGTCTGAACATGTCTCTTCATTTGACCCTATCTTCTGGATGATCAGTTCAAGGTTTCTCTGATCAGGTCTCAACATTGGATCACATCCCATGCAACTCTCTTCATTTCAGTGCAGGTTCGTACTTTCATGTATCTGGATGCTGGAGATGTAAATATGTCTTCTTGCACCTTGCTGATTTCTCTCGGATCTTGCCTTTGAGTATGTTCTGTAGAACACTTTCATGTCGCATATTGTGTCCCAGCCAACTCAATCTTCGGTCTGTGTCATTTTTAATTGTTTGAATTTGTGTGCCACTCGCTTGATCCATTCTAAGGTTACTCCACACTTCAAACGCTTCCAAGATTTGTTCATAATGTTTTGCTGAAGTCCATGTTTCTGCCTCAGGCAGTTCAATTTGCCATACATGAGTAGTGATTTTGTCTCTCCTGTTCTATCATGATATTCTTTGAGGTTAGCAATTTCTGTTTTTCTCTGAAGGCATTTTTTGTCAATGTAATCCATGTCCTAATGTCAGTCTCACTGTGGGCATCTTCTGTGATGGTATGCCCAAAATATGTAAATTGATGTACATGTTCGATTATTTCTCCATTGATGATTATATTTGTTTGCCTATGCTGCTTGTCTATTACCAAAGTCTTTGTCTTCGATGTGTTGATTTTCATGCCAAACATTTTGGCCGTGTTATTTTTTTCCTTTGCTAACGTTGTTACTGATCCTCCCACTATGGCTTGATCACCGGCAAATTTAATGGCATTAACTTTCGCACCATTGTCTTTGAAACCTCTATTACAAACCCAAAAAACATTTTCCATCATCATCTTATAATTTGCGGTATTGAATTATATTTTAGTTCAATCTGTTAATAAGTGATAACTATTTTTTTTTTAAATTTTTAACCAAATTAAAAAACACATCACAAATAATCTAAATAAAGGAATGTGTACTCTCATCATCGTCATCATCATCATCATCATCAACATCAACATCATCAACAATCATCATCAACATCATCATCATCATCAACATCATCATCATCATCTTCATCATCATCAAGTGCCGTCCTCGCATAGGAGGTTGACGCTAATGGATGGATTTCCGACAGTCTCTGACCGTACCACGTTGGTACACTCAGTCAAACTGTGTCTTGACCACATATTGATGGTGTCTGTCTATCCGTACCTCTGCCACTCTCTGGCTATCATGCCTTCCACTTTTCCCTCCAATATACTTTTCTGCAGACAGACAGCCATGCGCTTGACATGACAAATATATTTTATTTTTCTGCTTTTTATTTCTTTTAGAAGAATCTTTTCCACCTTGCGTTGTTCCAGAACCTCGCTATTTGTTTTTCTTTCTTTCCAAGAAACTCGTCCAAGTCTTCTGAGTACCCACATTTCAAATGCGTCCATGCTGTTCTCACTTTTCTTGGTCAGGGTCCGGGTATCAACTCCATACAATAAAACTGAATGCACATAGAATTTAGTAACTCTTATATTTAATATCCGTGATATCTGCTTGGACAGAAGTGTATCTCTCATGCTGTTAAATATATTATCTGTCATTAAAATTCTCTTAATGATATTCGTTTTACATTATCTACACAAACGACTACGTATGTAACTTGATAAATGATTGATTACCTAACACGAGAAAAGACTAAATAAGTAACCAGGGAAATAACTAAGTAACCGTAGCGTCGACTATGAAACCGTAGCGTCGACTAAGTAACCGTAGCATCGACTACGTAACTGTATCGTCGACTAAGTAACCGTAGCGTCGACTAAGTAACCGTAGCGTCGACTAAGTAACCATAGCGTCGACTAAGTAACCATAGCGTCGACTAAGTAACCGTAGCGTCGACTAAGTAACCGTAGCGTCGACTAAGTAACCGCAGCGTTGACTAAGTAACCGTAGCGTCAACTAAGTAACCATAGCGTCGACTGAGTAATCGCAGCGTCGACTAAGTAATCGTAGCGTTGACTAAGTAACCGTAGCGTCGACTAAGTAACCGTAGCGTGGACTAAGTAACAAACAAGAGAAATAACTAAGTAGCTAGGTAAACGACTATGTAAAAACCAGAGAAAGGACTAAGTAAGTAACAAGAGAAATGGTTTTGTAAGTAACCAGAGAAACGGTTTTGTAAGTAACCAGAGAACCGGTTTTTAAAGTGCCCAGAGAAATGGTTTTGTAAGTAACCAGAGAAACGGTTTTATACGTGCCCAGAAAAATGGTTTTGTAAGTAACCAAAGAAACGGTTTTGTAATTAACCAGAGAAACAGTTTTTTTAAGTGCCCAGAGAAATGGTTGTGTAAGTAACCAGAGAAACAGTTGTGTACGTGCCTAGACAAATGGTTTCGTAGGTAACCAAAGAAACGGTTTTGTAAGTAACCAGAGAAACGGTTTTTTAAGTGCCCAGAGAAATGGTTGTGTAAGTAACCAGAGAAATGGTTTTGTACGTGCCCAGAGAAGGACATACGAGTAAAAAGGTTGAATGCTTAGAAGACTCAGTTGTCCTGATAGCTGTGTAGGCTATGTTCCAAGACTGAGTTTGCTTTTTGAATTTTGTTTAATGTCCCTATCAGCTTAGTAAACACGATTCCTTGCACGTATATGTATTAAAACATCATGTCTTGATGTCCCTAGAACCTTACTTAAGTACATATTTATTCCGTGACCTGGAAGGAAGCTCACGTGTTGTTTTGTGATTATGTAAACAGCGAACGCGACCTAGATTGAACTTATCTGGGTCAGTTGGCAAACAGAAAAAGGAAATTAATTGGTAAAGTGGAGCAGAGAGGTACAACAAATTATAAGAACATCGCATAAAACTGTAGGTATAGTAAGCATGGACCAGATGTCGTGTTAGAACAGGAACTAAACCTACTTATCAAGCACAAAGTCTTCATCCGAGACAACGAATAACACATGTAAGAACAACTAAGGATAAGCACACGATAAATACATTTGTTCCGTGAGTTTAAAATCTTTTTTTTTAAATGTTGTTTCTCTTAACTGGATCATCGGCTGCAAAGTCCAGCTTCATTGTCAGATGCAACAGACTGAGCAAAACCCCAGCTTTCGTTCATGCCGGCTACCTGGAAATAGGCTGAGTTACTCTATTGTATAAAATTCAGCATATTCCGTTTTTCTCTTAAGAATCGACTTCATTGCACACCGGGGATACCAATAGGTGCTCTTAGTAAATGGCGAAGGGTGTGAATACTGATGGTTCTTGTAGCTCGTTGTTTGTACACACTTCTGTCCCGGTCTCTCATGCGCCACACACCACACGACCCATAGATTGATGTCAGAGTTCTGCGTCTGTCAGTTGATGATTCATCTATTGCAGTGTCATCATCCAACATGTGGCTAGTAATAGTCTTCAAAACGTCACTCACAAAGAGACAAATAGTATTTTTATACCAACTCTCTGCTACAAGTATCAGACATGGACTCTCGCTAAAGCACAAGAAAGAAAAATTATTGCATGCGAAATAAGGTGTTTGAAAACGACTGTCGGAGTCCCGAGGCTGAAAAGAGTACGAAAGAAAGTAATCAGATAGAATGTGAGTATAACACCACGAATAAAATACATCGACAAACATATAATAAATTGGTTCGGACACCTACTAAGAATGCAACCGAAGTTACCAACTGCTTCAATACCAGACATCAGGGTTGTAGAGCAAGAGGTAGACCACGAAAAAGATGGATAGATGGTGTCAGTGAGACACTAAAGAAACATGGAATGACAACAACATCGGCGACAAAGCTGGCACATGACAGAAAACTACACATCCCCACGACGTCTAGCGACACAAGTGAGGATGCTGATGATGTTGCAAGTTATCCAAGGGCAGATAGATACTTGTTTGTTTTTTTATCATCGCTGAGACGAACATCATGTATTGGCAGGCACAGAGAGGGAACTCCAGGAGTTGATTGGTAGATTGGATAGAACGGCCCTGAGTTTTGGTATGGAAATAAATGCTGATAAAACAAAGCTCATGACCAATAACGTTGCAGTGTTTCAATCTGTCATAGAGGCAAATGGGCAGGTACTTGAGGTGGTGAAACGTTTCAAATATCTTTGATCGTTGATCAGCGAAGAGGGTTCGAAGCCAGAGGTAATTGCAAGAATAGCACAAACAACAGCGGCGCTGACTAGGCTGCAACCTATTTGGCGAGACAAGCGCCTCGCCCTCGGCATAAAAGTCAGACTACTGCGCTCTTTGGTGCTGTCAATATTTCGGTATGCCTGCGAGACCTGGACCATTACAGCAGATATCCAGGGCAGAATACGTGCAATGGAAATGCGGTGCTATAGAAAACTCCTAAATGTTACATATAAGGATCGTGTCACGAACGTAGACATCCGTCAGAGAGTTGAAGACGCTATTGGTCCTTTTGAAGATCTGTTCACACCTATCAAAAGACGGGCACGTCGCGAGGTCCACCGGAATTCCCAACTCGATACTCTTTGGATCCGTACTGGGTCAGGGAGGGCGAGGACGTCCAAGGAAGAGATGGGTGGACAACATCGCTGAGTGGTCAGGCCTTCGTCACGATGAGATACGTCAGGCGGCGACAGACAGAGAGAGCTGGCGTGGGATTTTCATGTCTTCATGTGTGCCCCAACGACCTGATGGGTTACGGGATGAACTGAACTGACATGAACAATAATGCCTTGTTTGCAACTCGATGCCTCTGGTCGTCTACATATTCTCTTCCTTACAATGTGCAGGATGGGGACTTTTACATTTATTCTATTTCTGCGAGCCCCTGGATGGATAAGTAAGGCTGTGGAATAAAGGTCGCTCGCTACATCAGTCATGACCACTTGTTGAAGGGACGGTTATGCAAACATCTCAGCCACCGGCTACTCACAACCATTTTATAAATTAGCGGTTCTCAACCTTTTCTGCACTAATATTTTCACCTTTGTTCAGAATGTCATTGCCCCCCCCCCCCTTTCCAAGATAGTCTAACACCACAGGCGATCACACTTTGCTGAATAGTGACCACCCAATTCCCATATGAAACCCTAAAATTCACCCATAGCCGAGAGCCCCAGCTAAATATAGTGTTGCTGTTTTCAAATGCCCACAATGCGCAGGTTTACTTTTTTGTGCGCCCTGAAAAATACGTTAAGTGGCGAGTTGCAGTAGCTTTCTTCACATCCCGAACGTGCTAATAAAGGTGGAACAGGGTTCTCAAGGCGGTTGTTCTATGCTTGGCTTTAACTGCGTGTCGCTCACCACTACGGGGATCACGTCGATCTCTCTTTGTTATCCAGGATATCATGAGAACAGCCCGTTTCCAGGGAATACAGGGAAGTCGAGGTGAGGGTCTTGGCCAGTATATTTTACCTGACCTTTATTAACATGTCCGATCAGTATATTTTGCCTGACCATGACTAATATGTCTGATCAGTATATTTTGCCTAACCCTGACTAACATGTCTGGTCAGTATAGTTTTCCAGACCCAAACTAACATGTCTGGTCAGTATAGTTTTCCAGACCCTAACTAACATGTCTGGTCAGTATAGTTTTCCAGACCCTAACTAACATGTCTGATCAGTATAGTTTTCCAGACCCTAACTAACATGTCTGATCAGTATAGTTTTCCAGACCCTAACTAACATGTCTGGTCAGTATAGTTTTCCAGACCCTAACTAACATGTCTGGTCAGTATAGTTTTCCAGACCCTGACTAACATGTCTGATCAGTATAGTTTGCCTCCCCAAAATATGGTGTAAAAGAAACGTTCTTGTTCTTGTCTAGTTCCCTCATAAATTTGATGTGAATCTCAACTTCAAACGTCACAGTTTATCCCTCAAATAACCACATCTATTGCCCTCAGTTGGCAATCTGTCTTAGACTTCTCTAGTTCTATACAGTTTATCTTTAAAATGCCTTGACAAGGGATGTCCATGCTATCAATATGCTCTTCTTGCTTAGTCGAAATAGACAACATTTTATACTGCATGTTTTGGCTGCTCAATGGTCTCGGGATAATGTGTCCCCTCTCGGGTGCCGGATGTCGTGGGTTCGAATCTTGATGGAGAGCTAGATTTTTTCAGGCGTATCTTCTGGAAAAAAAATACCGGGTTTTCTGGGTAGTGAGATCTGACTCCCGTAGTCAGTGATGAGCACGTTAAAAATCCATTGACAGTTAGGAATCGTAAAGGTAAATTATAATCTGAGTAGGCTTATAACGCCCAGACAAATATCAAAATTCAAGTGAAAAATCTACTTAAATTGGGATCAAGATGCTGAACAGCGCATGAGCTGCAGTGATCAGCGACCCATAGCTGACTGCTAACATCAGGGCCAGCGAACCAGAGCTGCCAAGACCCTTCTACGCCTCCACGCGGTGATCCTGGATAACAGGCTGCAACAGGGTAGACTGGCTAAGGAGAAGGGATCAAAGAGGGAATGCGTGCCTGGTACTCAAAAGCCCTTTCAGGGTTTGGTAGCGGAAGATTGAGAACGAACGAAGCCAAGCCAGCTACTTAAATTATTTGTACCGTCCCCCAGGCCTAGTATGCCGCAGGGGGTTTAAATAACCTACTACGGAAAGCCGAATGTTTGAATACCAGGATTCCAAGTTTTCCTAGTATGTTTGAATCTACCAAATACTAACACATTCACTCACTCACTCACTCACTCACTCACTCACTCACTCACTCACTCACTCACTCACTCACTCACTCTCTCTCTCTCTCTCTTGCTCTCTCTCTCTCTTTCTCTCTCTCTCTCTCTCTCTCTCTCTCTCTTTCTCACACACGAACACACATATAAATGCACATTCACACCAGCATATGAACCAGCCTTACCCTTCAATACCAAAGGGACATAATTTACGCTAAGCAAATTTGACAGTGACATCCCCTACATGTTGCCACGGAATTTGTTCCTCTTGACACGGATACCGGATGAATGTAAACAGTTGAGCCACAGGGAACAAAAACATCACAACACGTGGTCTATAGGTCGCCCTGTACATTTTAGGGGGGGTTTCTTCATGTCTCACACAGGTACGAACATAGAATGCATGAGTGACTACTGTAACAGTGCACATTACATCTTATCCCCCTTTCCCCACCCATCCCATTTCCCACAAGCATCTACAATTTGTTAGAGCATGTGGCTAGTCCTGCGTTCAAAATGCTTGCACATCTAGGCAAATGTATCCGGGTTCGTTTCCTGGAAGCAGCGAGTTCAACTTATCTTCGTCTTTATTCTTCTCACATTGAGATGAGTAGGCCACCAATCAATCCTTTTGTACCAGTCCAGCCTTGTCAGATTTTATCCAGTTCTCGGCCATCAACAATTTTACTCGCACCAGTCCTGTCTTGTGATATTTTCTTCAGTTCTCAGCCACCAACCAATCCTCTTGTGCCAGTCCAGCCGTGTTCTATTTTCTCCAGTTCTCAGCCACCAATAATTTATCTTGTACCAGTCTAGCCTTGCGCTATCTTCCAGTTCTCAGCCACCAACCATTTCTCTTGTACCAGTCTAGCCTTGCGCTATCTTCCAGTTCTCAACCACCAACCATTTCTCTTGTACCAGTCTAGCCTTGCGCTATCTTCCAGTTCTCAGCCACCAACCATTTCTCTTGTACCAGTCTAACCTTGCGCTATCTTCCAGTTCTCAACCACCAACCATTTCTCTTGTACCAGTCTAGCCTTGCGCTATCTTCCAGTTCTCAGCCACCAACCATTTCTCTTGTACCAGTCATGTTCTTTAATGTTTGCACCAGTTCATTTCTAACTTGTTGATAGAAAATATATCTGCAAGCCAGTTTCCTTAACTGACCCCGCGCCACGTACCTTGTTGAATTATCTTTCTCTAGTTTGTCAACATGTAAATGTAAGGTGAGGGAGCAAGTCCATGTAGCAGTAAAAAAAAATGCAATGTTAGGTATGATAAAAAGAAATATTAAACATAGGAGCAAGGAAGTGATAGTCAAACTGAATAAAGCATTAGTTAGACCTAGATTGGAGTACTGTGTACAGGTGTGGAGTCCTTATCAGAGAGGGGATATAGACATGCTGGAGAGAATACAAAAAAGAGCGACAAAGCTGATAGTGGGATTCCAGAATTACAGTTATGAGGAAAGATTTTTAAAAACCGGCCTACAGTGTCTAGAAGAGAGAAGAATTCGTGATGACTTAATACAGGTGTATAAGATGATCAGAGGAATGGATAAAGTAGACTATAACAAGTTTTTTAAAGTACAACCACCAACAAAGACAAGAGGGCACAGCTACAAGTTGACTAAGGAGAGGTCCAGATTAGATATTAGGAAGTATTTCTTTAGCCAGAGAGTAGTGAATGCTTGGAATGCATTGCCAAGTGAGGTGGTGGAGGCTGGGACGGTCAATGCATTTAAGAATAGATTGGATGCGTACAGCTTCTAGAGCAAGATGATGTAATTGGAACTGGTTGTATACAGACTCTGCAGAGTCTTCTAAACCAGTATAAAGACGTTAAGTTAAATGGAGACAAGACCGACTGTTAGGTAAAGAAAATAGATACTCTATTTCATAAAATCTTAGAAACATTGTTACAATACAGTGTCCACTACTTCCTCATCTTCAATAGTATATGTGATGAGTCTTTCGTGATCACGTATTAGGGGACTCAGTGGTCTTGAGGCAAGGTATCCGTCTCCGGCGTCAAAGGTCGCGGGTTCGAATAACGGTGAAGACCTGGATTTTTTTCACATGGATCTTCTGGTTTAAATTCCATAATCTCTAGGTAATTAGATGGGACTCCCGTTTACTGCGTCGAACATGTTAAGAATTTCTTGGCAGTTGGAAATCGAAAAGAGTAGGCTGAACTGCCACTGCCTGGACAAAATTCAAGTTAAAAATCTACCCCAGTTATTTATACCTTTCCCCAGCTATAGATGGCGCCTAACAGGCTGCGGACCTATTTAGCTCTAGTGTTTGAGTATAATAAAATGGACTAGCACATCGATTAAACCACCTCCAAGAAACTGGTTGTATACAGATTCTGTTGAGTCTTCTCAACCAAAATAAATTCCTTAAGTAAAGTAGATTTTCGTGCATCATCTCTTTAATATTTTTTCATTCCAGTCAATCTTTATTTTCCTATTCAGACAGTCATGTTATCCAATATCCTCTTTATTTTCCTATTCAGACAGTCATGTTATCCAATATCCTCTTTATTTTCCTATTCAGACAGTCATGTTATCCAATATCCTCTTTATTTTCCTATTCAGACAGTCATGTTATCCAATATCCTCTTTATTTTCCTATTCAGACAGTCATGTTATCCAATATCCTCTTTATTTTTCTTCCTACTCTGCGATGCCGAATGGCAAGGGCAGCAGAAGAAAAGAAGTCTTCTTTCAAATATTTAAATTGAATCGGGTGGTCAAGTGGTTTGGATACATGTCTACTGATCAAGACTAAACGAATTCAAAATGGCATATCATATTTACTTTCGATGGGTTAAATTCAACCATCCTGCACACTGCATTGTGACTACGCGGACAAATGGTCTTTCTTCCTTAGCCTTATGCATCTCTCCCAAGGGACTATATTGAACTTGACATGACCGAAGTCTGTTCTCGCGGACTTATATTTCTGTTATTTTAACCAACTTCCCCAAAATCTAGACAGCTGAAACTGCGTACACAGCCTCTCCTAGGGCGACCTGTTAATTTATCAAATTTTCACAGATCCTGGTTTGAAAGCTTGTAAAAAAAAAACGTAGTTTTTAAAAATAAATATTTGCTTGTTTAAATTGAGTTTTTCTAATACGCTCCACATATTCGGTTTTCGT
Organism: Ariolimax columbianus; assembly: GCA_036924085.1. Taxonomy (NCBI): domain Eukaryota; kingdom Metazoa; phylum Mollusca; class Gastropoda; order Stylommatophora; family Arionidae; genus Ariolimax; species Ariolimax columbianus. The sequence continues at coordinate 54,618,755 of JAVGWX010000005.1, read as the reverse complement.
GGAAATTTTCCTGCATGTATTTGTACTGTTGTCTCGGCATAAAAGAAATCGATGTTGCAGCTGCCAATACAAACTAATTCAGATGCTTTGTTTGTTGAAGCGTACGTCAAACACTGCATTTGGTTTATCGTAATCAGTTGATAGGAAAGCTGGATCCAGCCATTTGTTGAAGCATAGGTCCAGCACTGCATTAACCAGCTTAGCATATGGTGGGAAAATTGCAACGAAATGAATATCGGGACAGGTGAGTGGCAACACCATTTTTTGGAGCTGTAGGTTTCATCATTGCAAGCCAGCATATCAAAAACGTCGTTGACAATACATGTTCAAGGCCAGATCGAGCCCCTTCTCATAATCTTTCTCTTCTTCTTCGATCAACATGGACATGTTTGCAAGATGTGTTCTGGAGTCTGGGATCCTCTCTGACATGTGCATTGTGCAGTCTGTGTTGCTTTCATTTTATGCACTTGTGCATTTAGTCTTTAATGACCTGTTCTGAGGCGAAAAATTGTGGTATACTGTTTCCTATTCAGTTTATTGATTGGGTCCTGTGGGTATTTGCTGTTTTTTCTCTCTATCTACAATTGTTTATATATATTTTTTGTTTTGATGTGTGCCCTGACTTCTGTCAGTGACACTGGGTAGGTGAATATGCTACTGGCCAGGTGAGGTTCGCGAAGAAGACTGTGCGTTTCAGGTCTTCGCCGGTCTATACATTTTTTCGAGCATTGTCGCTTCCCCCGGCCAGACTGCCTCTCTTTGGTTTGTATGCGTAGAACAATCCTGCAGAATATGTTCCGGTGTTTGCTTGGCGGTGCCTCTAAGACCCATTCTGTGAAGGTGTACCTTAAGTCTGCAATGTTCCGTTCTGATTCTGAAGATCTTTATCTGCCAGTCTGTGCCAAGTTTGTCTATGCTGTCATTTTCTTGCTTGTATTTTTTATGCCGGTCTCTTCATTCCGTTCTCATTGATCGTTTGATGAGTGCCGTTCCTTCTTTCTAGCTCTGCGTGGTGCCAAGTCCGGCGTCTTCCTTCTCCCTTACGTGGATCCTACAGTGGGCCGGAATATACTGTAGAACTAGATCTTTTTGTGGGGGGGGGGGCATTGAGAGGGGGAAGGGTTGGGAGGAGGCGGCTGAGACAGCAATCTGATGTTGCATTATATTTCGTGTGAGAGTCTATTTTACTTCTTCTTCTTCTTTGCGTTAGGTTATGTATGCTCGTTTTATGCCACCAGATGGGCCGCCTCCATGAAGTGACACGTCAGTTGCAGGTCCTCGATGGTTCCCTACAGTTTGTCTTGTATGTTTTTTTCCTCGGGCCAGGTCTTCTCACTGGAGTCTTGGTGCCGTGGACATGTTTGCAGGATGTGTTCTGGAGTCTGGGGTCCTCTCTGACATGTGCATTGTGCAGTCTGTGCTGCTTTCATGTTATGCATGTGTGCATTTAGTCTACAATGACCTGTTCTGAGGTGGAAAATTGTGGTATACTGTTCCCTATTCAGTCTATTGTTTGGGTCATGTGGATATTTGCTGTTTGTTTTCTCTATCTACAGTTGTTTATATTTTTTTTAATGTGTGCCATGACTTCTGGCAGTGACACTGGGTAGGTGAATTGTTCTCTTTGTCTTCCTTCCCTGGTCAGTCTGTCTGCCCATTCATTCCCAGGTATACCGTAGGGAGCTGGAATCCACTGGAGCGTGATTTTATTGTGGTCTCAGAGTTTATGTAGCTGGCATATCAGTTCCCTCTCCATACTATCTCGTGGTTCTCTTTGTGTGGCCTGCAAAATTTCCATTCAGTCACACAAAAACACAATTCTGTTTAGCGTCTATTTTGATTGGGGCTTGAAATGGCTTGAAGAACGCTCCTGGAGAATGACCGTTTTCTTGTAGTTCTTCTCATCCAATCTTACGCTGCCCATAGCGATTATGAGGACGATGATGGTGAGTGGTTCATGAAGACCTTGACTAGCGAGTGGTTCATGAAGACCTTGACTAGCGAGTGGTTCATGAAGACCTTGACTAGCGAGTGGTTCATGAAGACCTTGACTAGCGAGTGGTTCATGAAGACCTTGACTAGCGAGTGGTTCATGAAGACCTTGACTAGTGAGTGGTTCATGAAGACCTTGACTAGTGAGTGGTTCATGAAGACCTTGACTAGCGAGTGGTTCATGAAGACCTTGACTAGCGAGTGGTTCATGAAGACCTTGACTAGCGAGTGGTTCATGAAGACCTTGACTAGCGAGTGGTTCATGAAGACCTTGACTAGCGAGTGGTTCATGAAGACCTTGACTAGCGAGTGGTTCATGAAGACCTTGACTAGCAAGTGGTTCATGAAGACCTTGACTAGCGAGTGGTTCATGAAGACCTTGACTAGCGAGTGGTTCATGAAGACCTTGACTAGCGAGTGGTTCATGAAGACCTTGACTAGTGAGTGGTTCATGAAGACCTTGACTAGCGAGTGGTTCATGAAGACCTTGACTACCGAGTGGTTCATGAAGACCTTGACTAGCGAGTGGTTCATGAAGACCTTGACTAGCGAGTGGTTCATGAAGACCTTGACTAGCGAGTGGTTCATGAAGACCTTAACTAGCGAGTGGTTCATGAAGACCTTGACTAGCGAGTGGTTCATGAAGACCTTGACTAGCGAGTGGTTCATGAAGACCTTGACTAGCGAGTGGTTCATGAAGACCTTGACTAGCGAGTGGTTCATGAAGACCTTGACTAGCGAGTGGCTCATGAAGACCTTGACTAGCGAGTGGTTCACGAAGACCTTGACTAGCGAGTGGTTCATGAAGACCTTGACTAGCGAGGGGTTCATGAAGACCTTGACTAGCGAGTGGTTCATGAAGACCTTGACTAGTGAGTGGTTCATGAAGACCTTGACTAGCGAGTGGTTCATGAAGACCTTGACTAGCGAGTGGTTCATGAAGACCTTGACTACCGAGTGGTTCATGAAGACCTTGACTAGCGAGTGGTTCATGAAGACCTTGACTAGCGAGTGGTTCATGAAGACCTTGACTAGCGAGTGGTTCATGAAGACCTTAACTAGCGAGTGGTTCATGAAGACCTTGACTAGCGAGTGGTTCATGAAGACCTTGACTAGCGAGTGGTTCATGAAGACCTTGACTAGCGAGTGGTTCATGAAGACCTTGACTAGCGAGTGGTTCATGAAGACCTTGACTAGCGAGTGGTTCATGAAGACCTTGACTAGCGAGTGGTTCACGAAGACCTTGACTAGCGAGTGGTTCATGAAGACCTTGACTAGCGAGGGGTTCATGAAGACCTTGACTAGCGAGTGGTTCATGAAGACCTTGACTAGTGAGTGGTTCATGAAGACCTTGACTAGCGAGTGGTTCATGAAGACCTTGACTAGCGATATGCCTACCTATCTATCAAACCATTATTCTCGGTGATTTCTAAGCCAGAACTGACCCTAAACAAACAGAAGAGCACTTCCTGGGAACATTATCGGTTTACCAGTGAAACGATCGAGAAGAGCGTATTGCCATCTTGGCAGAACCACACATATTGTTTGTGACGATGAACACGTTATTCAAAAAAAGACTTCCAAGGAAAATATGGACATGGCATTCTTCAAACCGGAACACACAGACGGAAATCGACTTTGTATTGTGCAACGATATCCAGTTTGTTACAAATATAGAAATTCTATATAGTTTTGACGTAGACAGTGACCAACAGGCCAAATAGAGTCTCAATAGACCTAAGCTGTACCCCTAACAAGTAGACACACAGAGTCATAACACTGCATAATGGCACCAAGCTTGTAGATACAATCAAGCAACAGGACTGGCAAAACTCTGAACAAGTCAAGCAACAGGACTGGTTAAACTCTGATCAAATCAAGCAACAGGACTGGCAAATCGCTGGATTCTCAACACAGAACTTCGATACACTTGTTAAGTTGCTCAAAGGTTGTCGCTGCTAAGGTTCCAAAATCCAAAAAGTGCACACGTATAAAAGAACAGATAAAGAAACTACTAGACACGCGATGACGTCTCAAAGTCGGTCGAGTATTGTACAGGATCCCACTGTGCGAACTAAATACAACATAACCGTCTCCAGCTGAAGGATAAGCAGCATCAAACGAAGCAAATGAATCAAAGCGGCTGAAACAATGAACAGCCTCATAAAGTGACGTACAACTATGCAAGAGAAGAGAGGCCTCCTTAAAGCATTAACAAGTGATAACAACAACATCATAACATACAGACAAATCATCGAATCAGAAGGCAGACAGTGTTACGCTGAGCCTTTTCCATCGAAGGCTGAAAGCATATATGTGTCACAGTGCAACGCACACCGTCTTGGGGATTAGAGAAATAAGGTGTTCGCAAATAAATACCCCAAAAAAAAAACAACTTAACCTTTATCTACTCGTACATCTTTTGTTATACTAATTAAATAGCTGGAAACAATGACGTACATTTTTTTACAAATGAACAAAACATAAGGACAGATTGTTTTGGTCAAACAAGTACAAATATCTTTCATTTTTCAAATGACGTCATATGACCCGCCAATATATTAACAATTCGATATCCGGCACGCGCTCTGGATGAAGTTACACGCGTCTGATTTAGATAATTGGGTCTCCCATCAAAATTGAAACCTGTCGTTCATTTATCCATGATATTTTGAAGTTTGGTATAAAAATACTTCTATAACAGTCTTCTTGGTCATTTGTTGATGCATTAACATTGGATTATGTAGATCTTTACAATTTTGTTGGGCAGTTTTGAAAGTTCTTCTTCTGTCGCTTCTCCATCATCTTCATCTATTACCCTCCTGCTCTTGTCTTTGAAGGTGGCTAGGAGAAGGTATTCGTAGACTTCTGGTTTGCGGTAAGTGAAATTCTTGTCATGACGATACGTTGAACTTTTGGAGTGCTTTTTGGTTTTTTCTATATATCGTCGCCGGAGTCCACTTTTGATGAAAACCATGAAACCTCAATATACGAGGCGTATTCAAATGAAACCAGACCACACTGCAACAAGTGAACATACGTACGATGTTCACGATGATGTCACTTCTGATTTTAACAGCACATTCCAACCGTCAAGTTTGCAAAATTTCATTATACTTGGCCTCATAGTTTCCTCAGGAGACTTGAAAACATGGCGGGCGTAATACGGAATCCGTCCAGAGTTGATAAGCGTGCGGTGATTCGGTTTCTAACAGCTGAAGGATGTCGACCAATCGACATTCATGGCAGAATGCAGGCAGTGTATGGTGACAAAAGTGTGTCGAAGACAAACAGTGAAGAACTGGACAACGATGTTTAAAGAATGACGTGACTTAACGCAACAATATGCGCATGACCCGGTCTGGGAAGATCTTTCATTAACTCCACGACCAATTTAAACATCGTTGTCCAGTTCTTCACTGTTGTCTTCGACACACTTTTGTCACCATACACTGCCTGCATTTTCTTGTTGGTAATTGTGTCAGCAATGTCATTTCTGCTGTACTTTATATATAACGCATCTCACGGATCTTAATCTTACCATTGTGACTATCATCTTCTTCTGCGTTTGTTCTCAATTTCGCGTTACTAAACCATGAACAGGGCTTTGCAAGTAGCAGGATGTATTCTGGAGAACAGATTGCGGTTTGTGTTGTTTTTTTTTTGTTGTTTTTTGGAGGGGATCGCTTTATTTATCTATTCCCCAAGGCGGTGTGCGTTGTACTGTGGTTTTTATTTTGCTCCTGTCGGCCGAGTACATCCTACTTCAGCATGCATTTTATATAAGGGTCTGCTTCCTCTTGCATTTTCTAAGGGTTAACGGCCGGTGCTGTGGTAGGGATCGAACCCAGCACCTTCGATTGTGAGCCGTGTCACTTAACCACTAGCCCACTCCTACCCCCCCCCCCCCCTTTGCGTTGTGTCGATACAACTTGGATGTGATATTTGCACCTTTGGGTCCAACACATCCGTCTTCAGCAGGTGTCTGTCTATCTAATAGGGCCTACGTTTGAATCGGATAACATAACGTAGGGATGACCAACGTAATTATTAGCGTAAGTTTAGTGGACATAGTGCAACTCGGATTTTTCTCTCTCGGTACTAGCTGGTAGTGCACATTGTTTCCCTTTAGAACTCTTTTACCCCGAGGAAGCAAACCCTTAGAAAACGCAGAAGGAAGCAGACCCTTACATTAAAATGCATGCTAAAGTCCGATGCACTGGGCCGACAGGCGCAAAATAAAAACCACAGTGCAACGCACACCGCCTTGGGAGATTAGAGAAATAAGGCAAACGCAAAAAAAAAACAACAACAAAAAATATATTTTCTATGTCTCTGCCCAGTCTGTTGTCAGTGAAGGCTCTTCCCATGTACATAATCACACGTATATGCTTTAGGGTTTTACTCAAAATTCCTGTAAAGATGACGGAGTGAAGTGTTTTTTCGAGAATTCGATATTCGGGTGTAAACACGGATTACTCGGAAAGCAGTTCTCGTATAAGACCTAAAGAAACCAATTAAGGTTATTAAAAGGGATTCTACGACAAGCCCAGCAAGCCGATAGAGGATTTACAACCGCTTAAAAACTGCTCAAGGGAAACGCTTAAAAAGTAGCGAGCACAAATCTTTGTCCTACTGCTTCAGATTCTATAAGTACATACGTTGCATCTCTTTAGAAAACATTAGGGCCTTACCTTTGCTGGGGATGCCGTTCTCTTCAGTGTGGGATAAGGACAGCAGCATTTCCACTCTGTTCAGCTTCATCCTCTCCACTTCTTTCTACCTTGTTTCAACAAGTCTCAGGATTACACCTCTCCACCACCTATTCCCCCCCCCCCCCCCCCCACTAAATCTTGAGATTTTCTTAGAAAAATACGGGTAAGTCTGCGATAAGTTTCGCTCTGCTTTCTCTGCATCGCGTCATTATCCCTACTTTTCAGTGAAGCATCCGGCCTTATCAGTCGCTTAGACAGACTGGGTCTACTATCAGATAAGTAGACCATTTGTTCCTTATATGTTGATTTGTTAGTTCAGTATTGTTGTTATTTGTTGTCCCTGATGAAGGCTTGTTGGTCGTAACGTAGGTTTTGTATGCGTTCTTGTCTCGGCGCGGTATCTTAACTTAACTTAACGTCTTGATACTGTTTTAGAAGACCCTGCAGAGTCTGTATACAACCAATTTCATTTACATCACCTTGCTCTAAAAGCTTTGGGCATCCAATTTATTCCTAAATGCATATTCTGACCATACGCATTTTTAAATTTTGATTAAACTCAACTTTAATCAACTTTTACATTTTTTTCCTCTTGACAGATGAAATTCTGCCTTGGATGGTTCAGTTGTATTGTTTCTTTTTAGTTGACTTGTCCATATTACTTGATAGGAACGAGATGAGCCCAAACATACTTAGTCACTTCTTGGGAAATGCTTGGCAAGGTTTCAGCGTTACTATTCGTTGATTTATTTTCGGGTCTCGGGAAAACTCGGGTGCGCCTCGACAGCCCTCTGGCTCACATAGGCTGACGAGCCAGACAAATCGGCAGACAGGAAGACAGGCAGACAGGCAAACCAACGGACGTATATTTACAAACATAGACAAGCAAGAAGGCAGACCAAGGCAAAATAGCACATACACTGGTAGAGGCAGCAGACAAATGAATATGTAAATATACAGAAAACTAAGCAAACAGGCAAATGATCAAGTAAACACACAGACAAGCAAACAGACAGTCAAACAGACGTAAAAACAGGCGTATATACAGACATATAGATAGATATACAAACAAACAGTTGCGCAGACAGGCAGGCAGACAGTCCAACAGACGTAGAAACAGACGCATAGACACACATACAGATAAATAAACAGACAACCTAATACACACATAACACACAAAGAGACAAAACAGACAGAATGACTTACTCGTGGTTAGCTCCCTTGATGTCCCGCCGCAATAATGAATGAGTCCACCCCCTATTGACCAGTTTTTAACTTTGGCTTAAATCACCTTGACCCTTGTAGCGCAGCGATTTCCAAAATGGTAGTGCAGAGATCGTCTGTTTCTGTCGATGCAAGAATGAACATAGTGTGAGTTGGCATCATACTCATGTCTGTGAACGCGTTGGTCTAGCGTGGATGTACTCCAGAACCCAAACTTTTGCCACGTGATGTGATAAAAGCCTCAATGGCTTATACTCCTCGGTAGTTCATTGGCTTCCTGATACTACAGCTCTGTTCGTGTCAAAGTGCTTTCCAGTGCAACACAAGAACTTAGGCCTGGAATACTTGGAATCATGTTATTGAAAAAGGCATATTACGCCTGCTGTCAGGTAGCAGAAGGTTTTCCGGAAAACGTTCTTAATTTTGCAATGTTTGCTTAGTTTGGTTTACAAGACCTGGGGAAGGTGGATCTGGTAGTGGGTAGAAATGTTATTACTAACTAGAATATTGACCAGGCAGCGGCCAACAGCCTACTGTTATCGATCTTGGGATTAAAGCAAGTGAAAAAAAATGCAAAAGTTAATTAAAGTTCAGTTTAATCAAAATTTGTTAATGGGTATCGTCAGATACCGCACCGAGACGAGAACACAAACAAAACCTACCTTACGACAAATAGGCCTTCATCAGGGACAGCAAATAACAACAATACTGAACTAACAAATCAACATATAAGGAAAAATGGTCTACTTATCTGATAGTACACCCAGTCTGTCTAAGCGACTGGTTGGGTCAGATGTTTGACTGAAAATGAAGGGTAGAGGTCAAATAAGGTGCCCAGGAGAGAGTAAGAAGTGAGAGGGAATGCGCCGAATAAGCCAGTCGTGGCCTAATATGGAAAAGGCCAAATAGTGATACAAGTGGAAGAACAAAAAGAAGGTGATATAAGCCGTGAGGGGTGAGATAAATATTAGGGAGGGGGGAAATGATAGAAGAAAAGGGGGGGGGGGGCAAAGGAAGACAAACTGATGCGAGCCAGTAAGAGATGTTATCGATCTTCAACTGCCAGGGTTCCCCTACGTGAAGCAGCTTGTGCATGGGATGTCCGAGTTCTTCGCCAATCTCCAATATGGCTAGACGCTGATCTCACCTCCCTTGAGACCAGGGGACGCCTGAAAGCCGTAGCACTCGAAACACCACCGTTTCCCCGCCATCGTTGTTTCAGAAGCAAGCGCTGTTTTCATTTGTTTGGCTCACGCACTGAAAGGTGCAAATATTGCAGTTAAACTGTAAACTACGATACAACGCATTCCGTTCTCTAGACTATTTTCTGCTACTTTAGCCCTTCTTAGTGTTTGGTAGCGGGAGATTGAGAACGAACGAAGACAAGCCAAGCCATATAACCAAAAAGATTGTCTGAGGTTGACAGCTGCGTACCGTGACCAAAAGCAGGATAAACCTTAACTATCGGCATCTATCATGTGAAGAATATACTTTGTCCTGATATATCCAAAAAGACTGTCCGTAGTTGAATAGATCAAACCTTCACCACAAGACATTTAGACAACATCATGATTCACTCTTACGACAAAGTCATACCATTTTCGATAGAAAAAAAAAAATCTTCCGAAACACATAGCCTTTATTTTTGTAACGGAGGTAACATAACAGCCTCACATATATAGTGTGTGGAACAAGCGGCCTTTGTTCTTCATCCATATATATCATCCAAGGGAATATCAGAAATGGGGAAAAACCATATTTGAGATAATAGCAGTAGTTGACCGTATTGTTTGTTGCCCTTCCAGAGCCTAGAATCTGTCAGCGCTTCGTCACCCTGGCGGGCCCTTTTTTTTAAATTCGTACCACAATTGGACGTTGGAAGGGACGATATGTGGTGGTGCAGTTCGTATAACTGCCGGTGAGACCTCTGATATAACCAGGCTCGACACCTTGTTCCAACAGTGAACGCCAGACAAAATGTGGCTCTACCGAATCAGAAACCTTTTTATAGTCGATGAAGGTGAGTATCAATGGCGTCTGGAATTCTCGGGCTGCTTCAATAAGACCGCAACATGTTAGAATATGTTCCATTGTGCTGTACTAACGCTGAAAGCCTGCCTGTTCGACTGGTTGCGATTCTTCGAGAGCAGTGCGGACTCTGGCAAGGATGCGTTTTGTAAACATCTTTTAAGTGACCGGGAGGAGAGTAATTGGACGATAGTTTCCTAGATCCTCTTTGTCTCCCTTCTTGTGCACGAGTATTGTCCTCGAGTTGTGCCAGGCAGCAGGTGTTCCCCCCCCCCCCCCCCCGAATAAAGATCACGTGTAAAACGTTGCTCTTGGGCTTGGTGAAGGGTCAGACATCAGGCCCGGAGGACCTCTGCAGTTATGCCATCTTCACCTGGTGATTTTCAAGATGGCATTGACTCGACAACATGGCGAGTTTCTGAGAACAGGAAGTCTGGAAGAGGGGTAAAGTGGATGGGAGGGCAAATGATTTTTTTTTTTTGCGTTCGCCTTATTTCTCTTATACCCAAGGCAGTGTGCGTTGCACTGTGGTTTTTATTTCGCGCCTGTCGGTCCAGTGCATCCGACTTCAGCATTCATTTTATGTAAGTGTCTGCCTCCTCCTGCATTTCCTAAGGGTTTGCTTCCCCGGGGTAACGGCCGGTTCTGTGATGGGGATCGAACTCAGCACCTTCGGATTGTGAGCCGTGCCACTTAATCACTAGGCCACGCCGTCCCCTGTTCTGATGATCTGAACAGGTTGATATAGTATGCTTTCATTATTGACTCCATGCCCAGCTTTGATGTTGTGCGAGACCCATCGGAAGCTTTCAGACAAGGAATGATTTGGCGCTGTTCAGCAAGGCTACGAGTAGTTCATTTGATGCTTAGCCGATATTCAGCAGCTTTCAGCAGACGTTCGCATGCTAAGTTTTTATGATCTTATTTGAGTTTTTAGCGGCAGATCTTGCTTAATGTGGGGAAAGCTATGTGGTTGTCTGGAGAACGAGCCATCTTACGCCGCTCCTCTAGCAAAGCTCGAGTGGCAGATGAAATGCGATTTGTGGCGTGAGTGGGTGCTGCCACACTGGCTGCCTTTGAAATTGATGTGATTGTTGCAATCAAATTTGCATAATCAGCATCGATAGAAGCTCCGAGCTGTTTGCTAGCAGCGAGGGTGGTAGCAATTGAGGGGTCGATGAGCGTCTGTGGACTTCGATATGATCACTGCTGCTGAAACTCAACAAGTTTTAGATCGAAGTGGAAACGGGCACAAAGGAGGCGATGGTCGCTTCCAGAGCAGAAGGAACCAACCACTGAGACATCAGTTGCCGATCTACGATTGGACAAGACAGGGTCAATTTCATGACCATGAAGTCCACTGGGTCCTATATGTGTGTACCTCTTGTGGATGCGTTTCTGTTACAGTAAAACAGTCGCTTTGATTCACAGAAAGTGGTCAGTCTATCACCTGCGTCCTTCCTTGCTTCTTCAGAGTGTGGTCCCACATAGGTTACAACATGTTGTCTAGGTCCTATTCTGGCATTAAAGTCGACGATATTAATCGTGTAATAGCTCCCTCTTGTCAAAGGCCCCGAACAGAACCTACCTCTTGTCGCAGTGGGGTTCATATTTACTTGAATTTTACATGAAACCGTCAACACAAACAAAGAAAGCAGCCATCTTGCTGGGCACCGGAAGTACACATTTATATATAAATGTAATAAATATAGAATAGCAAAAAATACATTTCATAGTAACGTCAACACTAGGTAAACTGAAAATCCACGATAAGAAAGAGAGTGTGTGTGACCCTTTGACCTGTCCTGCGAGTGACCGGAGGGCTGGCACATGGTAACCTGAGACTCGGAACGGATATGACGCGCCACGGGGGAGGGGAAGTGCAGAGAACAAATAAAACAAACATCAAAAATAGCATTCATAAAGATGAGTCATGCGGTTTAATATCGAGGTGGCAGATCACTCGCTTTTCATGGAAAAGGTACGGAGTTACTCCAGTAGACCCAGCTGTGAATAGGTACCTCGCTGACGGCTCGGAAAGGAGAAAAGGCAGCGAGGAAGGGAACTGGCCGGTATTTGCGTCTTAATTCCCCACAAATAAAAGAAATATATATAATTTTAGCACTAAAATTGAGGTAGAAATATCACAGAAAAGTCCACTTTTTAACTGTTAGGGGTGTCAATTATTGTGCGAGAATAGACGAGCATTTCTGCTCCAGCACCCGCTTATTCCGGCCGTATTAGCAATGATTTTCTTGAATCTGTCAACGTTGGCCTATGATAAAGAGAGTAGCATCCAGTCTCAAGGGCAGCATGGCATTATCCATGATGTCAGACGATGTAATACCAGGCATGTTATCTTACCATAACCCTAACCCTAACCTTAACCATAGTCATAAACCCAACCACAAACCTCACCTTAAGTATAATATTATACCTAAACCAAATCATATTCCTAAACCTAACCCTAAACCTTTCGCAAAACTGAATATAACCATCTTTTCTACACTTCATCTGTATCTAAGTCTTTACTTATTTATTTAAAATAAAATTATATCGACTTGTCCTCCCCTTAACCCGAAATGTAATGTCCCGTTACGTACAATGGGAACCAAAGGAACTATATTTGCAGTGAATTAAGACGCAAGTACCAACTGGCCACACAACCTCACAAAGCTGCGGATTAATACAATGAAGGAACACTCCCAACGCCAGTGTCTGCAGTTGAACTATCTTTAAAGTATGTGTTAGTTTATGCGTGGGCCTGTTCTCAAGATCGCTCTCCGGGTAGCTGTATCCTCTGCAATCTCCTCCCAGGTATTTGGATTGATCGTAAAATCGTTCACGGACCTTTTGCAAATGTCCTTGTATCTTTTAATGTAAGCCTTCCTTGTGATCTGGTACCCGATATGAGTTCATCCAGGAGTAACTGCTTCGGAATGCGGGTATTTGACATTTATTTCACGTGCCCCAACCATCTCAGTCTCTTGTTGCTCAGAGTCGAGAAGAGGGAAGGTATCTTGGCGCGTTTCAGTATTTCCGAGTTGGTTACCTTGTCCTGCCATTTTATGTTCATTTTACTTCGAAGACATCGCATATGAAAACTGTTTAACCACTTCTCGCGTCTTGAATGTGTTGTCCATGTTTCCGCTCCGTATAACAGTGTACCAAGCACGCATGCTAGATATATCATGATCGTTGTATTTAGTGTCAGCTTTCTGTTATTCTATGCCCTATTTTTCAACCCGCCGAAAGTTGTTGCTGCTAGCTCTGATGACAAAGATGGAAGACAAGCGACGCAAAAGACAGGAGCCTACACCACACCATTCGAACTTTTTATGTTTACACAGCTGTTGTCCATGTCAATCGGGAACCGGCAAAATCAGCCACGAAAGTCAATGTCCGTCCAGGACAGATGCTGCCGCCGCAACCTCTACAACAGACCAGCTTACTGACTGTCTGTCAAGACCAAAAAGGCCACAACTTGCGTGGGCATAGATACACACACTAATATTCATAGTGCACGGAGAACATCACAAATTAAATTGATACCACAATGTTGCCAAACCTTTTCACACATGCGGACAGTTTGAAAATATGAAACAATTTTCGCGGTCGGCTCAGGCAGAATTTTTTTTTTAAACACACTATTTATATAATATTATATGTATTCGTTTGTAAATCTAATATTATAAAATGAAAGTTATATAGTTTTTTAAAATAACCAAAAACTGAGCAGTAAATAAAAATTCTAATAAAAGAACGTCTTAAACTTCTGAGAAAGCATTATCATCCTCATCATTATCTTCGTCATCATCATCTTCGTCATCATCATCATCCTCATCATCATCTTCGTCATCATCAGGAAACATGTCCTTTTAATACGTCGCTCTCATGACAGCCGATATGTAAGACACTCGATCCCTAGCCAGCACTCCCCGTCTGCTACTGTCAATCCCAGAGCCTCTGTAGTGTCCCTTGTCGATCTTCCCCTGGGTCTGCCTCTTCCTCTTGTACCAGGTACCCTACCTTCCAGAATAGTTCTTTCTAAACCGTTGCGGCGTTTGTTGATGTGGCCGAAATTTGCTGCGAAGACGGATGTGTCGGACCAAAAGGTGCAAATATCGCAGTCAAACTGTAAACTAGCGACACAACGCATTCCATTTTTCTGACTACATCCTGCTGCTTGCAAAGGTTTGTGCAGGGCGTAGTAGCAGAGACTGAGAACGAACGCAGAAGAAGAACAAGAAATATTTCATTCAAGTAAAGTTGGTGCGAAATCTGTTATTGGTTCTTTGCAAGAATATTTGAGAACCGTGGGTACCGCGTTTTTTCTGGTAGACGAAGCGCTGAATTGACTTCCATTTTGGATTCTCTATTTGGTTGTGATCACTGGCAGGGCTGAAACCATTTTCTCACACACATAAGTACATTATACGACCAACAATTTAATAGAGCAGTTCACCTCAAGCTAACTACACAGGGGGTTCAGTCGTAATAACATTTCGAGGACAAGCAGGGCATTTCTGCGGATCGGCAGCAGTAGTGGACCGCCAGCCAGCAGTAGTCGACCGCGAGTAGTAGTGAACCGCCAGCAGTAGTGGACCGCCAGCAGTAGTGGACCGCCAGCAGTAGGGGGATAAACCCATTTTTCACAATTTCAGCGCAACAGGTTCGAATTCCGCTTTGTCCTGTTTGGCAGACATGGGATTTCAGACATGGGATTTCAGACATGGGTTGTTGTTTACGAATCCCCACAATGAGTAGGTTACTTTTTTGTGCGCCCTAAAAAGGGCGTTAAGTGGCGGGTTGTCGTAGCTTTCCTCCCATCCCGAGCGTGCTGATGAAGGTGGACCTCGATCCTCCAGGTGGTTGTGCTTTGCTTTGCTTCATTTGCATGTCCTCGACAACAGCCCGTTTCCAGGAGGACCAACGAGGAGGTCAGGTGAGGGTCTTGGCCAGTATATTTCTCCTGACTGGCTAACATTGTCTGATCAGTGTGTTTTGCCTGACCAGGCGTTAGCCTTATCGTCCATTCAGACATGGGTAACTAACTACCTTCATATTTAAAAAAATACAAATAACTATACAAACAATAATATGTCTTATTAGCTTATACAAGCGTGTTCTAGAAAACGGATGTAGTTTATATTTTCTTGTTCGTCGTCCATTACCAGGTCAAGGTCCTGGTTTCTCTTAGAAACTGTAGTTTGTAAGGCTGTTTTTATCTCCGTCCAATTTTTGTTCCCCATCTGTCTCACGAGGCCAGTATTGTTCTCTCTCTTCCTGTGTAGGAAGCGTTCCACTGTCATTGTATTCTCTGACATGGACACCTGCCACCTGTCTCCGTTCTCATTATTTTGTGAACATGAGTCTCGATTTTTGTTATGTCCAGTTATAGATCTGTATCCATACAGCGTTCAATCCGTAGTTTAAACACACTTCAGGACAATCTAACTGTAAATGGCTACATGACTTTATACTAGAACAGATAAATTAGCATTAAAGGGAAGGGGTCAATTCAACCCCTCTTATTTCTATATTCCCTAAAGTGGTGTGCGTTGCACTATGTTTCTCTTTTGCGCTTGTCGGTCCAGTGCATCCGACCTTGTCGTGAATTTTATGTAAAGGTCTGCTTCCCGCTGTATTTTCTAAGGGTTTTATTCCCCGGGGTAACTGCTAGTGCTGTGATTGGGGAGCGAACCCAGCACATTCGTGTTGTGAGCCGTGTCACTTGACCATTAGCTCACGCCGTCCCATCGCAAAATACAGGCACTAACACTTACTTAATTACGTTTCGTGTCTTAGGCACTATCTCACACTTCATTCTTCTAGCACTCAGACACGTGGATTAAGCCTGGACTGGACCCAAGCATGGACTGGACCCATGCATACACCGACGGTTCTGTAACAAACACAACACAGAACGGAGGGGAAGGGGTATTCCTGAGCCTACCAAATGGCAGAAAAATAACACTATCAGTGGCAACTGGAAAATACTCAAGCAATTTCAGAGCGGAGGCAGAGGCACTGAGGGCTGCAGCAGAAGAAATGGTGACATGCAAAAGAAATGAAAGCCATATAGTCCTGTTTACAGATGCCCTGGCCGTAGTCACAGCACTAAAAAGCCAGCAAAATACTGAACTTAATGATTTAAAAGCAGTACTCTGTCAACTATGCCAGCAGTCCGCACCAAAAAGAGTAGTGGTACAGTGGGTTCCATCCTACTGTAACATCCAAGGCAACGAGGAGGCAGACAGACTGGCAAAAGAAGGTGCAAGACTACCACAACCAGATACTAGTGTGACATACGAAGAGTCAAAACGGCTTATTAGAGCTAGATACATGACCAAATGGGAAACCGAACATACTGGATACACAAAAAACGATGCCTATTACCAGTTGAACAGAAGAGAGCAGGTCGTGGTCTTCAGACCTCGCACTGGCCACAACAGACTGAGGTACCACCTATTCAATAAATTGAAGATAGGTGGCACTGACGAATGCACATGTGGTACTGGGAAAATGACCGCTGAACATCAGCTGCAAAACTGCCCGACATACGAGGATCAGAGAAAGCAGATGTGGCCATCACCAGTGGCAACACTAAACAAACTCTATGGCAGTGTCGACAGCCTCAGGATGACCGCTGCTTTTTTTGAAAAAATAAAGGTTGACTTCTGACATAGTACGAAGAAGAAGAAAAAGAAGACACGTGGATTGTCCTGTCACTGACACTCAGCATGTCATCCATGCTACAAGTCTCCGAGAGGTTTGGGCAGATCATCAGATGGTCCTGGTCTTATGTTACTCCACATTCACATGTTTCCTCATCCCTGTGTCCCCATCTTTTCAGATTTTTCCTGCATTGCGATACACCAGTTCGAAGTGACATCCATGTTGTATAGAGTAGCAGATGTCCAGGCGCAGGTTCCTCCCGTAACTCGATCAAGGGGACTAGTGTCTTATCTGTTTCCAACTTTCGATGCGTCGATTTCCTGGACTAGTCTGTAGGGGCTGGGTTGACTGTAAGAAACTTCATCTTGACTTCAGTCTTACGTGCTGCACCTGATGTCGGAACATAGATTGTCTTGAGTCATTTACCTGTTTCTTAAGGGGTATATTTTTTTCAGTTGGTGTAGGTTTAAGGCATCCAGTAACTATACGGCCCGTCCCATTTATTGTCGTATATATATGTTTAGCATGTGCTGAGTTCTTCCAGACTGGTGCGGCGTACTCAGCTACAGAGAAACACAGAGCGAGTGATGATGGTATGAGGACATCTGACTTTGCTCCCCATGTTGTTCCAGTCAGTTTTCGTATGATACTATTTCTCGCATGTATTTTCAGTTTTGTCTCCTGGCAATGTGCGGCATAAGACAGCGTGCGATCCAACTTTACTCCCAAGTATTTGGAGGTTGTGCTGTGTTATAGATCCTGTCCTTGCCATTTTATCTGTAACTTTCTGTTCGCCTCTCTGTTCCTGAGGTGGTAGGCACATACTTGAATTTTGCTGGAGTTTGGTTTGAGATGATTTTTATGGTAATATAGATCAACGGCATTTGTCAGTTTCTGTTCGACTTCTTCGAAACCCTTTTCCCGGGCAGCTACTACAGTATCAACGGCATATTGTCTCCCCTGTATCTATAGGTTGATCGTTGGTGTATATATTATAATGCATAGGTGTGGGGACACTTCCTTGTGCCAGCCCATTTTTTTATTTCGCCATTACTTGATCCCAAGAGACAGTATCTTATAGAGACCAGCTCTAGTTTTCAGACCGATCCGTGTTCCGCTCCAAAGGAAACATACTCCTGGCTTATTTTCTTGGAGTTTGTATGCGAGCATTTGTAGTGGCCGTTTATGTAGCACTGATTTTACATGATGAGTTTGCCAACTCCAAGCAAGTAGAAGAGGAAACGCGAGGCAGTGGTGTGTACTCCTCTTAAGTCATCTCTCTTCTGACAAGGCCCTTTCGCCACAAATGGGCCAGTGGCTCGATTACAGGCCCTCTATTATAGCACGGTCTTTTTCTGTTTTCGGTATGGTATAAATGTGTGTGTGTGGATGGATGGGTGGGGGGGGTGTAGGAGTGTGAGGGGTGTGCGTGGGTGTGTGGGTGTGTGTTTGTGTGTATGAGAGAGTGGTTGGGTCATGTGTGTGTGCGTGTGTGAGAGAGGGTGGGTGAGTCATGTCTGTGTATGTGTGTGTATTTATGAGAGGGTTGGTGGGTCATGTGTGTGTGTGTGTGTGTGTGTTTTATGAGTAAAGAAAAATGCATGACTCTATGATTGTTGTTACCAGGAATTACATTTGTGATCAAAGAGTATTTGGATTGGCAGTTTCATTTCGGATCCGCGAGATAGACCGAAGTTTTTAGGCACAAGTTGACTCTTTGGCCTAATGTGCATGTATCTTCACTGGCTCCTGTTTTGCTTGTCTGGTTTGGTTGCAGTAGTACTTTAGTCTTACCTGTGTAAACCGCCTTTGTTGCATTGTCGTGACAGGAAAAATACCATCAAAGAATGTGCATCAAATCAGAAATGTACTGCAGAACAGATAAATTAATGTTTTGTTTAACTTGCGGTTAGGTAGATAATCAAAGAGGCAATCAAGGAGAGAGAGAGAGATAGATAGAGAGAGAGAGAGAGAGAGAGAGAGAGAGAGAGAGAGAAAGAGAGAGATAGTCTGTGTGTGACTTAGTGGAAGAGATAATATTGATAGACATTTAATTGGTAAGGGACTAATTGAAACTCTAGTGCTCTTGTATAGATGGGATTCGAAACAAAAATTATCATAACTATGCCGCAAAATTGCCAGGCGATTAAACAGAAAATACATGCGAGAAATAGTATCATACAATAACTGACTGGCACACCATGGGAAGCAAATCCAGATGTCCTCAGAACTCACAGAAAATAATCTTAACTACTTGTATTTATAATAAATAGAAATATAGTACAAGAATAGCACCACTGCCCTACAGAGAGCATGTCGTAAGGGGCGACTAACTGTGTGACATGGAATAACACCGACCATGATTAGGTGGGTCTACTTTGCTCTACTGCGTTAATATATTAAGATGGACACGCACATTGGTTAACCACCCTCTGGGGCACTTGTCCCAACACAGCGGAGTAATAAGCTGCTCGAGCTTAGCCAGCTAAGCAGGAAATCTTTATCCCAGCTATATCCAGCCCACGTAAGAGTATAGACCTGCACAGGGGCATTCTCCCCTGTAGGAGTACAGGTCAACTAAGACAGGGCCACTAATACAAATAGAGAAAAAAGCTTTTAAAAAATCAATATAGGCTGTCCGGTTGGTGAGCGCTTGACATTCATTCGCATGATTTCTTCTAAAATAATCATACAATAAAGACAATTTCCTATCTCCTAATAACGTATGCATACATTGACATTGTGTTGCAAGACATACTTTCATACCGAACTCAGACATTAAATAGGGGACGGTGTAGTCTAGTGGTCAAGTGACACGGCTCACAACTCGAAGGTGTTGGGTTCGCTTACCAATCACAGCACCGGTTGTTACCTCGGGAAGGAAACCCTTAGAAAATGCAGCAGGAAGCATAACCTTTAACAAAATGCATGCCGAAGTCTCCTGCACTTTGTCGAGAGGCGAGAAATAAAATCATAGTGCAACGGACACCGCCTTGAGGAATAGAGAAATGAGGTAAACAAAAAAGACAGAAAAAAACCACATCAAATTATATTGTCCTGCATCTTTGGGGCCTGCATCGATTCGTGCCATCTTCAATCTACGGCACCTTCAAGAGTTTGTCTGCATTGGCTGTCTTAATTTTAGGAAGGTTTATCTGGATTTGAGTCGTGTTCTCTGTACCTGATGTCCAAACATTGGGTGCCTTGGGTCGTGCTCCTAGCTTTCTAGTTCGATTTCTGCTGCGACGCGTCTTCGAATCTCTGCTGGTGCTATATCAGTTATGAGGGCTATTGTATCAATCGGGGTGAGTTTAGACACCTTGATACTATTCGACATTTGTTGCTGTATCAATCTGGGTGAGTTTAGGCACCTTGATACTATTCGACATTTATTGCTGTATCAATCTGGGTGAGTTTAGACACCTTGATACTATTCGACATTTATTGCTGTATCAATTTGGGTGAGTTTAGGCACCTTGATACTATTCGACATTTATTGCTGTATCAATCTGGGTGAGTTTAGGCACCTTGATACTACTCGACATTTATTGCTGTATCAATCTGGGTCAGTTTAGGCACCTTGATACTATTCGACATTTATTGCTGTATCAATTTGGGTCAGTTTAGGCACCTTGATACTATTCGACATTTATTGCTGTATCAATCTGGGTGAGTTTAGGCACCTTGATACTATTCGACATTTATTGCTGTATCAATCTGGGTGAGTTTAGACACCTTGATACTATTCGACATTTATTGCTGTATCAATCTGGGTGAGTTTAGGCACCTTGATACTATTCGACATTTATTGCTGTATCAATCTGGGTGAGTTTAGGCACCTTGATACTATTCGACATTTATGGCTGTATCAACTAGTTTCGCATGGGCACAGTTTTTCCATACAGGCTCAGCGGATTCAGCTACGGAAATCCCTAGGCCAGTGCAGATGTCCGAAGGACTGATGGCTGTTCCTTGCAATCCCCCCCCCCCCCCCACCCTCCCTCCTCTATTCTTGTTGTGTCGGTCAGTTTTCGGATGATATTATTTCTTGCGTGTATCTTACGCTTTGTTTCCTGGCAGTGCATCATGTAGGAAAATGTGCGGTCTAACTTGACTCCTAGATATTTGGGATCCGTGCAGTGCGTCATGACATACAATGTTCGGTCTAACTTGACTCCTAGATATTTGGGATCCGTGCAGTGCGTCATGTCATACAATGTGCGGTCTAACTTGACTCCTAGATATTTGGGATCCGTGCAGTGCGTCATGTCATACAATGTGCGGTCTAACTTGACGCCTAGATATTTGGGATCCGTGCAGTTCGTCATGTCATACAACGTGCGGTCTAACTTGATGCCTAGATATTTGGGATTCGTGCAGTGCGTCATGTCATACAATGTGCAGTCTAACTTGACGCCTAGATATTTGGGAGCTGTGCAGTGTTCAAGCTCCTGCCCTTGGCACCTAATCTTAAGTTTTATTTTTGCCTCTCTGTTTCTGATGGGGTAGGTACATACTTGGGGTTTACTGGGGTTTAGTTGAAGGTGATTCTTGTGATAGTATTCTGCAACGGCATTGAGAGAACTTGACAGCATGTATTCAACCTCTTCAAACCTTTTTCCCTGGGCAGCAGCTGTTTTCTGTGTCCTCAGCATAGACGAATTTTCTTGTGTCTGTATCCATTGGTCGGTTCATTAGTATATATGTTGGTGCTAGGACACTTCCTTGTGACAGGCCGTTGTTTTTGTTTCAACCTTTGCTGTCGCTTTTACCCAATGTAACATAGTAGTAATGAGTATACATAGCACATGATTACTGTAATTTTTATTTTGTGAATAATTTGTTTGGATGTCAATACACGACTCATGTTGGTGGATGTCAATACATGACTCATGTTAGTGGATGTCAATATGTGACTCATGTTGGTGGATGTCAATACATGACTCATGTTCGTGGATGTCAATATGGGACTCATGTTGGTGGATGTCAATACATGACTCATGTTCGTGGATGTCAATATGTGACTCATGTTGGTGGATGTCGATATATGACTCATGTTGGTGGATGTCGATATATGACTCATTTTGGTGGATGTCGATATGTGACTCATGTTGTTGGATGTCGATATGTGAATCGTGTTGGTGGATGTCGATATATCACGTTAGTGGAGGTCAATACATGGCTCGTGTTTGTGGATGTCGAAATTTGTCTCATGTTGGTGGATGTTGATATATGTGACTCATTTTTGTGGATGTCGATATGTGACTCATGTTGGTGGATGTCGATATATGACTCATGTTGGTGGATGTCAATATGTGACTCGTGTTGGTGGATATCGATATATGACTCATTTTGGTGGATGTCAATATGTGACTTACGTTTGTGGATGTCAAAATATGACTCATGTTGGTGGATGTCGATATATGACTCATTTTGGTCGATGTCGATATGTGACTTACGTTTGTGGATGTCGAAATACGAGTCATCTTGGTAGATGTCGATATATCACGTTGGTGGAGGTCAATACATGGCTCGTGTTTGTGGATGTCGATATATGACTCTTGTTGGTGGATGTCGATATATAACTGATGTTGGTAGATGTTGATATGTGACTCGTGTTGGTGGATGTCAATATGTGACTCATGTTGGTGGATGTCGATATATGACTCATGTTGGTGGATGTTGATATATGACTGATGTTGGTAGATGTTGATATGTGACTCATGATGGTGGATATCGATATATAACTCATGTTGGTGGATGTTGATATGTGACTTACGTTGGTGGATGTCGAAATACGAGTCATCTTTGTAGATGTCGATATATCACGTTGGTGGAGGTCAATACATGGCTCGTATTTGTGGATGTCGATATATGACTCTTGTTGGTGGATGTCGATATATGACTGATGTTGGTAGATGTTGATATGTGACTCATGATGGTGAATGTCGATATATAACTCATGTTGGTGAAAATACATTTGGTAATGAATATTTTCTTCCTGGTTTTCATCTAATACTATCGGGATGAAGATGCTGGACAATGGAAGAGCTGAGCGGTCAGCGGTCCTAAGCTGATTTCTAGCTTCAGGGTCAGGGTCTCACAGCTGCCAAAGGGCTTCTCCGCCTCCGCAACAGAGCAGACTGGATAAGGAGGAGTTATCGAAGACGGAAGGCTAACCACGTATCCAAAAAATGATATGCTGAAGTTGGATGTGTTGGACCGTAGGGTGTAAATATCGCATACAGGCTGTTGTTCTTGATGTTGTTTAATATCTACAATGAGTAAGTTTACCCTTTTGTGCGTCCTGGTAAGGGTGTTAAGTGGCAGGTTGTAGTCGCTTTCCTCACATCCCGAGCGTGCTGACGAAGGTGAAGCACTGTCCTCCAGATGGGTGTTCTATGCTTAGCTTCATCTGCCTAACTGTAACCTACAGCACAACGCATTCCGTTCGTCGGACTATCCTGCTACTTGCAAAGCCCTTTTCAGGGGTTGCTAGCGGAAGTTTGAGAACGATCCGCGAATAAGAAGAAGAAGAAGAAAAAGAAGATGAAGAAGAAAAAGAAGAAGACGAAGAAGAAAAAGAAGATGAAGAAGAAGAAGAAGAAGACGAAGAAGAAAAAGAAGATGAAGAAGAAGAAGAGGACGAAGAAAAAAAAGAAAAAGAAGAATATGAAGAAGAAGAATTGCGCAACTTCTAACTTCCTTTACTATATGTCTAAGATAAGACGAGCTCTTCCAGTGGTCGATCCTCGATTTTTATCTGCAGAGCAGATTTCGAGTCTACTCCGCTAAATATTATTTATTTCGTTTACTCATTGTAAAAGGCAAATCAATACTACTTTTTTGTTAACCGTAAATCACCAAATCCTTTACATGTTGATTGTAGTGGAGAATTTTCAGTAATGGTTTCATAACAATGTCTTTACGTGATAAGGTTTGGAGCGAAGGCCAACATTAGAATCAGGTGCAACATACTGATAGCCCCCCCCCCCTCTCTACCCCTAACCCCTTCACCCCTTTTCACTACCACGCAGTGCATATGGAAACACACTGTGTCCCAGCAGTCTAGGCAATGAGGTGGGGATCGACACTACAATCCCCGTAGTGGTGAGTTTACTAGGGAGGCTAGTACTTTCACTACAGCTAGGAGGAACTCGGTCCACATTCTCATTTACGCTTCGGGGTGCAATAAATAAATATTTTTCAAATACGTTTTTGAGTACAATGTTTTACGGCTGCAAAGTCTTCTGTTGTTTTTGTTTTGTTTTTGGAATCACACGCGTTTCTTCAATGTTGCATTGTGGTGGTTCGTGATTTTGTAACTCAATAAACAAGTTTTTACTTTCCGAAATAGTTGCCCAACTCTGCATTTTGAATCTGAAAAGCATGTTACTGTAGGGCAGCTCATTCTAGAATCAGTCAAAATACGATAGATTAACAGGTCGCACAAGGTAGAAGCTGTCTACAAAATTTCAGCTCTCTATGTTATGGGTAAGTTGGTTAAAATAGGAGATATAGAAGTCCACCAAAACGGACAACGACCATATCAGGTGAACTAAAGGCTTCTAAAAATAGCTATTCAACCCGCTACCAAAGAAGCAAACAGTACATGAAATTTATAACAACAATAACAACGAAATGTAATAAATATACAACAACAACAACGAAATATAATAAATATTTCGAAACGAAATTCACCTCAATGCTGTCTTAAATAAGGGAAACAGAATATTCAATTAAGCATTTCTTCAAAAGAACGCAAAAATTCGAAGTATTTATTCCATCACGTCTTCTTTGAAAAGACAACTTCTAAGACCCACTCCCAGAACAAAACCTCTATATCAAATTCCAGGCATATCACAGAGCCCACGGCTGTCGATAATTGTATTAAATAACATGTGCATCAAGGGCCTCTATATTGGAAAGGATATGGGCTGTTACAAAAAGTTGGCAAATGCTCAAAGAGAATAGAGTGATACAAATTTAGGAGCTGAACCCACAGAACAGAGTGGTATAAATCTAGGAGCTGAACCCACAGAACAGAGTGATACAAATCTAGGAGCTGAACCCACAGAAAATAGTGGTACAAATCTAGGAGCTGAACCCACTGAACAAAGTGTTACCAGTGTAGGAGCTGAACCCACTGAACAAAGTGTTACCAGTGTGGGAGCTGAACCCACTGAACAAAAGTGGTACAAATCTAGAAGCTGAACCCACTGAACAAAAGTGGTACAAATCTAGAAGCTGAACCCACTGAACAAATTGTTACCAGTGTAGGAGCTGAACCCACTGAACACAGTGTTACCAGTGTAGGAGCTGAACCTACTGAACAGAGTGGTACACATCTAGGAGCTGAACCTACTGAACAGAGTGGTACAAATCTAGGAGCTGAACTCACTGAACAGGGTGTTACCAGTGTAGGAGCTGAACCCACTGAACAAAGTGTTACCAGTGTAGGGCTGAACGCTTTAGAAAATAGAGATCAGATTGATGAGATAAACTCTAGAGAACAAAGTTACAGAGATATTAAAACAGTGGCTAAACGATATAGGAAATTGATGATCTTAACCATACACAAGAGAAATATATACATTGGTGAGCTAAACCATAGAGAACATAGAGATATAAATTGGTGAGCTAAACCATAGAGAACAAATAGATATAAATTGGTGATCTAAACCGTAGGGAACGTAGAGATATATATTGATCAGCTAAACCATACGTTAACTTGATGAGCTAAGCTATGCAGAACAATGCTATATAAATTAGTGAGCTAAACCATACATAACACAGAGATATAAATTGGTGAGCTAAACCATGCAGAACAAAGCTAAATTTGTGAGCTAAATCATACATAACATAGAGATATAAATGGATACGCTAATCTCTAGAGATAAAAGAAGAATAATAAATATACTGACAAGAAACCTACTGTCTGCGTTGAACATTGTTTACAAACACAAAGAGCTTCGATCCTCATATTCATTGTCTTCCTAGGTTCGTTGCTTGGTTCACTAAGGAAGCACAGCGTGGGAGGAAGTACTGACGGGGGAGTAGGAGGGAGAAATATGAAAGGATGAGTGTGGAGAAGAAACATGTCTGTGTTGGTGACATCAGGCAGATCTGCTGTTGTGGAGGGGGAGGTGTGGGTTCAAAGATGAAGTGAATGGACGGTTGTGTTGGTTGGTTGTAAAAATGGGAAATGAGGAGGGAAGAGTAGTATATGAATGTGGTTAGGGAAGCGAGGGAGGATGGAAGGAGGAAAGAGCGAGGAGGGAAAGATAGAAAGCGAAGGGGAGGAAGAAAGGGATATGATCAATATGTAGGTAAGAGATAAGCATTGAGGGAATTGGTTGTCTGTATGCTGTAGGGAGTAGGGAAGGTCAAAGTCGAGGAGGAAAGAGTGAGTTTGAGAAGAGGGGTGAGTTAGCGGGAAGATGGCAGAGGAAGAAGAGATGGAGAGAAGAGTAGAAAGAGATAGGGAGAAAAAGAAGAGGAAGATAGAAAGGAAAGAAAGAGCATGGACGTGGGTGAAGAGGGCTTGAGAGGAGAGAGATTGAGAGAGGGGGAACTAGGAGAGAAAAAGAGAGACAATAATAGATGGCAAAAAAGAGAGAGGCGATCAAATCAATAGATGGTGCTAGAAAGGGCAAATGTTAAAGAGTGATGGGGGGAGAGAAATAGGAGATAAAGAGAGGGTGCAAAGGAGAGGAAAAGATAAAGACAGAGAGAGACAGATAGGGCGGATGAAAGCGAAAGGAAAATAGACAGAGAAAGAAAGATATGGGGCTAAGGGGAGGGTAGAAATTAGAGGAAGAGAGAGAGTGGGAAAGAAAGAGAGAGAGAGAAAGATATAACAGCTTAGGAGAGGGGGAATGCGAGAGGAAAAGAGAGAGATAGAATAAGAGAGAGAGAGAGAGGGGTAGATAAATATTAGGGGCTAACGACAAGATAGAAGTTAGAGGAAAAGAGAGAGAGGAAGAGAAAGATAAATGAGCTAAAGGTATGCATCGTTTTCTTTGTGGCCAGGTTGGGCTTTTTTCCATTTTGCACTGTACGTTGCCCTAATGAATGCTTTAGTCTGGGATGTGATTTCTGTATAACTTTGCTACAGCATTCCTCCCTCTCTGGCATGTCTGTCCGACTCGTTACCTGAAATGTTGCAGTGGGCTGGTATCCACTGGACTATGCTTTTTTTTCAAGCACTGGGACAGGCGTTCGAGTGAGTCTGCCAGAGCACCGAGTTCATTTGTGTGCTGGTTCTTGAGCGCCGTTAACACGGCAATGGCGTTTGTGAAAATGACCACTTGCTTTTCTGCCTGTGCTTATGGTATATAATAGTTTCAGCTGCTTGTCTCAGGGTACTGGCTTCGGCACTGAAGTTGCTGCAGCGTCTCCCAGTGGCACATGCTGCTGAGTATACTTTGATTTTTGTTTTAGTGATGCCTTCTCCCCATTTTCTAATGGCATCTTTGACTGAGCCATCCGTATAGGCATGTGTCCAGGCTGTTGGTGAACATTTTTGGTTGATGTAATTTGTAACTATCTTTTTTTACTGTTCCTATGTTCGTGACTTTTTGTCTTCGATGTTGGGGATGTTGCATATAAAATCTGAGAAGGTTCTTCCTATCCAAAGGCAGCGAAGGGAGCACGCTGGTATTGGTTTTATTTTTTCGTTTAAAAGTGCAGCATTGTTTTAAATATTTCCTTTTGCCTGTACTGTACAACTTTTCCTTTTTAGCCTGCCGCGTCTCAGCTCATTTAGCCTGTAATGCATCTAGTGGTTCTTTTGAATTTTCCCGCTTGCTGTAGGATTCTGCAGTCTCGGCGATCTTTCATCGGCTGCAGCCCTGTCATGGCTTCCAGGTCTTTTATTTGGGTGTACTTCAGGGCTCCTGTTATGCTTGTTTCTGGGTGCGCCCTATTTTGTTAAAGTTTGATTTAAATACTGTGGACCAAGCTACAATGCCGTATTCCAAAACTGATCTCCATCTGCCTGTGCATAATTTCTTTAGTGTGTTTCCTTCAGCACCCCAAGCAGTACCAGCAAGTTTCCTGCAGCACCCCAAGCAGAACCAGCAAGTGTCCTTCAGCACCCCAAGCAGTACCAACAAGTTTCCTTCAGCACCCCAAGCAGTACCAGCAAATTTCCATCAGCACCCCAGCAGTACCAACAAGTTTCCGTCATCACCCCAGCAGTACCAGTAAGTTTCCTTCAGCACCCCAGCAGTACCAGCAAGTTTCCTTCAGCACCCCAAGCAGTACCAGCAAGTTTCCTTCAGCACCCCAGCAGTAAAAGCAAGTTTCCTTCAGTACCCCAGCAGTACCACCAAGTTTCCTTCAGCATATTAATCACCAGCTTTATTAGTTTGTGACCACTTCGTGCCAATTGGACAAGGACAACTCTGTTTATCTTGTGACTGATGTCTCCTGTCGAGAATGCAAGGTCGGGTGTTGAGGTGTACTGCCATCTTCTTGAGTAAAAACAGGGTGCATTGTCTGCTTTGTTAATGAGCTGTAGGTTACTGTCGATTTCCCAGTCTTCCACTTCGGTGCCCGCGTATCAGTCTCCGCGTATCGCCATCTTTCTGATTGACCATTGAAGTCTCCGACAACTACACAGTTTGATTGTTGCACCTCTATTGTTGCCAGTGAGAGATCCTTATCTGGGGGGAAAGTCTCGATTTATCACTCTCAAGGTTTGTTTATCTACAGTGACATCAGCACCAATGATTTCAGCTTGGTTGCTTGTGTGGTTTGGGACTTCTCTGCCATTGTAGAGAGTTTCTACCATAACATAATCGTTCCACCTTTATGGCCCTCTCTATCAAGCCAAAGGGTTTCGTATCCTTGTATCAGGAACTTATGATTTAGGTTAAGGTGGGTCTCTTGGATGCAAGCAATGTCAATGCTTTCCTCATGGAGTTTGTGAGCGAGCACCAGTTGTTTGAGTTCTGAGTTGTCTCTCCTAGGAAAGCTGTCTTACACGAATATCGGATCTTCCCTATCCAGGTTTTGATCAAATGTTCCATCTCGTTGTGCGGGTGTCAGTCAGGGATGTCGAACTCCTCCCATGCATGATAGGATTTGCGCCCTGGTTTTCCTCCGCGTTTGCTCACGTAGTTTGGCCGGTCAGTCAAAGCCGTTTCCTAGAGGGATATGGGGGGGGGGGGGGGGGTGTGACGCTGACTCTAGGAGCCAAACGGGACTTAGACAGGAGCGGGCAAATAAGTACGGCCCAGGCTACCTTTTTTTGCTAGGAAGTGACCGCCTTTTGCCGTGAGGTCCTGACTCTTACACGCTACTGCCCCCCCCCCACCCCCTTACAGTTTGAAGACAAATTAAGCTTTCTTCTTCTTCTTCTTCTTCTTCTGTTTGTTATTATTTTTACATCAGGGCACGACAAATCACGGGCACCAGGCGGCTATGGTGCCTCACATTTCCCTCATCGCGTGTATTACATTTCTCTGCCCCCACCCCCACCCGCATTCGCCCTCACCCCAGCCCTACCATCATCCCTCCCCCCTCCTTTCAGGTTTATTTTTTCCCGCGAACATTCCACTTTTTCGTCCAAATTGCAAGGTCAGACTGCCGGGGTTATATTACGCAGTAATGAACAAGATTTCAAGCAAACAGCAAGAGAAAGTTGGAAAAATAAAACAGAAAGTTTAAACCTGGACAAAGAAGGGAACAAGCTATGGAAGCTAGTCAGAGCCATGAACGACGAAACCCCGTCAAATAAACAAATTACTATCAAGCAGGGCGAGAACTTGATCACAGGTAAGAAAGCCGCAAACGCCTTTGTCGATCACTATACCAGAGCAAACCACATCGAGGTCCCTGCAGATAAGCATACAGATATTAGCGAAGAGCTAAAAGGACACGAAAACGTAAATACGGCTCCTGAAGAGCACATGATGGCCAAACTAACCATGCGCGAAATGGAAGAGGCTATGAGAACACTAAAGAAAAGGAAATCTCCCGGAAAAGACGGGATAACAAACGAAATGCTGATGGGGCTGGGCCAAACAGCGAAGAAAAAACTACTATCAGTCCTGAACCAAAGCTGGAAAAGGGGTATTGTACCCCAGGCATGGAAGGATGCAATACTGGTACCAGTACCAAAAACAGGAAAGGACAAAACAGATCCGAATGGATACAGGCCCATAAGCCTACTGAGCTGTGTCGGCAAGCTGATGGAACGGATGATAAACACCAGACTGATGTGGCATCTGGAAGAAAAACGAATACTAATTCCACAGCAAGCCGGCTTTAGACAGCACAGATCCACTGAGGACCAGGTCATCCTCATAGCCCAGGAGATAGAAGATGCCTACCAGGCACAGAAACACACAGTAGCTGTTTGGGTGGATATGGAAAAGGCATTTGACAAAGTCTGGAAGGACGGACTTAGAGTCAAGTTAAGAAGAAGTGATGTTTGTGGGAAGATGTACAAGTGGATCAACCACTACCTCAAACAAAGAACGGCCAGAGTCCAAGTACAAGGGCAGATGAGCAAAAAGGTGACACTCGAGCAGGGAGTACCCCAAGGGGGAGTACTGTCCCCCACACTCTTCCTGGTATATATAAACGATATTACAGAGAATATACCAAGAAGAGTCCATAGCTCAATGTTTGCAGACGATCTGGCTATGTGGACTTCTGAAAAGAATCTCACCATAGGAAGAAATCGGATGCAAACGGCCCTAACATCGCTGGAAGAGTGGGCGAACTCATGGCTGGTCAAAATAAACGAGGAGAAAACCACGTGCACAATATTCTCGCTCTCATTAAAACCCCAAAGTACCAAATTAAGCCTAAATGGCAAAATCCTGCAGCCAAACGACAACCCAACCTATCTGGGAGTCACATTTGATCGGCGCATGACATGGAAAAGTCAGATTGAGAGAAACCGAATGAAAGCCAGAGAAAGAATGGCGATCATGAGGAAACTTGCTGGCACAAGCTGGGGAGCAGACGAAGGCATACTAAAGAAACTGTACACTGGAAGAGTGAGACCAGTTCTCGAGTATGGCATCGCGGCATGGACAACAGCAGCGAAGGCGAACTTCGATAAAGTTAACAAACTTCAAAACCAAGCTATGAGAATCATAACAGGTGGCATGAAGTCAACGCCAATTGTAGAACTTGAAAAGATTACAAAACTGCAATCCATGACCGACAGAAGAGACTGCAGAGCCCAGCTGCAGTCAGAGAAACTCCGAAGACTGACGGACCATCCAATGTACCAGAGGCTAAACAATTTGGGAACTGGGAAACTAAAGCGGAGAAACTTTGCAGAAATAGCCAAAGCAAAGATGCACGAAGATCCCATAAACACACTAACAACACCAAAACCCATCACTACTGTACGAAAACCTACTTGGAGGCAGGATATATTTCCAGAGGTGGTAGAAAATATACCAGGTATTGCAAACAAAAACTGCCAGACCGAAAAAGAAAGGAGAGACACTACCCTAAGCTTCATAACGAAAAGCTACCCAAGCATGGACTGGACCCATGCATACACCGACGGTTCTGTAACAAACACTACACAGAACGGAGGGGCAGGAGCATTCCTGAACCTACCAAATGGCAGAAAAATAACACTGTCATTCGCTACTGGTAAGTACACAAGCAATTTCAGAGCGGAGGCAGAGGCACTGAGGGCGGCAGTGGAAGAAATGGCAACACACAGTGAAAATGAGAGCCACATAGTCTTGCTGACAGATGCTCTCGCCGTAGTCACAGCGCTAAAAAGCCAGAAAAACACTGAGCTTAATGACTTAAGAGCAGCACTCTGCAAACTGTGCCAGCTGTCCGCACCAAAAAGGGTAGTGGTACAGTGGGTTCCGTCACACTGCAACATCCAAGGCAACGAGGAGGCAGACAGACTGGCAAAAGAAGGTGCAAGGCTACCACAAACAGATACCAGTATGACGTACGAAGAGTCAAAACGGCTTATCAAAGCCAGGTACATTACCAAATGGGAAACCGAACATACTGGTTACACCAAAAACGATGCCTATTACCAGTTGAACCGAAGAGAGCAGGTCGTTGTCTTCAGACTTCGCACTGGCCACAATAGACTGAGGTACCACCTATTCAACAAATTGAAGATAGGGTGTACCGACGAATGCCCGTGCGGTACTGGTAAAATGACAACTGAACATCTGCTGCAGAACTGCCCGACATACGGGGATCAGAGAGAGCAGATGTGGCCATTGCCAGTGGAACTGCAAGACAAGCTCTATGGTAGTGGCGAGAGTCTCAGGACGACCGCCGCTTTTTTCGAAAAAATAATGGTTGCTGTCTGACTGTGTACGCAGAAGAAGAAGAAGAAGAACAAGATTTAACCCAAATGACGAACGGTAGAGACAGATAAGTAGTTGAAAATAAACTTAAATGTTCACAGTTGGAATTTATATTTTCAAGAACAATTCATTCCCACTCTCCGACATGTTGAACAGCCCTACGAAGAAGGCGATTTAGTTGAAGGGAAATCTGTCACTGAACGACCAAGTGAGAAAAAAGGACGAATCAAACAGCTGGTTACTCTAATCTCGTTGTGAAAACAGAACAGGGGTCGAGATTGGCTGATGACGTAAACCAGCAGATGGAGGTCACTGCTGGATTTCGAAAGGCGAATCTATCTATCTATCTATCTATCTATCTATCTATCTATCTATCTATCTATCTATCTATCTATCTATCTATCTATCTATCTATCTATCTATCTATCTATCTATCTATCTATCTATCTATCCATTTATCTATCTATCTATCTATTTATCCATCTATCTGTCTATCTATCTATCTGTCTATCTATCTATCTATCCATTTATCTATCCATCTATCTATCTATCCATTTATCTATCTATCTATCTATCTATCTATCTATCTATATGTCTGTCTATCTATCTATATGTCTATCTATCTATCTAGATATCTATCTATCTATCCATCCATCGATCCATCCATCCATCCATCCATCTATCTATCTATCTATCTATCTATCTATTTATCCATCTATCCATCCATCCATCCATCAATCTATATATCTATTTATCTATCTATCTATCTATCTATCTATCTATCTATCTATCTATGTTCTTTGCGCGGCAAATACGGCGCATAAGGCAGAAACACATTATCTTCAGGTGAAACAGTGCGACACCAGTGATTTTAGATCTTGTATTGTGCTGTGGCCCATAGCTGAGCCTTCTCGGGTGATTGTTCTTCTGAGTGTTTTATTGGGTCTTCCTCTCCTCCGAACGCTTTTTTGTGTCCATTTGGGTGTCCGCAATGGAAGAAGGTTGTTGTTCATTCGAAGGACATGTTCGATGTTTGTCCATCGTTTAGTTTTTTCCGGATAATGTATAGTTGGTTTGTCTCTGTTTTTATCGAGTCATTAGCTATGAACTGGTCCCAGCGTATATTCAATAATCTTCTTAAACATTTATTTTCAAAGACATTGAGTAAGTTTTCCAGCGCTTTTGTTGTCTTCCAGCTTTCACATCCATATGTCAGGACTGATATTACGATTGAGTTGAATAATCTGAGCTTCGTATGTTTGCTCAGTGTCGTTGATTTCCAGATGTTGGTGAGCTGATTAAAGGCGTATGAGGTCAAAGATTTCCAGATGTTGGTGAGCTGATTAAAGGCGCATGAGGTCAAAGATTTCCAGATGTTGGTGAGTTGATTAAAGGCGCATGAGGTCAAAGATTTCCAGATGTTGGTGAGTTGATGAAAGGCGCATGAGGTCAAAGATTTCCAAATGTTGGTGAGTTGATTAAAGGCGCATGAGGTCAAAGATTTCCAGATGTTGGTGAGTTGATGAAAGGCGCATGAGGTCAAAGATTTCCAGATGTTGGTGAGTTGATGAAAGGCGCATGAGGTCAAAGATTTCCAGATGTTGGTGAGCTGATTAAAGGCGTATGAGGCCAAAGATTTCCAGATGGTGGTGAGCTGATTAAAGGCACATGAGACCAAAACAATTCTAGTGGGCATTTCTTTCCTGGCATCTCCATCTCGTATCATTTTGCTTCCAACGTATATGTAGAGTTGGACATTTTGTAGAGATTTCACCTGTTTCTTGATATCAACCGTTGTGGTTATAGAAGACATGATTTTCGTCATTGGGGCGTTAACTTGAAGTTCTTTCTGTTCTGACAATTGGCATAGTCTGTCTATCTTTTCTTGTGTTTTTTTTTCATTAGTCGTACTTAGTAGCGCTTTATCGTCTGCAAAATCAAGATCTTCTAACGCCTTGTTAACTGACCATTACAATCTATAGTTATGCCAAATAGTAGAAGTGATAAAATATATCCCTATTTTACATCTTTTTTTTTTTGTGTTAAACCCTGCAGTGTTGCCTTCGGTTGTTCTAGCACAGCATTGTGAATTATCATATGGTCTTGATAATATTTATGAATTTTGAAGGTAAGCCATGGTGCTTTAGAATTTTCCATAATATTGTACGGTGTAGACTGTCAAATGCCTCCTAGAAGTCAATAATTGTATGGGCACACTCAAACATACATTTATATATGTGTATGTATATGTACACTCTCGATCCACCGACGCCGAGGTGGGCCACTTGCACGTGGACCGGAGACCTGCATATGATATGCTATAGCTGCGGGCTGGACATAATGCATTCTGACTAAACAACCAATCGGCTTGATTTGTTCTGTGTTAATGTAGGCACTAACTGGGTTTGTTACCACTGTCTGACTCATCGTGTTGTGCATTCGGTCACGGATTGTCTTTCCGGCTGCACTTCACACACAATGCCTCTCACAGCTCTGTGTCTCACTCTTATGGGTTGCTAGTGAGGACCAAAATTGGCATTGGTTATACAATGTAGGAATAAATTGTGCATTTATCAGCCTCCTCTTAGTTGAAAGAAACACTCTAGGGTGTTTCAAAATCGGTGTAATTTGGTAGTCGACACTTTTCACCTTCTGAATTCTATGTGTAATCTCTTTGTCCACTCTGCCGTCATCAGTGAACATGCTACCTAGGTATCCTAACTCCCGTACTTGCTTGATACCAATGTCCCTAATGTGGAAACTTCTCTGCACTTGTTAACGTGAAATCAACATAGTCTCTGTCTTGGCTGTGTTGATCTTCATGTCATATTCGTGACGAACGAAATAGAGATAGTTCAGGTGGTGTTGTAGGTCTTCTCCATTTTGGTAAAAGATGACCTGATCATTAGCAAACAACAGTTCATTGAGGAACTCTTCGTCAGGGTTGCCAACTGTGTCATTTTATCCATGTAAATTATGAACAAAAGTGTAGAAAAACACACCTCTGTCGTACAACACTCAGAACTGGAAACCAATTTATCATACCGGCATTTGTTTGTACTGCAACTTTGTTGTTGACGTACAAGGTACGAATGCCATCACGTTATTTACCATGCATACCATGTTCCTCCATTACCTCTCATAGCTTACATCTGTTTATCCGCTCAAATGCCATTTCCTGATCAACGAAAGCCATGTGGAGTTTCTTATTGAATTCTATCGTTTTTTTTCCTTAACTGCCTAGGCGTAAATATAGCATCCGTACATTCCCTGCTTTTCTGGAATCCTAATTGTGATGCACTGAGCAGTGGCTCCACAATACCTCGACCTCGATGCTCAAAGGTCCGTGCGAACATTTCTCCGACGTGGTTAAGGAGGGATACGTCCCTATAAGAACTGCAATATTTCTTGCTGGCTTGTTTTTCCAAATAGGTATAACCACCGCTCTTGTCCCAAATATCAGGTATCATCCCTTCAATCACGCCTGATTTAAGATCTTTCTGAGCAATCTTATTTCTACATCGTGACAAGCTTTTAATGGCATCTGCCGATACGTTATCTGCACCTCGGGTGTTGTAGTTAGGGCTTGTTCTAATTGCCTCTCTGACTTATTGCTCGAGTATTAATCTGCCCAGTATATTTAGGGATTTGTAACAATGATAATCTTACACAGATTATGTACCGTCATCTGCTTGTGCACTCAGAACACATAAATCTGTGAAATACTGCTCTCCATCTGTCTCTTATCCTTTCAGGTTGGTAGAGCTCTAAGAAGCATATTCCTTATGTTTGGGGACAGGACTCATTCCCCAAGTTCGGTGAGAATGGTGAATGGGGCATGCCCGCATGTTTGTTCTTTTGACGCCAAGGACTTGATTACTGAATTGAAGACGTGGTCCGGGTAAAGACTTAAGGAGTCCTGCAAGCGGGGAATCAGGAAGAAGAGTATAGATGCGAGACGTTTATTGCCTTTTATAGGTAAATACATAGAGAAGGACTACACATAACACCAATCTTCAGGTAAGTGTCTTCATATCCTCATATCAAAGTGAAAAACGCTTAAGACTGTCCTTGGAATATGTATACCCCACACACACGCATATATATATATATATATATATATATATATATATATATATATATATATATATATATATGTTGTTGTTGTTGTTGTTGTTGAATGCACATAATGAGTAGAGTTACTCTTTTGTGCGCCCTGAAAAGGACGTTAAGTGGGCGGGTTGTCGTAGCTTTCCTTACATCCTGAGCGTGCTGATGAAGGTGGACCGGGGCCCTCTAGCCGACTGTACGATGCTTGACTTCATCTGCGTATCGCTCATTACTACGGGGATCACGTTCATCTCTCCCCTTGTTAGCTAGGCTGCTTTTAAAACAGCCTTTTTCCAGGAAGAGCTATGAGGAAGCCAAGGTGAGGGTCTTGGCCAGTATGTTTTGTGCCTGACGATGACTATCATGTATGACCAGTAAATTTTGCCTGACCCTATCATGTCTGATCAGTATATTTTGCCTGACCCTATCATGTCTGATCAGTATATTTTGCCTGACCCTATCATGTCTGATCAGTATATTTTGCCTGATCCTATCATGTCTGATCAGTATATTTTGCCTGACCCTATCATGTCTGATCAGTATATTTTGCCTGACAATAACATGTCTGATCAGTATATTTTGCCTGACCCTATCATGTCTGATCAGTATATTTTGCTTGACCCTATCATGTCGGATCAGTATATTTTACCTGACCCTGACTAACATGTCTGATCAGTATATTTTGCCTGACCCTATCATGTCTGATCAGTATATTTTGCCTGACCCTATCATGTCTGATCAGTATATTTTGCCTGACCCTATCATGTCTGATCAGTATATTTTGCCTGACCCTATCATGTCTGATCAGTATATTTTGCCTGACCCTATCATGTCTGATCAGTATATTTTGCCTGACCCTATCATGTCGGATCAGTATATTTTACCTGACCCTGACTAACATGTCTGATCAGTATATTTTGCCTGACCCTATCATGTCTGATCAGTATATTTTGCCTGACCCTATCATATCTGATCAGTATATCTTGCCTGACCCTATCATGTCTGATCAGTATATTTTACCTGACCCTGACTAACATGTCTGATCAGTATATTTTGCCTGACCCTATCATGTCTGATCAGTATATTTTACCTGACCCTGACTAACATGTCTGATCAGTATATTTTGCCTGACCCTATCATGTCTGATCAGTATATTTTACCTGACCCTGACTAACATGTCTGATCAGTATATTTTGCCTGACCCTATCATGTCTGATCAGTATATTTTACCTGACCCTGACTAACATGTCTGATCAGTATATTTTGCCTGACCCTATCATGTCTGATCAGTATATTTTACCTGACCCTGACTAACATGTCTGATCAGTATATTTTGCCTGACCCTATCATGTCTGATCAGTATATTTTGCCTGACCCTATTATGTCTGATCAGTATATTTTACCTGACCCTGACTAACATGTCTGATCAGTATATTTTGCCTGACCCTATCATGTCTGATCAGTATATTTTGCCTGACCCTATCATGTCTGATCAGTATATTTTGCCTGACCCTATCATGTCTGATCAGTATATTTTGCCTGACCCTATCATGTCTGATCAGTATATTTTGCCTGACCCTATCATGTCTGATCAGTATATTTTACCTGACCCTGACTAACATGTCTGATCAGTATATTTTACCTGACCCTATCATGTCTGATCAGTATATTTTGCCTGACCCTATCATGTCTGATCAGTATATTTTGCCTGACCAGACGTTATTCTTCCTTCCAATATATATATATTCTATTTACCTAAATAATATTTAACATGTCACTTATGGCAGTAGTGGATTTTATGGGGGGAAAAAAAAGAAAAAAAAATGTGGTTCGCGGGCCTTCATTGACCTCATAACGACCTCGAGGCTGGAAACTACCAGACTATCAAAATAGATGAACTGACCTTATCACGTGATCTTGAAGAAATATCTTTGTGCAATGTCCCAGGCATTTTTGCCCTAAGAGAATTCCATCACCTTGAAAAACACAGACGACAGCAAATCCAATAGTGAGGATCAACTGGCTGGAACTCAAACCAACTCCTTAGAATGTGTCTGTACTGTCGTCCTGATATCGATCAAATAAAGTCTCTGGAGAAGAGACTTTGAGAGGGATAAAGACAAACACGCCTGGGAAAGGGAAGCGAGAACTGTCAGTATCGCTAGTAACACATGAAACGATCACAAAGACACACAATCGACTCGCATTATCCGTCCTCTATTGACAAGCTAAGAGTTGCTAAGTGATTTGTTGTCCATTCGTTGAAAAAAAAACATTTCTTTACCCACACATCAGCTTTTGATTTACCCCTACCCTCTCCCCCACCCCACAATTACCCTTGTACTTCTATTTCACTTGGTATTAGTAAAATAATTAAATAAGCCATCTTAACATTTTATATTACCTACCTCCGCTTGAAAAGTAGTTACGCTCTATGTAATTCAACATGTGTATACATATAAATTAATTGAATTATGTGACACAAGAGTTCTTAGTTTTTAGTTCTTAGTAGACTTGTACGTCTACAGTGACAAATACCACGTGCAGTTCTCAGCTCTGGTATGAGCTGGATGTACCCTGGAGGAGCATTTCCTGTATAGTGGTCTAGACTCGAGCAGCTTATTACTCCGCTACGTTGGGAAAAATATCGCGGAGTGTGGTTAACTGGTGTGCGAATCCATCTTAATAGACTCAAACACTAAAATAAAGTAGACACGCAGCCTGTTAAACGCCATCTATGCTGCTCTAAACAAACCAGTTAATCATGGCCAGTGTTTTGCCATGTCCCACAGTTAGTCGCCTCTTACGACATTCTCTCTGTGGGGGCAGTGGTGCTATTCTTGTCCTTGTCATACACGAGTTACCGGTCCAAAATATTCTTTCGCGCCAGAGATTTTTAGTCTGTAAAGATTGAAAGACCTGGCTAGAGGGGACACAATTTTAAATTTCATTTGGGTTTAGTTTTACAGTAAGCTTTCAAACACAAGAGGTTGTGTCATCTTGATAGGGGGACCCAGTGGTCTGGAGGTAAGATGTTCGCTTTGGGTGCTGGAGGTCGCGGGATCAAATTTACCAGTTGGGGCAAAAGTGTCCGAATTGAGAAGTCTAAGGTAGCAAGGTGACTTAAGACGGTTTATCAGATGTGGCAAAAGTGTCCGTATTGATAGGTTTAGAGCAGCAAGGTGACTTAAGACGGTTTATAAGATGTGGCAAAAGTCTCCGTATTGATAGGTCTAGAGTGGCAAGGTGACTTAAGACGGTTTATCAGATGTGGCAAAAGTGTCCGTATTGATAGGTCTAGAGTGGCAAGGTGGCTTAAGACGGTTTATCAGATGTGGCAAAAGTTTCTGTGGAAAAGCTAAAGGTGGCACGATGACTTAAGACGGGTTTTCAGACATGACTGATACCCTTAAAATCAAATAATACGAAACCGCTCGTGTTGACATGGCAACGGAGTCGCGTGGTTTAAAAATATTCAGCTTTTGTAAGGTCTTTATTTTGAAAATAAAATGTCTGCTTTCCAACCAGTAGCGAGAAACACATGAACGTAAATACTGTAATACTAGTGTTCTTATGTTACGTTCGTTCGTCCTGAACAGGAAGTTGTGCCGTTGTTTACAGCGCGGCTGTGATATCTGCGCCGTTCGGCCCAACATATCCAATGTCTGCTGACGTTTTTGGATACCGGGTTTGCCTTCTCATTATGATCCCTATTCTCTTAGCCAGACTACAGTCCTGCAGCCTATTTTCCAGAGCCGCCGCTTGTAGGCCAAATAGGCTCTGGGTCGGCTATGGTTTGGTGACCCTTATGCAAGCAGCCACCTACGTGTCCCTGGCTTCTGTCAGCTCAGTCATTGTGCTGCATCTTCGTTCATATCCTGTTGTTCATTCAGGCACAGATTGTGCCATATGCCAGGTAGTCAAATGTCATCTAAACTGGTCTATCTTTTGCATTGGAGTACCATACCGGAGCAAAGTTCTTATCCCATACCCTCCCTCCATGTCATTAGTGGAGATCCGGGTCAATGATTTAAGATGTAAGGCCACTGTGACGTCACTTCACGCATGCATATTACTGACTGTAAGATTAACACGTGGTGGACTCGCCTGTATTTACTTAGCAACGCCGGATGTATGACGTCGTTAAAGCAAATTAAAGCAAATTTGAATCTTGGTGAAGATGCTGGGTCAGTAGCTTCAGCTTCAGCTCCGTTGAGGGACATAACTGCGGGCTCAAAGCGGGAGTGGCAAAAGCTGATTGTTTCGATCAAGAATTGCAACAAAATAAAGAAGTACATAATAAACAGTAAACAGAAAAGACCTCGGAAACAGGCAATGGTCAGACAAACTGAGGAAGTGCACATTTTAAGAAGATTTATTAGTAGGTAGGTAGGTAGGTAAGTAGATAGATACATATATTGGTAAGTACCTAGGTAGATATATAGATAGGTACGTAGGTAGGTAGGTAGGAGGTGAGAAGGTAGGTACATATATTGGTAAATATCTAGGTAGATATATATGTAGATACGTAGGTAGGTAGGTAGGAGGTGAGAAGGTAGGTACATATATTGGTAATTACGTAGGTATATATATTGATAAGAGCGTAAGTAGATATATAGGCAGGTTAAGTAAGTAAGTAGGTATGTAGATAGGTTAATATATTGATAATTACCAGGTAGATGTATAGGTAGGTAGGTAGGTAGGTAAATATATTGGTAAGTGCGTAGGTAGATATATTGGTAAGTGCCTAGGTAGATATATTCGTAAGTGCGTAGTTACATGTATTGGTAAGTGCGTAGGTACATCTATTGGTAAGTACATAGGTAGAAAGGTAGATAGGTAGGTAGGCAGGTAAGTAGGTAGGTAAGTATATAGGTAGGTAAGTCGACAAACAAAAAAATAGACCAACAAAAGACAAACAAACAGTTTAGATAGATAGATAGATAGATAGATAGATAGATAGATAGATAGATAGATAGATAGATAGATAGATAGATAGATAGACAACCCAGTTTTACAATAATCAACAATAAATGATAAATTAGGTTATAACAATTTTTTTTCTTCAAATAAAATCACCTACAAGAACAAGAGGGCACAGCTAGAGATTAACTAAAGAAAAGTCCTGATTAGATACTAGGAAATGTTTTTTTAGTAAGAGAATGGTAATTGATTGGAACGCATTGCCACAGTAAGTAGTGGAGGCAGGGATAATTAATGCATTCTAGAATAGATTGGATGCGCATATATTTTAGAGCAAGAAAATGTAAATGAAATTGGTTGTATACAGACTCTGCAGAATCATATAAACCAGTATAAAGACATTTAGTTAAGTATGTCCTACAGCCCTCTGTGATATCGTCTCCAATTCTCTCCACGTCATCCAGACCTATTTTATTTATACATTAATGATGGTTCCTCTGTCCGTGTTTTAGTTTCTAATTCTACTTCACAATTTGTTCCCATCTCTGGTATGGAGTTAACGAACGAACGAGTGCCGCCAGGGAAAGACAGCTCCCGACGTAGAAGCGAGCTATTGATTGAGATAGTAACTTGTAGTGTACACACGCGCACATGAAGGAAAAAGAGAAAACAATTTGGGTCAGTTCCAGACTATTCAATGAGGTTCTGAAGATAGCCATGACGTCAGAGACCAATTTTTTAATGCTGTGGGGTTGATCTCAGGCGTTCCTTCATTCCAGGCATGGTGTTCCTTTTTCGTTCCTATAGAAATATAGAAACAACATTACAGAAGGTCATCATTTGCAAAATCTAGCATTTCTGGATCACTTGTTTCGGAATCCACCATTGTGTTCATTACGATGTGAGTTAGATATTTCCTACGCTACATTTCATCCTGCACAACGTTGCACATCATGCGTTCAAGCTGTTTATTGTTGTCTACGTCATTGAAAGCTGTAGGTCACTGAGACCTAGTCAACTGACGCCTTGCCGTCAATATTACTAGTATTTTCTATATACAGCTGGTTCTCAAGCAGAACATTTATGAAGACCTTTTTCTAGCCTCCTCATCAGTTTTTTATTTTTTTTGCTTAAATGTTTGCCTCACTAGTTTCTACTGGTGGAGGCGCGCCCTTTTCCACCCCAGACCGTAGTCCATTAGGCGATATCAGGACGCATAAACCAGTGCTTGGATGCATATGTGCATCTGTATGTACCTATGCTAGGTTTGTGCGCCCTCAGAAGCTAGCCCAACCAAAGTGCAATGGAAGGGCCTTACCACGACGGCGCGTGTGAAAGTTGTGCAAGAGTGTGACTGTGGGACAGAGTCAAATGAAACAGAGTGAGGGAAGAGAAGAGAGAGAAGGGGGTAGGTCCCGACACTCTTCCTCCTCATTAGTGCACTTCTCGCCAATTTACAAGTAAACAACGTGTGAAGACAGAGGGTGTGATGCTGCAGCCAGACAGATGTAGTGAAACCAACGATCCTGGTCAGTACTAGCCATCTGACCATGAACGAGAAGGCTGATACTAACCCCACATCCATCAGCCGATATCCCTTTAGCGCCAGCATTACTGCGCGGTGGAGACTTTGGGTGGCATGAACATTCCATTCGTCCGATGGTGAAACTACTGGACTGAGAAACTCGTTGTCTACAGAGTTTGCAGTGCTCTTCTTCTTCTTCTGCGTTCGTTCTTAATCTCCCGCTACCAACCCCTGAAAGGGCTTAAGTAGCAGAATGTAGTCCAGAAAACGGAATGCGTTGTGTCGTAGTTTACAGCTTAACTGCGATATTTGCATCTTTCGGTCCAACACATCCGACTTCAGCAAGCATTTTTTGAATACCAGGTTAGCATTCCCTCTTCGATCCCTTCTTCTTAGCCAGTCTGCCCTGCTGCAGCCTGTTATCCAGGATCACCGCGTGTAGGTGTAGAAGGGTCTTGGCACCTCTGGTTTTGCTGGCCCTGATGCTAGCAGTCAGCTATGGGTCGCTGACCACTGCAGCTCATGCGCTGCTTCTGCAGTGTTCTAAACCAGTATACGATAAGTTAAGAATAAATAGGATTGAGCCGGCACGCCAACAGGGAATTTTCGCTTACCAAGCAATGAAATAATACAGGACCTCAACGGAATGTGGCCAGGAATGTCATAAGAGCCGTATAACAATCCCATATATAAGGATATATAAACATGGTATCAAATAATAACCTGCTGCCTTGCAGGTTTGGCCGCCAGGTAGGTTGGGGCTATTGGATGCGAGCCTGAAGAAAATGCTTGCTGAAAACGGAAGTGTTGGATCGACAGGTGCGAATAAAACAGCTCGCTGCTGCAAACCACAACACTACGTATCTCATCGAAGAATTATCAAGGACCCATACTATAGGGAGAGACACCATAAGGTACCCGCACAGACAAAGACATGTTTCTCCCACCATGAACACACACATACATCTGCCACGGAAACCCTGCAAGTCTTACTCAATGGTCATCTTTACAACAAAATGAGGATTGGGACAGATGACACCTCTACACCTCACGGTAGAAGAGGAGAGGCTAAGTAAGTAAGGGGCAGATGACAGGTGCCCATGTGGGGAGCATATCATGACCGTAGAAAACATCCTGCAAAGCTGCATGCTCACGCAGGAAAAGAGAACAATACTGGCCTCGTGAGACAGATATGAGACAAAAGCTGTATGGAGATAAAACATCCTTACAAACAAAGGTGTTCTTTGTAAGAGAAACCGGAACCTTGATCTGAGGATGAACGAA
Organism: Ariolimax columbianus; assembly: GCA_036924085.1. Classification (NCBI taxonomy): domain Eukaryota; kingdom Metazoa; phylum Mollusca; class Gastropoda; order Stylommatophora; family Arionidae; genus Ariolimax; species Ariolimax columbianus. The sequence continues at coordinate 54,574,959 of JAVGWX010000005.1, read as the reverse complement.
GAAGAAGAAAGGAAACACGGAATGACACCATCATTTGAGACAAACATGGTACTTGACATAAAACTACACCTCCTCACGACGTCTAACGACACAAGTGGATAGAAGATGATGGTGATCATCATTTGAGGAACCCGGCGCCAAAGTATTGATGCCAGGTGTGTTCAACCTACAGCAGACGGGTCTGATTATAGCCCTCCAATAGGCTTCATTGCAAAGCTAAGAGCATATTATAGTTTCTTATATTTTCATCTTCTGTATCGTGCAGACTGTTAAAGACGATATACACACCACCCTGCCAGGTAGGCCCTGGTACTCATTTGGTAAGACCCTAAGAAATTATCCTGACGATGTAAGTAGATCCTGCCCGAATGGACCCCAAAGCGATTATTGGGGAAAAAGGCCGATCTAACAGAACTTGCGGAAGAAATGTAGAAGAGGAAATGATATTCATGAATCAGAACTAGGACACAGTACTTCTTCATCATCATCATCTTCTTCTTCTTTTTCTTCTTCTTCTTCTTCTTCTTCTTCTTCTTCTTCTTCTTCTTCTTCTTTGTTCTCAACTTCCATCTACCAAGACCAGAGAACGGCTTTCCAAGTAGTAGTTGTCTGGAGAAAAGAATACATTGTGTAGTAGTTTACAGCTTACCTACGATATTTGCAACTTTCAGTCCAACTCATCCGACTTCAGCTGACATTTATGAGTACCGAGTTAACCTTCCATCTTCGATACCTTCTCCTTAGTGGAGGTGTAGAAGGGGCTTGGCAGCTCTGGTTCGCTGGCCCTGACCCTATCAGTTAGCTATGGGTCTGTGACCACTGCAGCTCATGCGCTGCTCAGCATCTTGATCCCGGACACAGTTCGAAGGATGATTTCGTATGAGGTTAACTACGGGAGGGAATTTGTTGCTGCCTTTAAAAATACATCAGCTGTGATTGTCTCTGACGGCATCTCTAGCCATTGGTTAGGTTCGGTATTGGTCAGGTGGCTTATGGGCCCCTGGGCGTTGGTCCAATGCCAGATAGCGGTTTCTGCAAGTGTTTCTAAACTGATGTTTAGATCCGTACAAAGGGGAAAATGTTTACGCTGATATGGACAAACGTGGATTCTCAAAGTGACAAAAGTTGGTCCTGATTAGGACAAAAGTGGTTTCTCAAAGTGACAAAAGTATGTACTGGTTGGGATAAAAGTGGATTCTCAAAGTGACAAAAGTTGGTCTTCATTGGGACAAAAGTGGATTCTCAAAGTGACAAAAGTTGGTCCTGATTGGGACAAATGTGGATTCTCAAAGTGACAAAAAGGTGGTCTTCATTAGGACAAAAATGGATTCTCAAAGTGACAAAAATTGGTCCTGATTGGGACAAAAGTGGATTTTCAAAGGGACAAAAGTATGTACTAGTTAGGACAAACGTGGATTCTCAAAGTGACAAAAGTTGGTCCTGATTGGGACAAAAGTAGATTCTCAGAGTGACAAAAGTTGGTCCTGATTAGGACAAAAGTGGATTCTCAAAGTGACAAAAGTCGGTCCTGATTGGGACAAAAGTAGATTCTCAAAGTGACAAAAGTTGGTCCTGATTGGGACAAAAGTGGATTCTCCAAGTGACAAAAGTTGGTCTTGATTGGGACAAAAATAGATTCTCAAAGTGACAAAAGTTGGTCCTGATTGGTACAAAAGTAGATTCTCATAGTGGCAGAAGCTGGTACGGAAAGGAACAAAGGGTTGTTCTGAGAGCAATAATTGAGAAATGTCGGGCCGTGTTATTTAACGGGCTGACTCTGACAGGCTTGTGACAGTTTGGCGGAGCTAGCCCACGATAGTGGAAGCATTACAGTGCAGCACATGCACATACCAACACACGCGTTAACACAACGGCTAATACCTCATGATATGACCTAAAGGACTGTGTACGTGGTAGAAGGGGTGTAACTCCGCCCAAAAAATACGATTACCGTAAGTGAATAGATAAGGGAGTGAGGCTTTTCTAAAAGTTGGCTAAACTTCTTCTTCTTCTTCGATCAACTGATGCTACGCTTATAGTCCGGTGAGGTTCATGAAGGAGACTTTGAGTTTCAGGTCTTCGCCGGTCTCCCACAGTTTCTTGACCATGGTCGCTCCGCCAGGCCAGACTGTCTCTCTTTTGTCTGTATAGGTCTGGCCGGAATCCACTGTAGGACTAAATCTGTTTTTTTTGGGGGGACAGCAATCTGATGTTGTGTTTTATTTCATGTTGGAGTCTATCTTGTTTGGGGCTTGATATGGCCTGGAGTACACTCCTGGAGTCTGTTCGAATGACCGGTTACCTTGTAGTTATGTTTTGGCTTATGCGAATCTGAGTTACTGCGTGAACAGCTCTTGCTTCAGCTCTGAAATTGGCTCAGGTCTCTCCTGCTGGTATGGGGTGAATTTCTATGTCGCTATTAGAGTGATCGATGTAGATTCCACCCCCTCCCCTTTTATTGCTCTCCGATGCCAATCCATATGTGTACACGTGTGTCCAAGAGTTGCTAGGGTACTGTCTCTTGAGCTCCTGTAGAACGTGGATTTTTTGCTGGTTAAACAAAAAATATATTATCACAGCAGACACTGTCGTCGGAGATGAGGTTTTGGTGACTACTTTGTACTACGGGGAGAGCAGACACTTCTGATCAGGCAAAACATGCTGGTCAGACTACGTTAGTCGTGCCCATATGAAAAATACTGATCAAGACCTCCACATCACTTGCGAGCAGTTTTCCTGGGAAAAAGGCAGTTTTATGGCAGTTTTCCTAACGAGGTGAGGATAAACTTGAACCCTGTAGTAGTGAGCGAAACGCAGATGAAGTCAAGCATATCAGGAAAGTTTGGTCCACCTTCATTAGCACCCTCGGGGTGTGAGGAAAGCTACTGCAACCCACCGCTTACCTCACTTTTCAGGCCGCACGAAAGTTACTGATCGTAGGCATTCAACAACAACAACAACTTTAACAACAACAACAAGAACAACTTTAACAACAACAATTTTAACAACAACAACTTTAATAAAAACAACAACAACAACAACAAGTATTTTAACAACAACTTTAACAACTTTAACAACAACAACAACAATTTTAACAACAACAACAACTTTAACAACAACAACAACAATTTTAACAACAACAACAACTTTAACAACAACAACAACTTTAACAACAACAACAACTTTAACAACAACAACAACTTTAATAACAACACCAACAACAACAACAACTTTAACAACAACAACAACTTTAACAACAACAACAACTTTAACAACAACAACTTTAACAACAACAACAACTTTAACAACAACAACAACAACTTTAACAACAACAACAACTTTAACAACAACAACAACAACTTTAACAACTACAACAACTTTAACAACAACAACAACTTTAACAACAACTTTAACAACAACAATAACTTTAACAACAACAACAACTTTAATAACAACACCAACAACAACTTTAACAACAACAACAACTTTAACAACAACAACAACTTTAAAACAACAACTTTAACAACAACAACAACAAATTTAACAACAACAACAACTTTAACAACAACTTTAACAACAACAACAACAACTTTAACAACAACAACTTTAACAACAACAACAAAAACTTTAACAACAACAACTTTAACAACAACAACAACAACTTTAAGAACAACTTTAACAACAACAATAACTTTAACAACAACAACAACCTTAACAACAACGTTAATAACAACAACAACAACTGTAATAACAACAACTTTAACAACAACAACAACTTTGACAACAACAACTTTAACAACAACAACAACTTTAACAACAACAGCAACAATAATATTGTACTAAGTCACAGCTTGTTTGAGGTGAAGAGGACCAGTTCCCTTCCTCGCCGCCTGTCCTATCATAACCGAATGTTAGACATCATTTAAAAATAAAATCTTTCCATCTTATTCGACTGGAGCGTATCAGTAGGGGGGGGGTGTGGAGGGAGAGAGGGGGGGGGTGTTCAGCCCAGTACCTTTAGTGTGAAAAGTGAATAATATACCAATTCATTAACAAGATTCCCCCCCCCCCTCCCCCCCTTTACACCCAATTAACGAAACACCAAAATTGCTGGTTGGGGAGCCAAATGCAGTGTTGGCCCTTTTAACGTTAACTCTGGCAGCCCATTGTTCCAAGGGGAATAAGCAGGGTTGTGTGAAGTCAACCCCCTGTTCCATGTCCTCACCTTGTCCTGGTAATGCGCATGTGCGTCCCTTTATCCCCAAGAGTTCAGCTGTAGAGGTTATGGGCCAAGAGACAAACAAGCGAGACACAAACCATCTGTCCTTCAAGCTGAATGGGGTGAGCCAAGGGTTAATTAAGAAAAGCAAAACAGAACCCCATGTTAAAATTGGATACACCTCTACCACAGACCTAATGAAAAAAGAATCGACAACTATTCCTCTCTCTCTCTCTCTCTCTCTCTCTCTCTCTCTCACCTCGGTTTCATTTGACTCTGTCTTACAGTCACACTCTTGCACAACTTTCACACGCGCCCTCGGGGTGAGTCCCTTCCATTGCACTTTGGTCGGGCTGGCTTCTGAGAGCGTACAAGCATAGCATAGTACATACAGATACCCACATACATCCAAGCACTGGTTTATGCGTCTTAATATCGCCCAAATTGACTACGGTCTGGAGTGGAATAGACGCGCCTCCGACGGTAGAAACTAGTGAGGCCAACACATACAAATGTTGTTTTATTTATTTGTTAACAAAAATTTTTTGGTTAATGAAATGGTACGATGCAGCGCAATTCCGATTGTTGAAGACTGCAGAATATTAAGAATCAGTGGCGATTTATTTTTCTACTTTCGCTGTCAAACAGCACCACCCTACCTCCCACATGAAATTGGTGGTCCCCCTTAGGTCTCTCTCATCACGCAATTTGTTGCGGAAGGTTATATTGTCACTCTGCTCCTCTTGTCGATCCGTCAGACCTGGAGAATATTTTCTAAAATTTGTTTGTTTGTTTTTTTCCACGTGTGTCTAATTTTTTTGCATTTCTCATGTCCGAAGTCTGAATATTATTATTTGATCTCTTCTTGATAAGGGGTAGTTACCTTCTGTTATTTCAGATTATTTGTGTTCTTTGTGCCATTTGTTTCGGAAGTAAATTTGTATTACTTTCGGCAATACACATCCTCTTTCAGCACGGTGTCTGTGAGACACGGCTTGCCTTTACTTGGAATCCTAGTATCAAATAAGCATGTTGTTAATGTCTGTTGCTAGATAACCTATCCGTAGTAGGTATTTTAAACCTCTTGCGGCTTATTAAGCCTGATGGAAGATAACAGACAATTCGCATTCTCTTTAGTTAATTTGTTTTCTTTTCACTTCTACCGTTAGGCGCCGCGGTTAGGTTCAGTCGTATGTCCTGTGTTAAACGCATTACATTGGTTGTTGTGAGCCCGTGTCTTTGCACACTCACCTTAATATCATCTATCCACCTGCTTCGGACCCGGCCTCTTGCCATGTAGTCAGTTCTACCAGCGTGCTCAGCTACCAGTGGAAATTGATGAAAGTGTTTTCTCATGAGATGACATAACCAGCATAACTTGTGCCTGAAAATGTACTCTGCATAAGACATAGTGCCGACCATACTTCGATTGTATTCGATTCGCAGTCTTGTTTTCCTGTGGGGTCTTTGTGGCGAAGTGGTCAAGCCGTTTGCCTCGTGTTCAGACGGTCGGGGTTCTATTTCGAGCTGTTGTCAATTTTTTCCGGAGATCCCTGGGTTCATCCCTGGAGCTACGGAGTTCGTGCTTTGTGCGATTTTCTTGACGAATTGCTGCCCTCACGTGCCCTGGAAAGAGGCCATGTTTGGCATTGGTACCATAGATCGGTATAAACATATTGCATATCATTTGTTGCTTTGTTGCCAAACTAATGCTCGGGTGCTTAATAATTGGTGACAGCTGATGAGTCACGGCAGGTGCTTTCTGACACCTGGTCTAGTATTCCCTGTGGTTACTACCGTATATAGAGAAAATCCTACCCAAACACTTGAACGAGTGGGATTGTTGAAGAGAAATATCATTTAGACTGGATTGGCCCAGGTGTTCCACTGATCCCTATTGTTTCGGCCTTCGTCTCGTTGATTCTCATACTGTATTTAGCACAGGTGATTTGCGTTTTATATTTAACACAGGTAATTCCCGTGTTGTAAATAGCAAAGGTAATTCTCATACTGTTTTTAGCACAAGTAATTCGCATGTTGTATCTAGCACAGGTAATTTGCGTGTTGTATTTAGCACAGGTAATTTGTGTTTTGTATTTAGCACAGATAATTCCCGTGTTGTAAATAGCACAGGTAATTCTCATACTGTATTTAGCACAGGTAAATATCATACTGTATTTAGCAAATAAACATGCAAGCATTCTTCTTCGTTCGTTTTCAATCTTCGGCTACCAAGCAATGAACAGAGCTTTGCAAGTAGCAGGATTTAATCCAGAGAACGGAATGCGTTGTGTCGCTAGTTTACAGCTTGACTGAGATATTTCCACCTGTCGATCCGACACATCCGTCTTCAGCAGGATACAAACCTGAACGCAAACAAACATACATACAAACAAACATAGAAATAGACATACAAAACATAAACATACAGGCAAATATACAAAAAAAAGAAACATACTTCTTCTTCTGCTTCTTCTTCTTCTTCTTCTTACGCTGTCAGACGTCGACCTTTATTTTTTCGAAAAAAGCAGCGGTCACCCTGAGGCTGTCGACACTGCCATAGAGCTTGTCTAGTGTTGCCACTGGTAATGGCCACATCTGCTTTCTCTGATCCTCGTATGTCTGGCAGTTTTGCAGCAAATGCTTAGCGGTCATTTTCCCTGTACCACACGAGCATTCGTCAGTGCCACCTATATTCAATTTGTTGAATAGGTGGTACCTCAGTCTGTTGTGGCCAGTGCGAAGTCTGAAGACCACGACTTGCTTTCTTCTGTTCAACTGGTAATAGGCATCGTTTTTTGTGTAGCCAGTATGTTCTGTTTCCCATTTGGTCATGTATCTAGCTCTAATAAGCCGTTTTGACTCTTCGTATGTCATACTAGTATCTGGTTGTGGTAGTCTTGCACCTTCTTTTGCCAGGCTGTCTGCCTCCTCGTTACCTTTCATGTTGCAGTGGGATGGAACCCACTGTACCACTACTCTTTTCGGTGCGGACTGCTGGCATAGTTGACAGAGTACTGCTCTTAAATCATTAAGTTCAGTATTTTTCTGGCTTTTTAGTGCAATGACTACGGCCAGGGCATCAGTAAGCAGGACTATATGGCTTTCATTCATTTTACCTGTCACCATTTCTTCCACTGCCGCCCTCAGGGCCTCTGCCACCGCTCTGAAATTGCTTGTGTATTTTCCAGTTGCCAATGAGTGTTATTTTCCTGCCATTTGGTAGTCTTAGGAATGCCCCTGCCCCTCCGTTATGTGTTGTGTTTGTTACAGAGCAGTCGGTGTATGCATGGATCCATTCCATGCTTGGGTAGTTTTTCGTTATGTACCTCAGGGTTGTATCTCTTCTTTCTTTTTCAGTTTAGCAGTTTTTGTTTCCAATACCTAGTATATTTTCTACCACCTCTGGAAATATATGCTGCCTCCAGGTAGGTTTTCGTACAGTAGGGATGGGCTTTGGTGTTGTTAGTGCGTTCATAGGGTCTTTGTGGATCTTTGCTTTGGCTATCTCTGCAAAGTTTCTCCGCTTTACTTTCCCATTTCCAAAATTATTTAGTCTCTGGTGCATTGGATGGTCAATCAGTCTTCTGATTTTCTCTGCTTGCTGCTGGGCTCTGCAGTCTCTTCTGTCGGTCTTGGGTTGCAGTTTTGTAATCTTTTCAAGTTCTACAATTGGCGTTGACTTCATTCCCCCTGTTATTATTCTCATGGCTTGGTTTTGAAGTTTGCTAATTGTATCGAAGTTCGCCTTTGCTGCTGTTGTCCATGCCGCAATGCCATACTCGAGAACTGGCCTCACTCTTCCAGGGTACAGTTTCTTTAGTATACTTTCGCCTGCTCCCCAGCTTTTGCCAGCAAGTTTCTTCATGATTGCCATTCTTTCTCTGGCTCTCACTCGGTTTCTCTCGATCTGACTTTTCCATGTCATGCGCCGATCAAATGTGACTCCCAGGTAGTGTGGGTTGTCGTTTGGCTGCAGGTATTTGCCGTTAAGACTTAATTTTGTGTTTTGGGGTTTGTTTGAAAGCGAGAATATTGTACATGTCGTTTTTTCTTCGTTTATTTTGACCAGCCATGAGTTCGCCCACTCTTCCAGCGATGTTAGGGCCTGCTGCATCCGATTACTTGCTATGTTGAGATTCGTTTCAGAGGTCGACATAGCCAGATCGTCTGCAAACATTGAGCTATGGACTCTTCTTGGTATATTTTCTGTTATGTTATTTATATACACCAGGAAGAGTGTGGGTGACAATACTCCCCCTTGGGATACTCCCTGCTCAAGTGTCACCTTTTTGCTCATCTGCCCTTGTACTTGAACACTGGCTGCTCTGTTTTTGAGGTAGTGACTGATCCATTTGTACATTTTCCCACAAACTTCACTTCTTCTTAGCTTGACTCTAAGTCCCTCTTTCCAGACTTTGTCAAATACCTTTTCTAGGTCCACCCAAACCGCTACTGTGTGTTTTTGCTGCTGGTAGGCAGCGTCTATTTCCTGGGCTATGAGGATGACCTGATCCTCAGTGGATCTGTGCTATCTAAAGTCTGCTTGCTGTTGAATTAGTATGAGTTTTTCTTCCAGATGCCACATCAGTCTGGTGTTTATCATATGTTCCATCAGTTTGCATACGCAGCTCAGTAGGCTGATAGGCCTGCATCCATTTGGATCTGTTTTGTCTTTTCCTTTCTTTGGTACTTGTACAAGTACTGCGTCTTTCCATGCCTGGGGTACAATACCCCTTTTCCAGCTTTGGTTCAGGACGGATAGTAGTTTCCTCTTTGCTGTTTGGCCCAGCCCCATCAGCATTTCGTTTGTTGTCCCGTCTTTTCCGGGAGATTTCTTTTTCTTTAACGTTCTCATGGCCTCTTCCATTTCATTCATATTTAATGTTGCCATCATATGCTCTTCTTGTGCCATATTGATGTTGTCGTGTCCCTTTTGCTCTTCACTAATGTCTGTATGCCTATCTGCAGGGACATCAATGTGGTTTGCTCTGGCATAATGTTCATCAAAGGCGTTTGCTGCTTTTTTTCCAGTGAGCATGTTGTCACCCTGCTTGATTGTAATTTGTTTGTTTGAAGGAGTTTCGTCATTTATGGCTCTGACTAACTGCCATAGTATGTTCCCTTCTTTGTCTAAATTGAGGCTTTTTGTTTTGCTTTTCCAGCTTTCTCTTGTTGTTTGGTTTAAAGTGTATTTGTATTTCGCCGTGGTGGCTTTGAGGGCGATATTTGCCTCCATAGATTGTTCTCTCTCTGCCATGTTCCTAGCATTTGTGACTGCGTCTTCCGCTTTCTGCAATTCATCATTCCAATAGGGCTTATACATTTTCCTTGCCCCTCTTGGGATGGTTTCAGTGGCAGCTTGCATTATTGCTTTGCTTAGGCTTTCCACCATGGGCTTCATTTTGTTATTCCGTGTGTTGATGGTTTCACAAGGCCCATCTGTCAGGCTTGCAAATCTGTCCTAGTCGGCTCGTTTGTAATTCCAACGTGGGAGCGGTTTTGTTTTCTGTGGGCCTACTTCCATATCAACTTCTAGCCTAATTGGCCTGTTGTCGCTACATGCAAATTGGTTTAGCCCCTGGCGGTCTATTTTGTGGTGAATCTCCATCATGGGAAAGGCCAAATCTGGAGTAAAGGTGGTATGCCATGTTATAGAATAGAAGCTAGGGCTATGCTCCGGCCTATTGATTAGATAGAGATTTGTGTCTATCTCCCAATCTTCCACTTCGTCACCTCTGCTATCTGTGTCCGAGTATCCCCATCTCTCCGAGTGGCTGTTGAAGTCTCCAGCTACTATGCAGTTGGAGTCCTTGACTTCCAAACTCGAGAGCGACAGGTCTTTGTTCGGTGGTCCGTACAGGTTGAAGATGCGGATCTTCGTCTCTTGAGCCATTATGTCAACTCCTACAATTTCTGCTTGTCCGGTGTGATTGACAGCTACCGCTCTACTCGGAATGCAGTTACGGGTCAGTATCATAACCCCTGCTTTGTGACCTTCTCTATCCAGACGGAAGGTCTGGTATCCTCTGATTGAGAATTTATGGTTGCTGTTGAGGTGAGTTTCTTGGATACATGCCACATCAATCTTACCTTCATGCAAGTGATGTGTTAGGGAAAACTTTTTGTTAATGACTCCCTCCGCATTCCACTGTAGTATTCTGAGGGTCTTATGTTTTTGGTCATTAGTTTTTGCCCCATCGCCATGTGCCTCGAATCAACAGCACATGGGTGGGTGACCGCCAGTAGTCAAGGGTGGGCCACTTCAAGGCGTGAGGCCCGGCACTTTCGCTGCCTGGCGGGACTCCACAGGATGAGCGCCACGCTTTTTTCTATTAGGTCGTACTATCATCATACAGCGATATACGTTGCACTGTGTTACTTGTTAAGCATGTGGCTCAGTGCATCCGCTTTCAACAGGCGTTTCTGTAGGGATGCCCTCCTTAGCCTTTGGCTGTCCCCAGCCTATCTGCAAGACAGCAGTTGTTTGTGATCAGAGTTGTCTCTCTTATGGAAGTTGTCTTACAGGACTAACGAGTCTTCACTACTCGTGTCTATAGGGTGCGGTGATGATATATGAGATATGATATATGATATGGACTATGTACTGGTTTGTACTAACCCGGAAGACGGGCAGTCCAGTGTGTCTGTATCTCAGGATCGTCACGTCCTGCCAGAAACGTAGCCTTTGCATGTGAGTGGGGTATCTCTTTGCTCCCTATATTTTCTCGGCTTCTCTGCAGTGATGGTACGCCTAGCATTCCCCGCCACCTGGGAGGTTGACACAATAGGGCAGATGTGCAATGTCCGCTAGCCTGCATCTCTTCTGCATCCATTGGGATGACTGATAGCATACAGAGGTAGAGAACGAGACAGGAGTGCATTTAACCAGGGGACAAGCCTGGTAATGTCACGGAGATGTTGTTCGCCTAGTGTGCGGACATATCTCATGGCCAGGGGCTGAGTCTCGACAGTTCGCAGTGAGGTGGCTGCTCTACTGCTTACGACACCCCGACCAAAAACTAAGTCTTCTGTTGGTGGTTTCGCACCTCATCGCCGTATGGGGTGAATATCGAGCAGCTACCCGCCCGCTTTGATCGGCGCACGGCATAGACCTCTTTCTGCGGCTCGACCGGGTGGGGCTCAGGCGCGAGCCCCAGGTCCCGACCATATCGTGGCCTCCCATCGCAGCGGCGCTGAGATTTTGGGCGGGATTCCGGCTTAGATGCGTTCGGCCGTAATCCCTCACATGGTAGCCTCGAGCCATTGGCTTATCAGCCTAGTACGTGAACCAAATGTCTGCGGCTCTTCTCGAATTGAGAAGGATTACCATAGCAACGCCCTGTCATTAGTAGGGTAAAACTGACCTGTCTTCCGAGGGTCTAATACTAGCATCCGTTCACTATTAGAGCGAACGAATCAATAGAGGGCTTTTTAGTCAGTCCATACCAGGTGTCTGGAACCTGCGATTTATGTAGGGTTAAGCAAGATTTCTGTAGCAGACGCTCTTTCATTAAGAGGGTAAAAACGGACCTGTCTTCCGTGGGTCTAATACCAGCACACGTTCCCTATTAGACCCAACGAAAGTGCTCTCAATCTGTCATTTATTTTACAGTGTTGGCGTGTTGAGTCAATTTAAGCCGCAGGCTCCACTCATGGTGGTGCCCTTCCGTCAATTCCTTTATCGAACACTGAATGCAGGCCAATCGAGCCACAGAGAGCTTAGCCTCAGATTTCCGAGGGTATAAATCCAGCACCCGTTCCATATTAGAACCAACGAAAGTGCTCTCGGCCTGTCAATCATTTGAGTGTTGGCCGCGTTGAGTCAAATCAAGCCGCAGGCCCCACTCCTGGTGGTTCCCTTCCAACAATTCCTTTAAGTTTCAGCTTTGCAACCATACTTTCCCCGTAACCCAAACACTTTGGTTTCCCGGAAGCTGCAAAGTCATCGAAGCAACTCCTGCGGATCGCTAGTCGTTTATGGTCTGACCTACGACGGTATCTGATCACCTTCGCGCCTCTGACTTCCGTTCTTGATTAATGAAAACATTCTTGACAAATACTTTCGCAGTAGCTCGTCTTGCGGCGATCCAAGAATTTCACCTCTAACGCCGCAATACGAATGTCCCCGTTTGTCCCTGTTAATCATTACCTCCAGTTCCGAAAACCAACAAAATAGAACCGAGGTCCTATTCCATTATTCCACGCACCATTATTCAGGCAGCCGAGGCCTGCTTTGAACACTCTAATGTTTTCAAAGTAAACGCGCTGGCCACTCGGGACGCTCAGCGAAGAGCACCCGCGGGAGAGAGCCGGCAGACGGTAGGGCCGGAGACAACGGGCAGTGAACCGGCGCGAGCCGGACCGCCCGCCTGCGCCTGAGATCCAACTACGAGCTTTTTAACTGCAACAACTTTAATATACGCTATTGGAGCTGGAATTACCGCGGCTGCTGGCACCAGACTTGCCCTCCAATAGATCCTCGTTAAAGGGTTTAAAGTGTACTCATTCCAATTACGGGGCCTCGAAAGAGTCCTGTATTGTTATGTTTCGTCACTACCTCCCCGTGCCGGGAGTGGGTACGTTGCGCGCCTGCTGCCTTCCTTGGATGTGGTAGCCGTTTCTCAGGCTCCCTCTCCGGAATCGAACCCTGATTCCCCGTTACAAACATGGTAGGCATGTCACGTACCATCGATATTTGATAGGGCAGACATTTGAAAGATGCGTCGCCGGCACATGAGGCCATGCGATCAGCACAAAGTTATCCAGAGTCCCCAGTGTGGACGCCGCAACTCCGCGAGGGGAAACGACGATTGGTTTTGATTTAATAAAAGCGCTCTTTCCGCGAGGGTCGGAGTATGGTAAGCATGTATTAGCTCTAGAATTGCCACAGCTATCCAAGTAGGATCGTGTCATCTAAGGAAGCTCGAATGATTTAATGAGCCATTTGCGGTTTCACCGTGAGACAGTGTGAACTTAGACATGCATGGCTTAATCTTTGAGACAAGCATATGACTACTGGCAGGATCAACCAGATATCTGTCGGAGACGTACGAATCACACACACACGGGTCGGCGGAGGACGGATGTGTAAAAATCCTCACTAGGACGGCCGCAGGGACCGACTGACGAACGGACGGTTGTTCCGTCCATCACTCGTCGACCTAGGACCGACAGACAGGGGCCCGTACGTACACCAGACGACCGACTGACCGGGCTCGCTCGGGGAGGGATGGCAGCGCTCTGTGCAGAACGGCCCCAGCGATGAATTTCACAGGGACTGGAGACGATTTTTGCCTGCCGGCCTGTCCTTCTCCGAAGGGTTGGTCGGGCGGGGACAGGGCCTTTAGGCACGATTCCTGCTTTCCATTTGCCGGTCACAAGCTCTTTGCGAGAGAATGACCACCAGCGAGATGAAATGTCGAGGTCTGCTATGAGCCTTCGAATAACCACCACTGACTGTCAGAGTTTCTCGATACGGACCACAGTAACGCACTGTTGCCAGCGGTACGACACCACAAATATGATCCCGCTACATGGCCGGGGAGAGGCGGGCGAGCGTTTTCGGCAAGCCCGCGCTATCACTCCGTCTGACGGGACTGAAATCGCAGTACGAATACTGAATGAGAGTCAATCGCGGCGACGAGAGGTCAGCCCCAGATTAAAGAAACATGAAAACAAGAATACAAACAACAATGTTAACAAAAATGCAAGCAAAATACAAACAAAAATAGGAACAAACTAGAAATATACAAACATACACATAAAAAACATACAAACACACATACAAACATGCATTTAATGAACATACAAACAACCTACAATCAAACAAACATGCATATAAATAAACATACACACACATACAAACATACACACATACATATCAACAAATATACAAACACACATACAAACATACAAACATACATATATATAAACATTAAAACACACTTACAGACAAACAAAAATACAAACATACATATAAATAAACATAAACAGACATATACAAACATACATATCAATAAACATACAAACATACATAGAAACATACCGACATATATATATATATAAATATATATATATATATATATATATATATATATATATATATATATATATATATATATATATATATACATAAACATACAAACACCCATACAAACATACAAATAAATATACATACAAACAACTTGCATACATGAATAAAAATAAACATGCAAACACACATAGACACATACTGACATATATATACATAAACATACAAACACCCATACAAACATGCATTTAAATATACATACAAACACACATAAAAACATTCAAACATACATACATATAAACATACAAACACCTTGCAACATAAATATAAATAAAATTACAAACACATACACACATACAAACATGCATATAGATAAACATACAAACACATATACAAACACACATATAATTAAACAAACAAACAACATATAAACATACATATAAATAAACATACAAACACACATATTAATAAACATGCAAATATACATACAAACATACATATACATAAATATACAAACACACCTACAATCATACAAACACACATACAATCATACAAACACATATATAAATAAACATACAAACACACATACAAACATGCACATAAATAAACAAACAAACACACATATAAACCGACATATGGAATAAACATACAAGGAAACTTGCATGCAAATAAACATACTAACAGACGTACACACACATACAAACATGCATACAAACATACAAATTAATATTCAACAATACATTTAAATAAACATACATACTAAAAAACATACAAACATACGTGGAAACATACAAACATACATATAAATAAACATACAAAAACACATACAAGCATGCATATAAATAAGCAAACAAAAACACACATAAACATACATATGGAATAAACATGCAAACATACATACACGCATGCATGCAAATAAACATACAAACAGACTTACACACACACATACAAAAATACAAACAAACATTCAAATAAATATACAACCATATAAATAAATCAACTTTAAAACACATACAGACATACAAACACACATTCAAACATGCATATAAATAAACATACAAATACACATACAAACATACATTGAAATAAACATACAATAGCACACACAAACTTACATATAAATAGATACAAACACACTTGCAATCATTCAACCACACATATAAATTAGCATACAAACATACATGCAAACATAAAAACATACACATAAATAATAAAACAAACAAACATACAAAAATACATATAAATAAACATTCAAACACACAAACAATCATTCAAACGTACATATAATTAAACATTCAAAAATACATACATATAAATAAGCATTTAAACAGACATACATATAAACACACATACAAACATTCAAACAACATACAAACGAATACACAAACAAATCCGCAAACAATGTACAACCAATAATACAAACAACACGCAAATAAAGAAACAAATCGCTATTCAAACATACAAACAAACAAACTTTCAGGCAAATGTAAACAAACATAAATGCAAAAATCATGCTAATAACCATACATACAAACATAAAAACCAACATACAAACAGACAAACGTGCATGCAAACAAACATTCAAATAAACATACATACAAATATGTAAATCAAAATGCAAACAAAACAATATACAAACATACAAATTATGATTCTATCTATCTATCAATCTTCAGTCCACTTATATTGTTAGACGTTGTGGGGAGGTATGACCTCCATTGTTTCATATTTTTTGGCTGGTGAAAATCCACTGGTGACTTGCCAGGTCAATCCCAGCATCTGTTAGCCTCTTAATATACGATCGCCAATTTTTGAGACTGGTGGTGGTGAAAGCATAAATTAGAGCAAGGTAGACCAGCAGCCTTTCTGGCGCCACCTAAGCCGCTCCGCTATCCCCATAACCAAGTCCTGAAGTTATAGTGGCACAGTCCCCTTTTTGCGACATTTATTACTCTGTGGGCCGAATATCCCTAAAATAATTTGAGTAGATTTATAACGCGTTTTGCCCCAGCAACGGCCGTTAGGCCTACTCTTTTTCATTTCCAACTGCTTAGGTAATTTTTGACGTGCCCGCCACTGAATCAGAAATCAGAGGAAATAAATCCCGGCTGATCCACGGGAAAAAATGCCAGCCTCCACCGTGATTTGAACCCGCTACCTCCAGCACCCGAGGTGAACACCTTACCTCGAGACCACCAAATCCCTAAACTATATTTCCTCTCCCATTAATGGTCCAGGGCTCTACGCAAACACTTTGATACATCCTCTGTCGACCTAGAGACCGTCATATGTGTGCACTCACAGCTTAAGCTAAGACATCGGTCTGTCTATGGAAGCCAGGTTAATGCGGACAGTGGACACCAACT
This sequence comes from Ariolimax columbianus, assembly GCA_036924085.1. Taxonomy (NCBI): domain Eukaryota; kingdom Metazoa; phylum Mollusca; class Gastropoda; order Stylommatophora; family Arionidae; genus Ariolimax; species Ariolimax columbianus. The sequence goes on along the minus strand of JAVGWX010000005.1, from coordinate 54,558,341 downwards.
CACTCGCTCAGACAGTCAGGAAATTACTTGTATTGAGGCCAGAGTCGAGGGCCACTTGATCGATGCTGATGAGACTGCTAACAGTTTTCTGCCAGAAAATTCAAGACATTTTTGTTAGAACTGGTACAACAAGAATGAATGTAGCGATTTGGTGGCAGATGTGCTTTTGTGTTCGCAGCTTATCATGGGGGGGGGGGGGGGGGGGGTGATGTTGTGGGGGGAGAGGTAATGACGAGGATTGAGGGAGCGTCGTAGAGGTAGAAAGAGATGAGAGGAATGAAAAGTGGATATGATGAAGTAAATGGAAAATACGAGGACTATGTGAAAAGAATAGAGGGTAGAAGTGTGTGTGTGTGTCTGTCTGTGTGTGTCTGTCTGTCTGTCTGTCAGTGTGTCTGTCTGTCTGTGGTTGTGTGTGTGTCTGTGTGTGTGTGTGTCTGTCTGTCTGTCTGTATGTGTGTCTGTCTGTCTGTGTGTGTGTGTCTGTGTGTGTGTGTGTGTGTCTGTCTGTCTGTGTGTGTGTGTGTGTCTGTCTGTCTGTGTGTGTGTGTCTGTGTGTGTCTGTCTGTCTGTTTGTGTGTGTGTGTGTGTCTGTCTGTCTGTGTGTGTGTGTGTCTGTGTGTCTGTATGCCTGCCTGCCTGCGTGCGTGCGTGCGTGCGCGTGCGCGTGCGAGTGCGTGTGTGTGTGTGTGCGTGCGTGCGTGCGTGCGGGCGTGCGTGCGTGTGTGTGTGTGTGTGTGTGTGTGTGTGAGTGACAGCGAGAGAGAGAGAAAGAGAGAGAGAGAGAGAGAGAGACGGGTGAGTGAGAAAGACGATTCTGTACAGATTATGGTATTGAAGAAGGAGAAATAATGAAAGATATAATGAGAGAAATAATGAGAGAGAAAGATAGAAAGACAGACAGACAGAGATAATAGTCTGTATATTCTTCTCTTTCGTCGTTCTGTAACGTGCGTTGTGACGTTGTGTCCTAGCTTATAACGAAGCTGCCCATCTGCGCAGTTCCATTCAAAAAAAATTTTTTTTTTTTTTTGGGGGGGAGGGGTATTTTGGTTTGCCTTCCCACTGCGATCCCTATTCTCTTAGCCAGACTGCACCAGGTCTGCCTGTTTCCAGTGCCGTTCTTTTGGGGCAGAATATGATTTTGGTCAGTTCTGGTTCACCCTGGTGCAAACAGCCAGCTGTGAGGCTTTGACTTCTGTTAGCTCATTCTCTGTGCTGCATCTTCAGTTCCAAAAGAGAGTAAGAGAGGTGAGGATTCTAGTCAGATAATATAATTGTATTGAAGAGAAAACAAAAAGAGAGAGATAGAGATAGAGAGAGAGAGAGAGAGAGAGAGAGAGAGAGAAAGAAAGACAGACAGGCATACACATGAAGTTCGAGATATGTTAGCCAGATGTCATCATGACAAGGACGATAGACAAATGGGAGAGCCACTCGCTCTTTCTATTTACGCCTCTGTTGATCCAATTCAATCGTTGGAAAATCTCTTCGAGAGCTGCTGTAAATAGCTTTGGGGAGATGGTGTCGCCCTGTCGGACTCCTCGTGCAATCGGAGCATTTACTGGACGTTGTGTTATTGCGTGATAGCTGCATTGCTGTGTTTTGTTGAATACATTGATCAATGAAAAGTGGGTGAGAGAGAGAGTGTGAGAAAGAGAGAGAGAAGAGTAATAACAAGCAAAAGAAGAAGAAGATGAACAAGAAGTAGAGAAAGAAGTAGAGATCGGGAAAATTATCATTCAGCCACGAAAAACTAGAGACAGACAGTCGGACAGAAAAACGAAGAGAACGCAAAAACAGAATGTTGTAATAATAACAAAAAAAAGTCTTAGCGATATTACTTAGTTGCTGAATGAAAAAAAACTGCAGATATCTCTAAAGATCTTCTCTCGGCTGTGCGTATCAATTTGGGGCAGGGAATGCAGAGTGTCGTAAAACTGGGAAACAGAGCTCGAGGACACCTAGATGATAAATGATGTATCACACCCGCATGTTTTCAACGGTCTGCTGAGGAAACTATAAGTCGTGGGATAATGACATTTTGCAAACTTGACGGTTGGTAAGTGCTGTTTACATCAGAAGTGACGTCAACATGCGCATCGTACGTATGTTCAGATGATGCAGTTAGGCCTGGCTTCATTTGAACACACCTTGTATATATATATATATATATATTCTTAAGAATATACATTCTTAATAAACAACAAAAACAAAATATCCAGTGAAGTATGCGATGAGGATTGATTTTTTTGCTAGAGTGAGATGCCGTGAGTAGAATGGAATGTACAAGATAAAAGCTTCCACTGCAAAGCAAAGAGATTTAAGCTGTAGCGTCAACTCTGGGATGACTATCTGAGACTATTTTCACAATGGCAGACTCCCAATCCTTACTTCGGAAAGTTGTTCGTCCATCGTAATGGACGAGGACCACTTTGTCAGCATTCACTGGTCGCATGAGTTCGAAGATGGCTAAATAACCAGATCTGAATCTTGAATTGTCTGCTGCACTTTGAACAGGAGAACATGACACCTACTTCCACCGGGGTTGAGGAACGGTTGATGTGAGCTGACTTGTGGACCGATCATCTCTGAATAGGCTCATCTATTGTTTATGCTTTATGTCTCTGAACACCTTGAGCAATAGTGCTGCGCCAGTCTGTGCGATAGGTTGCGATTCTTGTTCAGTTACTGCGGTTAATACCACACTAGATCAGTGATCTGTTAAGTGTGTCGACAGAAGAGCTAGCTAAGGCATGAGTGGGTGGCGGCTCAATGCCTCCAGAAGATGGTTTCGATCGACAGTCCTGGTCGTGCTAGTGTTTAGGGCATTGAAAGAGCTGGCATTCTAGTTTTCAGGTCAGGTCATCTCCTAACCGATGAGGTCGTTGGGGTACACATGAAGACACCCTCACAATGCCACGCCACCCTTCTCTGTCAGCGGCCGCTGCCTGTGACTCTTCTGGTCGGAGATTGGTCCATCTTTCTATGTTGTCGTCTCATCTCTTTTTGGGACGGCCTCTTCGTCGTCTGCCATGCACCTTTCCGTGGAGGACTGTATTTGCAAGACCATTTGATCTCGATATGTGACCGTACCAAGCGAGTTTCATTCTTTTGACAGTTGCCAAGAGGTCTTCAAAAGTAATGTTGTAATTCTATCTCGTATTTCTTAATTTATAACTCAATCTTCGTACGTGACGTTTAAACGTCTTCGGAAACATCTCATCTCCAAGGCCTGTATCCTTCGTTGAAGGCCAGCTGTAACTGTCCATGTCTCACAAGCATAGAGGAATATTGACAGGACCAGTGTACGCATTAATCTGATTTTCGTGCATAGTGGTAACCATTTATCTTGCCAGATTGTGTTATGTAAGCAGCTGCTTATTCCTGCATTGTCTAAGGGTTTGTTTCCACTGGGTAACGGCCGGTGTTGGGGAGCGAACCTAGCACTGTGGGGCTGTGAGCCGTGTCACTTAACCACTAGCCCACGCCGTCCCCAAATTAATTGAATATGGCGGAGCTTACCTTGTCTGAACCGTTGCACGAACGGAGAGCAGAGAATAGTAACACTACAACCTGCCGGGCATGTAGAAAGAGGCCACTAAATAGGTCTGTGCATGGCTTTAAGTCCCACAATGTTCAACAGATATAGACAGATCACCATTCAATGACTTGGCCTTTATTAGTCGAAGGCACTTCATCTCCGGTCTGCTGAATAGGATTTGATTGATTGATTGATTGATTGATTGATTTGCGTTCTTTGGGGTTGTTCAGTAACATTGTGAATAAAGTATAGGCTCTCTTCCCTTCAGTCTCTGTGTGTCTTTCATCTTCTCTCTATGTATCGTTCACCCTCTCTTTGTGTCTTTCATCTTCTCTCTATGTATCGCTCACCCTCTCTTTGTGTCTTTCATCTTCTCTCTATGTATCGCTCACCCTCTCTTTGTGTCTTTTTTCATCTCACTGTGTATCTTTCGCATTCACTTTGTGTCTTTCTCCGTATCTGTGTCTTTCTTCCACTCTCTCTCTTTGTGTCTTTCCTTCTCTCTCTCTCTCTCTCTCTCTCTCTCTCTCTCTCTTTGTGTCATTTTCCTTAGCTTCTTTCTTCGCCTCTCTCTCTCTTTCTTTGTGTCTTTACTTTTCTCTCTCTCTCTCTTTCTTCTTCTTCTATCTCTCTCTCTGTCTTTCTCCTTATATGTGTCTTTCTTATTCTCTTTCTCTCTCTTTGTGTCTTTCATTTTATCTCTCTCTGTGTCTTTCTCCATCTCTTTTTGTGCCTTTCTCCCTCTTCTTTGTGTTTTTCTTCCTCCCTTTTATGTTTCTCTTTTTTCGAGGCCTTTCACCCTTTCTCTTTTTGTATTTCTCTTTCTCTCGTTGTATCTTTCTCCCTCTTTCTATATGTCTATCTTCCTTTCTTATTGTGTATTCTCCGCCTCTCGTCTTGCTTTCTTTCTATATTTATGTCTTTCTCCATCTTCCTAAGTGTCTTTCTACCTCTTTCTGTGTGACTATCTTCCTTTCTCTTTGTGTATTCTCCTTCTCTCGCTGCGTCTTTCTCCCTCTTTCTATTTGTCTATTATCCTTTCTCTTTGTGTATTCTCCTCTCTTCGCGCTCTTGATCTTTCCTATGTCTCTCTATCTCACGCTCTCTCTCTCTCTCTCTGGTTGATTATTTCGCTATCTTTGTATCATTTCCCTCTTCCAACCCCCCCCCCCCTCACCCCAACCCTCCATCCCACACCACTCCCCTCCGCCCATTCATTCTTTAAACAAAAAAAATTGTTCTTACTCATTTCGCTGACTTTCATTTGCCCATCTCTCTTTCTTCCTTCGTATTTCATGTTCCATATTTCATTCTTCTCTCACTCATTCTAAATCTGTATGTCCATTTCTATCTGCACAAGTCTCTATCTTTTCCTCCTCTCACACTCTCTCTATGTATCCTCACTTCTTTCTCTCTCGCTCTCTCTCTCTCTCTCTCTTTCTCTTTCTCCATCTCTCTCCGACATAAATTTACGAAATCAATAACTCCGCCCTATTGTACGGCTCTGTCACTTATGGAAGAACGAAAACTACACAGACAAAGATCCAACCTTTCATTAATGGATGCCTTCGCAGAAGATGGCGAATACAATGATATGGTACAGTCCCTAGCATACCGGACATGCCTATGTGGCGCGTCGCGTAAGGTGGGGGCGTTGGAGTCGGATAGCATACACCCATTACGGAAAAAAAGCTGAGAGTATTACTAGGTAGTCAGGGGACGGCTTGGGCTAGTGGTTAAGTGACACGCCTCACAACCCCAGGGGCTGGTTTCGATCCCCATCACAGCACCGGCTGTCACCCCGGGGAAGCAAACCCTTAGAAAATGCAGGAGAAAGTAGACCCTTACATAAATGTATGCTGAAGACGGATGCACCGGGCCGACAAGCGCAAAATCAAAACCACAGTGCAACGCACACCGCGTTGGGGAATAAAGAAAATAAGGCGTACACACAAAAAAAGTTAATACAAAAATTAAAAAATTTGGGGTCACTGCTCTGGAACTCCCATGGCAAGAAAAATAGTGGCCGAAGTAAACACACACCAGGAGAAAAGAGCTCAAGGCAAACATGAAGGAAAAAGAAAGGAGTGGACAAAGGCTGGAATTGATGGTAGACTCGGCGACTTGGAGACCCATGTTCCGCAGACAGCTAAAAAGGTTTTGATTTGATTGATGATTAGGGATCAAGATACTGAGCAGTACAAGGACTGCAATTTCCCAAATCTGGCTGCTAGTTTCAGGGCCAGCACATCAGAGATGTCAAGATCTTTCTACACCTCCACGCGGTGATCCTGGACAACAGGCTGCAGTAGAGCAGACTGGCTAAGGAGAAGTGATCGAAGTGGGAAGGCTAGCCTGGTACCCAGAAATGGCTGCTGAAGTCGGATGCGTCAGACCGATATGTGCAAATATCCCAGGCAAGCTGTAAACTACGACACAACGCATTCCGTTCTCCGGACAACATCCCGCCACTAGCAAATACTTCTCATAATATTATCTTCCGGAATCGTTCCCTCCCTCCCTCTCTCTCTCTCTCTCTCTCTCTCTCTCTCTCTCTCTCTATATATATATATATATATATATATATATATCACCCAACCACTTCAATGTCATTATATTACCTGTGCGGAATCTGTTTATGTTTTTAAGAATCGACGTCACTGCACTCTGGGCATACCCATAGGTGCTCAGTCTCTCTCATCAAATGGCGTAAGGTATGGATGCTGATGGTCCCTGTAGCTCGCTGGTTGTACACTCTCCTGCGCCCCACTCCGCTCGAACCTCGTTTAATGTCGATACTTTGCAGTCTGTGGATTGCTGCTTCATCTATTCCGGTGCCCTCATCAAGCAGGCGGTTATTGATTGATTTCAAAATGTTACATCTATCCATCACTAATGTGCCCATGATGGGAGCTTGTTAAGCCATGATGTCTGCTCTTTCACTACCCTGAACTCCGGCATGAGCAGGACAGTAGATCCATGTCAACCCCTGGAGGTTTGAGGCTTCAACAGCAACTATCCACTCGTACCTAAGCCTTCCCTTCTGTACTTTCTGAAGTACGGCTTGCGCATCTGTCACCATGACTGCCATTGTTAAAGAAGTCTCAGATATCCATTTCAGTGCTGAGGTCACTGCTTCCGTCGGTGCGTAATCACGTCCCGAAACCTCCTGTCCCTCTCTCTCTCTCTCTCTCTCTCTCTCTCTCTCTCTCTCGCCTAGTTCAATTCCATAATGTTAATATGCCCAGACCATTCTTTCCCATCCACTCTCTATATTTCTCCAATTTGTTTCCATTGGTTTCTCACAAACCAGACTACGCCAACAACTATCCCTATAACAAACTGTCTGCATCGAATCTCTGTCTGCACCCTTAGTCTGTCTGCACCCTTAGTTTGTCTGCACAGTTGGCCTGTCTGCACCCTTAGTCTGTCTGCACAGTTGGTCTGTCTGCACCCTTAGTCTGTCTGCACAGTTAGTCTGTCTGTACCCTTAGTATGTATGCACAGTTTGTCTACACCCTTAGTCTGTCTGCACCCTTAGTCTGTATGCACAGTTTGTCTGCACCCTTAGTCTGTCTGCACCCTTAGTCTGTTTGCACCCTTAGTCTGTATGCACAGTTTGTCTGCACCCTTAGTCTGTCTGCACCCTTAGTCTGTCTGCACCCTCAGTCTGCACCCTTAGTCTGTATGCACCCTTAGTCTGTATGCACCAAAGCACTTGAATCGCCATTCTACAATTTCTTTATTGTTCTAAAAGGACACGTTTTGTTGACTTTTGTGACATGCATTGACATGAAGGGCCTATTCGTTCTTCTCCAATAACGGGCCCCTTCATTCACTCTAGGGCCTTTTCATTCATTCATGCAGTGGTCCGTATTCCTCTATCGTATAGAGCGACATTACGATCTTCTAAAATAATCACGATTTCCATGGAGCCCTGAAAGTTCCCATAATATATTGTCTTATTAAATCATAGCTGTTATTTGTTCTCTTACACTCTTGTCACTTCTGCTTCTTATATCGTCCGTTCTCACTCCAGCTAAAGAAATTGGGTCATCACTACAGCTGGCTAGCCTCATTCACAACTCGCTTTAGTCAGCTTTAAAGATATACTTGGAGAACATCATTCTCATGTCTCATCAGCAGAAGTTGGGTTTGCTTTTCATGGGTAACGGCCGGTACTGTGATGGGGATCAAACGCATCACCTTCTGGTTGTGAGCCATGTCGCTTAACCAGTAGCCCACGCCGTCCCCCAGTCTTTGGTTAAACATAGACGACAGGCTTGGTGAGGCTGAATTATCCAGTCATATCTCTGATTCAAATGTTGATGCGATCAGAGAGTAGTTTTAGCGGAGAAGAGGTGGGCGTCTTCCCTGCCTCAAACACAGGCTCGTACTTGTAAAGGAAAAGGGCATAATGCTAAGAGAGGAATATGTGCAACTACTAGTACCAAAACAGTCCTGAAGATATCCAGGTCACTGGCGAGAAGCCATGGGACGCTGTAGATGTATGCAGTAACCAGAACAATTGTAGGTTTGTACAACCAGTTTCTAGTATCCCTAGTGTTAATCCTGACATTGTGCACGAAAATTCTAGTTTTATTTTGATCGAAGGCACTGTTGTCTGATAACATTTTTCAGATTTATTTTGTTAGAAGGCACTGTTGTCTGATAAAATTCTACAGATTTATTTTGTTAGAAGGCACTGTTGTCTGATAAAATTCTACAGATTTATTTTGTTAGAAGGCACTGTTGTCTGATCAAATTCTACAGTTTTATTTTGTTCGAAGGCACTGTTGTCTGATCGAATTCTACAGTTCTATTTTGTTCCAAGGCACTGTTGTCTGATCGAATTCTACAGTTCTATTTTGTTCGAAGGCACTGTTGTCTGATCGAATTCTACAGTTCTATTTTGTTCGAAGGCACTGTTGTCTGATAACATTCAAGTTTTATTTTGTTCGAAGGCACTGTTGTCTGATAACATTCAAGTTTTATTTTGTTCGAAGGCACTGATGTCTGATAACATTCAAGTTTTATTTTGTTCGAAGGCACTGTTGTCTGATAACATTCAAGTTTTATTTTGTTCGAAGGCACTGTTGTCTGATAACATTCAAGTTTTATTTTGTTCGAAGGCACTGTTGTCTGATCGAATTCTACAGTTCTATTTTGTTCGAAGGCACTGTTGTCTGATCGAATTCTACAGTTCTATTTTGTTCGAAGGCACTGTTGTCTGATAACATTCAAGTTTTATTTTGTTCGAAGGCACTGTTGTCTGATAACATTCAAGTTTTATTTTGTTCGAAGGCACTGTTTTCTGATAACATTCAACAGTTTTATTTTGTTCGAAGGCACTGTTGTCTGATAACATTCAAGTTTTATTTTGTTCGAAGGCACTGTCGTCTGATAACATTCAAGTTTTATTTTGTTCGAAGGCACTGTTTTCTGATAACATTCAACAGTTTTATTTTGTTCGAAGGCACTGATGTCTGATAACATTCAACAGTTTTATTTTGTTCGAAGGCACTGTTGTCTGATAAAACTCTACATTCCCTTGTCATCTCTATCAATGACTATGCAAACAGACTCTGTCAGGACAAGAGAGTAACTGCATGAATATGGTCATTGAATCCGGTGACCCTGCCAGAATTGCATTCATTTTTTGCTGTTGTAATTGCAATAGGCATTATGAAGAAACCCAAAATCAGAGATTACTCGTCAAATGAGCCCTTCATTCAGACACCATAGTTTCACAAAAATGTTTACCCGTGACAGATTCAAGACACTGTATCACGTCATATTTCATGCTGCTGAAGTAGATGCTCACGGCAAAGCAAAAAATTAAGACATTTCTACCAAAATTACTGCTTCGATTACAGGATACATTTTATCCTTAGAAAGAGCTGTCTATTGATAGAATGGTAATTGTATGGAAGAGCAGATGGGCACACAAAATGTTCAACGCATCAAATCCCGTCTCCCACCCCCCCCCCCCCCCCCCACCCCACCCCAATCATGTCAAAGCCCTTGACATATGTGTCAAAAACTCTGGCTATGTTATCTTACTTACTTAGTTGCTCCTCTTCTACCGTGAGGTGTAGAGGTTTTCCAGAGTGAACGCCACACTGCTCTATCCGCCGTCTTTTTCCTGGCCTCTTTCCAATCCAGCCCTCGATCGCTTAGGGACTTCCGTATGTTGTCTTCCCAACGTACTTTGGGACGTCCTCGGGGTCTGCATCCTTGACTTTTTATCTCCCATGACCGCTTTGGTATCCGGTCTTCTTCCATTCTACAGACATGGCCAAACCACTGTAGTTGGGACTGCTCCACTCGTGTCTGCAGGGGTTGAACTTCAAGATTGCTACGAATTGTCTGGTTACATATCTTGTCCCTTTTCGTCACCTGAACCGCCTTTCTTAGGTACCTCATTTCTGAAGTTTGTAGTTGCTTTTCTTGGGCTGTAGTCATTGCCCATGTCCATATGTCAGGACATGCACATATATCGAGCGGTACATCCATCTTTGTTTTCCTGCTTTTTTCTCTTTTACTGAGGGATCCTCTGTTTATTGCATGGAAAAGTCTACCTGCTGCTGCCCTTGGTGCAGTTAACTCCTCTTTGATTCCTCCCCTGCTGTCTTTTACCACTCCTAGATATTTAAAGTTGCTGACCTGCTCCAGTGCTTGTGTTCCAAGGGCTATCTGATGTCTCTTCTCATCTCTGGAGATCACCATGGTTTTTGTTTTGGAGTTGCTGATGTGCATTCCTCTCTTCTTCACTCTTCTTCCCAGACCTGCAAGTTGATCTGGAGATGTACTTCAGATTTCGTGATCAGAGCCACATCATCTGCAAACGCTGTTGTAAATCTTCTGATTTACTTTAGTAAAACCACATCTTACAATACCAGACCTTGACCTTGAACCAATAAACTATTAATGTTTGTGACATACTCCTAAAACCTTGTGGTAAGGGGGATCACATTTTGGCTGATAGAAATTACACCAGTTTACATCAATTTACACCAGTTTACACCAGTTTACACCAGTTTACTTTTTCTTCTTCTTCATCGTACGCAGTCAGACAGCAACCATTATTTTTTCGAAAAAAGCAGCCGTCATCCTGAGGCTGTCGACACTGCCATAGAGCTTGTCTAGTGTTGCCACTGGTGATGGCCACATCTGCTCTCTCTGATCCTCGTATGTCGGGCAGTTTTGCAGCTGATGTTCAGCGGTCATTTTCCCGGTGCCACACGGGCATTCGTCAGTGCCACCTATCTTCAATTTGTTGAAAATTTGTTGTCTATTGTGGCTAGTGCAAAGTCTGAAGACCACGACCTGCTCTCTTCTGTTCAACTGGTAATAGGCATCGTTTTTGGTGAAGTCAGTATGTTCTGTTTCCCATTTGGTCATGTATCTGGCTTTAATAAGCCGTTTTGACTCTTCGTATGTCATACTAGTATCTGGTTGTGGTAGTCTTGCACCTTCTTTTGCCAGTCTGTCTGCTTCCTCTTTGCCTTGGATGTTGCAGTGGGATGGAACCCACTGTACCACTAACCTTTTCGGTGCGGACTGCTGGCATAGTTGACAGAGTACTGCTCTTAAATCATTAAGTTCAGTATTTTTCTGGCTTTTTAGTGCTGTGACTACGGCCAAGGCATCTGTAAGCAGGACTATATGGCTTTCATTACTTTTACCTGTCACCATTTCTTTCACTGCCGCCCTCAGTGCCTCTGTCTCCGCTCTGAAATTGCTTTTGTATTTTCCGAATGACAGTGTTATTTTTCTGCCATTTGGTAGGTTCAGAAATGCTCCTGCCCCTCCGTTCTGTGTTGTGTTTGTTACAGAACCGTCGGTGTATGCATGTGTCCAGTCCATGCTTGGGTGGTTTTTCGATATGTAGCTCAGTTTAGTATCTCTTCTTTCTTTTTCAGCCTGGCAGTTCTTGTTTCCAATACCTGGTATATTTTCTACCACCTCTGGAAATATATGCTGCCTCCAGGTAGGTTTTCGTACAGTAGGGATGGGCTTTGGTGTTGTTAGTGCGTTTATGGGGTCTTCGTGCATCTTTGCTTTGGCTATTTCTGCAAAGTTTCTCCGCTTTAGTTTCCCATTTCCGAAATTATTTAGTCTCTTGTGCATTGGATGGTCAGTCAGTCTTCTGAGTTTCTCTGATTGCAGCTGGGCTCTGCAGTCTCTTCTGTCGGTCATGGGTTGCAGTCTCTTCTGTCGGTCATGGGTTGCAGTCTCTTCTGTCGGTCATGGGTTGCAGTCTCTTCTGTCGGTCATGGGTTGCAGTCTCTTCTGTCGGTCATGGGTTGCAGTTTTTGCAGTCTCTTCAAGTTCTACAATGACACCAGTATACAACAGTTGCAATATCTTCTTGAAACAAGATATTTTTATACTGGAATGGTCAACGGGAACCGGAAATAGTTTCCACATGCATCGGAGACAGCAATGCTAAGTTATAGGTACATGAAATGGTTCCTGTACCTGGAAAATACATTTCTCTGCGTGATATTCCAAGACACAAATGCCAAAAAAACACATGTTTCCTGGTCTCAGTAAGCACTAAAAGCATTATCAGTCGGGCTGATGATGTTAGACTAAAGCCATCCATCATTGCTGAACATCATTAGCAGTCTGGGGGGGGGGGGGGGGGGGTTAAATGGCACGGCTGACAACCCGAAGGTGCTGGGTTCGATCCCCATCACAGCACCGGCCGTTACCCCGGGGAAGCAAACCCTTATAAAATGCAGGAGGAAGCAGACCCTTACATAAAATGCATGCTGAAGTCGGATGCACTGGGCCGACAGGCGCAAAATAAAAACCACAGTGCAACGCACACCGCCTTGGGGATTAGAGAAATAAGGCGAACGCAAAAAAAAACAACAACAAAACAAAACAAAAAAGTCGCTTTGGGATGTTAGACTGAAGCCATCCATAAAGGATAAACATAATTTCAAAATGAATGTATGTTACAGAGTTGACCAGTGTGTGGCTAGCTATGGTCCTTTTACGAGGCGAACAAGAAAATTGTGGAAGAAAATGTATTTTGGGATCATAGAAATCACACAGCTGAATGTTTATGTCCTGTACAACCTTACCAGGCCGTCAAATATAACAAGTCTATCGCTGGAATTCGGTTATCGCTGCAGATGATATACAGACACAGTTGAAATTAGTGCAGGCAAATCAATATAGCAATCCTATTGATCCAGTTGGGGAGCACAAATCATGTTTGTTGTCATGAAATCAACTTCATCGCGCAGATGTGTTGTCTGCAGCACCCCTGAAGCAGTAGTTAAAAGATTATTCTACTGTTATGGATGTGCTGATAAGCCATGCCTTCTTCCTAATAACCGCTTTGTTTAACATCATTCTACTGTCATGGATGTGCCGATAAGCCATGCTATCTTTCTAATGACCGCTTTGTTTAACATCGTTCTACTCTCTGTCTTTCTTCCTCTCTCTCTCTCTATGTATCGTTCGCACTCACTGTGTGTCTTTCTCCTTATCTGTGTCTTTCTTCTTCTTCTTCTTCTTCTTCTTCTTCTTCTTCTTCTTCTTCTTCTTCTTCTTCTCTCTCTCTCTCTCTCTCTGTGTGTCTTTCTTCTTCTTCTCTCTCTCTCTGTCTCTTTCTGTTTTCTTCTCTCTCGTTGTGTCTTTCTTCTTCTTCTCTCTCTCTCTCTCTCTGTCTCTTTCTGTTTTCTTCTCTCTGGTTGTGTCTTTCTTTCTTCTTCTTCTCTCTCTCTTTGTGTCTTTCTTTCTTCTTCTCTCTCTCTCTCTCTTTCTCTCTCTCTTTGTATTTTTCTTTCTTCTTCTCTCTGTCTGTCGTTCTTCTTCTTCTTTCTCTCTCTCTCCTTGTGTCTTTCTTTCTTATTCTTTCTCTCTCTTTGTGTTTTTCTTTCTTCTTCCCTCTCTGTGTCTTTCTTGTTTGTTCCCTCTCTCTCTCTCTCTCTCTCTCTCTCTCTCTCTTTATGTCTTTTTCCTCATATGTGTCTTTCTCTTTCTCTCTCTTTGTGTCTTTCCTTTTATCTCTCTCTGCGTCTCCGTCTCTTTTTGTGCCTTTCTCCCTCTTTGTGTTTTTCTTCCTCCCTTTTATGAGTTTCTCTTTTTTCGAGGCCTTTCTCCCTTTCCCTTTTTGTATTATGTTTAACATCATTCTACAGTCATGTATGTGCTGATAAGCCATGACTGCTGTTTATCATCATTCAAATGAACATGCAATGCTGTGGTTTCTGTTACTGTCTCGAAGAATCAACGTCACTGCACTCTGGGCATACCCAAAGGTGTTCAGTCTCTCTCATCAAATGGCGTAAGGTATGGATGCTTATGGTCCCTGTAGCTCGCTGGTTGTACACTCTCCTACGCCATCCTCTCATGCGCCCCACTCCGCTCGAACCTCGTTTAATGTCGAAACTTTGCAGTCTGTGGATTGCTGATTCTTCTTCGTCGTCTTCTTCTTCTTCTTCGTTCGTTCTCAATCTCCCACTACCAAACCCTGAAAGGGCTTAAGTAGCAGAATGTAGTCCAGAGAACGGAATGCGTTGTGTCGTAGTTTACAGCTTGGCTGCGATATTTGCACCTTTTGGTCCAACACATCTGACTTCAGCAAGCATTTTTTGAGTACCGGGTTAGCATTCCCTCTTGGATCCCTTCTCCTTAGCCAGTCTGCCCTGCTGCAGCCTGTTATCCAGGATCACCGTGTGGAGGTGTAGAAGGGTGATTGCTGATTCATCTATTGCGGTGTCCTCGTCCAGCTGGCGGTGAATGGTGTGGTAGCTGTACCTAGTTTTCTAGAACAAAAAATCAGCTGTAAATATGTTGTAAAATATATCTACTTTTGTTAAATTTAGAAAATGGTAGATTTTCCCATAAAAATGCTATTCATGCTGCAAATATATGGTATAAAATATGGTCCATTGAAATAAACCAGTTTAGTAGCTACAGCAATGTTGGATATATTACAAATGGTGTAGAAAGTGGTGGATTTTATTTTATTTTTTTTTATTTTTTTTTTTGTCTTCTTATAACAACATACTTGAATTTTCAACTTTTTTAAAAGACCTGTTTTATAATGTCATGATATAGAAATGTTATTTCTGAACATTTTGATATGTAAAACTTGCTTAAGCTCTCACATATAACGGAGATGCAATTTTTGTAGCAGATGTAAAAGACCAATATTTGTAGGGCTCGCAAAAACGTTGTTTTAGGACGCGTTCACTAAGAGTTTTTGGGAGGTGGATACAAAAGAGCACACTTATTCATTGTGAGCTTTCATAACAAAGACAGTAACAACAACACGACCCTTGAGAAACTGATGTATAAGAGCGAACCATTCGCGAAGGTGCAGCGTCGTGCGAGGCATACATAACAACAGCAGTTGAACCACGAAGGCAGGCTAGAACAACCATTGAAATTTCATATTTGGCGTACATTTCCTGCACGCGCTGCCTAAAGTCTCCCCAGACCCAACATCGGGCTCCTCGTGCACCTTCTAACCAAACAGCTGACCAAACAGGTGACCGAACAGCTGACCGAATTGATGACCAAACAGTGGACCAAACAGCTGACCAGACAGCTGACCAAAACAGCTGACCAAACAGCTGGCCGAACAGCTGACCAAATAGCTGGCCGAACCGCTGACCGAACAGCTGACAAAACAGCTGACCAGACAGTTGACCAAACAGCTGACCGAACAGCTGACCAAAACAGCTGACCAAACAAACAGCTGACCAAAACAGCTGACCAAACAGCTGACCGAACAGCTGACCAAACAGCTGACCGAACAGCTGACCAAACAGCTGACCAAAACAGCTGACCAAAACAGCTGACCGAACATATTCCAAGTGGATCAACAGAGAAAATGGTCTTCATCACATAAGACATAAAAGCTTGGAAATAATACTCAGACTGTGTAAAGCATTAGTGAGTCCTAAATTGGAGAACTGTGTTCAAGTGTGAAGTCCTTTTCATCGAGTGGATATAAAAATTCTAGAAATTAAATAAAGAGGAGCTACATTACTGATCGTGGGATACCAGAATTATAGTTAGGTGGAAAGACTCAGAAAAACTGATATACAAGGTCTAGAACAGAGAAGAATTCGAGGTGACTTAATACAAGTTTTATAAATTAATCAATAAACTTTACCAAATGTTTTTAGGGTTTTTTTTTAAAGTAAAACCGGCTACACGAACAAGATAATAATATGCCACTGCTCAGAGCGGGGATGCATCCACGACGTCCTGTTGCGAGTGGGCAGCCGAAACATGGTGTTGGTGACGGAGAGATCATGGGCGGCACAGAAGCTCAGCAGCAGCAACCCACTGCTGTTTCACTTGCCCCTACCATGTAACCTAAATACAGCTTCCCAGGACTGATGGTCGGCCCCTACTCTGCTGCCCTTGCCCCTACCTTGTAACCTAAATACAGCTTCCCAAGACTTATGGTCGGCCCCTACTCTGCTGCCCTTGCCCCTACCATGTAACCTAAATACAGCTTCCCAGGACTGATGGTCGGCCCCTACTCTGCTGCACTTGAACCTGTCATGTAACCTAAATACAGCTTCCCAAGACTTATGGTCGGCCCCTACTCTGCTGCCCTTGCCCCTACCATGTAACCTAAATACAGCTTCCCAAGACTTATGGTCGGCCCCTACTCTGCTGCCCTTGCCCCTACCTTGTAACCTAAATACAGCCTCCCAGGACTGATGGTCGGCCCCTACTCTGCTGCCCTTGCCCCTACCTTGTAACCTAAATACAGCTTCCCAGGACTGATGGTCGGCCCCTACTCTGCTGCCCTTGCCCCTACCATGTAACCTAAATACAGCTTCCCAGGACTGATGGTCGGCCTCTACTCTGGTATTGAAGCCACTAAAGATAATAAGATTATCGGACTTTGGAACCGACAAGATGAGGGAGTTCAGCTCCTCATAGAATTTGTCCTTGATATCCTCAGGATTAGTTATTGTTATGGCATAGGCGCTGATCACTGTAAGACTCCTCCTATGCCTCAGTTAGAGTTGGACAGTCATTAGTTGACCATTGATACCCTGTTGGGGCCGAATAATCTAGTGGAATAGATGAGACCTGATGGCGACTCCGACACCAACATCGGGCCTTTCTGTTTTGCCCCTCCAACTCCAGAAGAACGTGTAGCCGCTCACATCTTCTGTGATCTGGCCCTCTCCTGATAATCTTGTCTCACTAACAGCAACCACATCCACCCTGTAGCGGGCCAGTTCTCTGACAACTAGTACCGTGTTCATTTCGTGTCTATCGGCCTTGATGCTGTTAAGTAATGTGCGCACGATCCACGTGCCGAAGGTAAGAGCCTTCATTCCGTATCAATCCGACAGTACATCTGATAAAAATGTCAGGATGCGGGTTTTACTCCTAGGGTTTACTCTCGAAGCCTTTCCCGCTAAACATGTAAGCCCAGAAGGCAGCGGGGGATATTAGCATCTTTCCTAAAAGGACAAATATATACTATTTGGTTGCTAAATTAAACAATCGCAATAGAGACTAAAATGCATACATACTTACACGCATACATACACACACGCATACTTACATATAATTATTTGTTTTAAACCAGAGCTTTCAAAATTTAAATAAAAAGCTGAGTCTGTTTGTCCTAATCCTTGTAACGATGTTTCTATAAACGTTCTGTCTTAATCCTTGTAACGATGTTTCTATAAACTTTTTGTCTTAATCCTTGTAACGATGTTTCTATAAACTTTCTGTCTTAATCCTTGTAACGATGTTTCTATAAACTTTCTGTCTTAATCCTTGTAACGATGTTTCTATAAACTTTCTGTCTTAATCCTTGTAACGATGTTTCTATAAACTTTCTGTCTTAATCCTTGTAACGATGTTTCTATAAACGTTCTGTCTTAATCCTTGTAACGATGTTTCTATAAACTTTCTGTCTTAATCCTCGTAACGATGTTTCTATAAACTTTCTGTCTTAATCCGTGTAACGATGTTTCTATAAACTTTCTGTCTTAATCCTTGTAACGATGTTTATATAAACTTTCTGTCTTAATCCTTGTAACGATGTTTCTATAAACTTTCTGTTTTAATCCTTGTAACGATGTTTCTATAAACTTTCTGTCATAATCCTTGTAACGATGTTTCTATAAACATTATAATGAAGCCGCTCAAACGATTTTGACTTTGATTAAACAACTATAGCTAAGTATGCGATTTAAAGCAGAAAAGTAGCGCTCTGCAGAACTTGAAGTGCTTGGAATAAATAACAAAATAAGTTCGCAATGTGTACCCTTCTTTCAGCCCAGATTCCAAATCCTGGACTTTTATTTAACAAGATCAGAAATAAACAACCCTTAGAATTCAGAGCTTACATATATTAAGTAGTTCACTTTTAAGAGGGATGTGATCATTGTGGTCCCATTCGCCAGTCGTATTGCCCTAAGGAGTTGATAAGAGGAGTTTGTAGTTGTCAAATTTAAATATTTCTTCTAAATAGTTGTATACTTCACAGTGCAGTATTCGGTAAAACTGGCTCCGTCTCCCTATAAGGGATGTTGTAGTTTTGTGTTCAGCATCATCGTTCATGAACCGCTGAGGTCACACGCCTCCACTCAGTGAAAACATACATACAAATGTCGGAATGCATAAAGCAGCAGAGACATTCGAACCAAATTCGGAGGATGTACGCGACCTGAAACATAGTTAGAAGCAGTTTTGTTTATGGAAACAAACCGTACATCACAAATTCATGACGGAACTTCATATAGGTTGAATCCTAGCGGTCAGGCTTCAGTACTGCAATCGCTTTACGGACTCGGCCTCGCTTTCGCCAATGTGTTAACAATAAGGTTGAATGAGACGCAGTACACTACACACGCATAATTACACGATGCGTCGTACAGGCTCCGGAGCGACTGGGTGCACTGGACCGTGGAAATACGAAAAATGTCAAACCGGGTTACTATTTGCCGCTATGGCCGCTGACCATGCCAGGATAATCGGATGGAAACACACAACTCAATGGACAAACAGACTAATCCACAAGGAAAACCGCAGCTCTTTTTCGTGGACACAAGTGTAAGTCGTAGACTAGTGTGAATGCCAGTCAAATCTGAGGCCTGGCGGTATCAATAATGGACTTCAAACACCTTAACCTACCATACCATACCATACCATACTTACCATTTCATAAAATACCATACTATACCATACCATACCATACCATACTATACCATACCATACCATTCCATACCAAACCAAGCCATACCATACTGTAATTTACCAAGCCATACCATACTGTAATTTACCACGCCACAGCGCACCACACAACACAACACAATAGCATACCTTACATTACCACACTATACTATACCATACTCATTCATTTACTCTTTCCGTCTTGTCAGACAAAAGTAATCGTGGTTTGAAAAAAAGGTATGCAAGTACAGTCCATGACGGTAACTGTCTGAACAGCCAACAGGTTGAATCATTTGAACTTGACGCATACTCCATCTTGGCTACAAAACCATATCACAAATAACGAAGTCATATCCAGAACCAGCATGTGTAGTATCATACACATTTGTAGAAACCTAAAGTGAGATAGGCTGGCCACGTTTCTGGAACGCCAAAGTTCCAGCGAAAAGTTCCAAAAGAAACTTCTGTTTAACCTGATTTGCGCAGTAGCGTGATCACGTGAACGTCAAAAGAAAGCGAGTAAGTGAAAGACTCAAGGTCAGATTAACACTACCATCTAGGAACTCGTTGTCCAAAATTGTTCAGCTTGAAAAGGCGCGGCCAAAAAGAACATTTCATGCAGTCAGCGAAGGTCGACGCGAGTTCAGAAAGAAGTCAAGAGTAGAGACAATACCAGCTGCAGACTATGTTTGCCAGTCACACAACATAACTTTTAGCGCTGGCATTGGCTTGGACTGTCATGTATGCATCCACCCACAGACTCAAGGGTGCAGTATGACACAGGATGATGATAGCGGTTCTCATCGACGACTATAGGCACATTATTATTGTCAAGGTGATATCTCTTTAAAATCAAGTAAATACATTTGGCGTGGCTTCGTTCGTTCTCAATCTCCCGCTACCAAACCCTGAAAGGGCTTAAGTAGCAGAATGTATTCCAGACAACGGAATGCGTTCTGTCGTAGTTTACAGCTTTACTGCGATATTTGCACCTTTCGGTCCAACACATCTGACTTCAGCAAGCATTTGTGAATACCGGGTTAGTATTTCCTCTTCGATCCCTTCTCCTTAGCCAGTCAGCCCTGCTGCAGCCTGTTATCCAGGATCACCGTGTGGAAGTGTAGAAGGGTCTTGGCAGCTCTAGTTCGCTGGCCCTGACGCTAGCAGTCAGCTATGGGTCGCTGACCACTGCAGCTCATGCACCGCTCAGCATCTTGATCCCGTAAATACATTCAATATTCATTGGCGTCTCAGTCACTGTCCACCACGCGCCTGGCGCCCTGGTGAGGTTTGTCCAGCTTTATCCCCTGTATTTCGACACATTCTGCTACGACTGTAAATGCATTTACGGGAGTGACAGTCCCTGACGCAGATCGTACAACCGTGATGAGCAGGCTGACTTGTCGGGGTGTTCCCCGATCTCTTGTCCTTTTCGCTGCAGTCAGGTGGCCTTTACGAGCGTCAGCAGCTACTATGCCCCTTTCAACTGTCTCCAAACGGCTCGATCCTGAGCTTTCGGTTGTTATGTCGCATAACGTCATGTCCCTCTTGTATACGTCCTTGAATCGCGATGTGGGGCAGTCGATTCTTTCAGTTGCAGTGGTCAGGTCCATAGAGGAGATCCTCTGACAGCCTCTCATCTGCTTCTTCTTCTTCTTTCCCCTTCTCCTTTCTTTTTATTTGTCATATACGGGATATTGTATCTTGAGCTTTCTTTCAAACTTTCACTTACTTACTTTGCGTGTCTTACTTTCCTTGTCCGGCAACTTCCCAAAGTATTGGACCAGAAATCAGCTGTCCTGGAAGTTTTTTTCATTTGCTGTCATGAGACCAGCCAAAATAAATTAAATGGTCTTTGCATTCTTGGACAGTTAAACAGGTCTCGGTGTCGTGGAAGGCTCCCCATTAGCATACATCGTCGCCCGCATATCCCCATGTTGTTAAGTTCGATCTACACCTGGATACTCCCTTTCGTAACCTGTTCAAGGCTCTCCACACAGGGAATGGCATATTATGCTCTGTTACAAGTTCTTCTTTGATCTCCATCCATTCCTACCCATCTCTTTGACGCCATTTTTCGTTGTGGTTTTGCTCTGGCTGCTGGTCTTCTTCTTCTTCCTCTTCTTCTTCTTCTTTTTCTTCATCGTACCCAGTCAGGCAGCAACCATTATTTGATCGAAAAATGCAGCGGTTAGTCCTGAGGCTGTCGACACTGCCATAGAGCTTGTCTAGTGTTGCCACTGGTGATGGCCACATCTGCTTTCTCTGATCCTCGTTCAGAAATGTTCAGCGGTCATTTTCCCGGTACTACACTGGCATTCGTCAGTGCCACCTATCTTCAATTTGTTGAATAGGTGGTACCTCAGTCTATTGTGGCCAGTGCGAAGTCTGAAGACCACGACCTGCTCTCTTCTGTTCAACTGGTAATAGGCATCGATTTTTGTGTAGCCAGTATGTTCGGTGCTGCTGGTCTGTTTTCAGTCGGTCCTCTTCTGGGTGTCTGATCACATAACTGATTTTTCCTTTTATATAGCGTCTCTTGATTTCTGGTTGTGAAATGTCAGCGATTACATAAACTGTTCCCTTTGGTGTTGGCTTAAGGCATCCTGTACCAATGGGACATGCCTCATTTACTGCCACATCGACGTGTCTCGTGTATGCTGATTAGTTCCATACTGGCTCGGCATACTATGCTGCAGAAATGTCCAATGTGAAGGCCGATGCATAATACGGTTGGGGATGCCCCCCTGACACACCCCCCCCCCCCCCCCAACCACGTCGTGTTTATTAGCTTGCTCAGTATGTTTTATGTTTGTGCTAACTTTTTCACAGCCTTTCAGTATTCTTTATAGGACAATGGGCGATTCATTGTAATTCCTAGGCTCCCGAGGTATATCGTTATGTTTAGGTATATCGTTATGTTTAGGTACATTGTTATGTTTAGGTATATCGTTATGTTTAGGTATATCGTTATGTTTAAGTTCATGACCTGCCAACCAATCTTTCAAACTCTGAAGGTTATTCTTGCATGCTGTTGCAACCCGCCACTTAACGCAGTTTACAGGGCCCACAAAAGAGCAATCTTACTTATTGCGAGCATTCAACAACAATAACAACAACAACATGCTGTTGTGGCTTTTGAAGCCAGGCTGCCGGCTCTTTCGTTGCTATAAACTATACAGAAGCAATGATTACAAGAAATGCTATCTCGGCATGGATTAAATCACACACTTACTGTAAGTCTTATCATGAAGCCGTATAGACTGATTCACCATTCTCATCTAACGAACTTGCTATCAACTCTATAAAATGAATGAAATTCTTAATCATAAATGTACTTATACCACGTTAACTGTCAGTGAAGTAAATGTGCCGAGTTAGGGAGCCTACCCCCCCCCCCCCCAACACATCATGAAAAGCTGAGGCCTAGTACAAATAAGTCTCTAACACTTCAACCTGGATAGCAGTGACTTCTACATGATTACCTTTTCCTTTTCACGCTAAAATCATTTACCTACCATCGTTTTTAACATCTGCACCAATTAACAGTCAAATAACAAATATACATATTTCTATATCTCTATTTCTGTTCTTTCCCGAGTGGTCTGCCTGGGTCTGTGTGTGACAAGGACAAGAATAGCACCACTGTCTCATAGAGAGCATGTCGTAAGAGGCGACTAGCTGTGTGACATGGCATAACACTGGTTGTTTGGAGCAGCATAGATGGCGCCTAACAGGCTGCGGATCTACTTTGCTCTAGTGCTTTGGGTCTGTTCAGATGGACTCACATATCGGTTAACCACCATCTGTAAGCGCTTGTCCCAACGCAGCGGAGTATTAGGATTAGGCTGCTCAAGCCTAGCCCGCTAAGCAGGAAACTCTTCTCCAGGCTACATCCAGGTCATACCAGAGCTGAGGTCTGCAAATGAGCATCTGTTCCTGTAGAAGTACAGGTGAACTAAGAACTATTTCTGTTCTTACACATTTCTTTCTCTTTCTCTCGTTTTCTCTCACACACTCTCTCTCTCTTTCTCTCCCTTTCTCACACTCTCGCTTTCTCTCTCTCTCTACTTTGGTCTTCTTGTCTGTATGTACTCTCAACAGTCACTACAGACTACCAACTAATGTGTGACAAATCTGGATTGCTGAGACACTATAAGACATTCTAATGTTTGCAGCCCACTGATAGTTAAGGGACAACACAAAATACACAAGAGAGAAAAGCTCACGAACAAAAAACATAGCTCGAAAATCTGTCAACCGAAGCGACAATCCGCCCAACAAACTATTGGTTATGCCAAGGAAAGAACGTCAGAATACAAACACAGCCAACTCGTTGTTTATATTCGTGAATATATGAAATAATACAAATATACTGTGTGTGTGTATATATATATATTGTGAGATGGGATTAGCCAGTTCCCTTCCTCGCTGTATTGAGTTACAATGTCACGACGGATACGTAAATTTATTCCCATATTAGTCATTGCCGCCAGGGATGAGGCATTAGAAACTTCATTGTTCGGATACATAGTCGAATCCATGCACTTGCCAATACGTCCTGATACCGTCCAAAATGACTACGATCTGGGGTGGAAAAAAAGCAAGCCTGCGCCACTGAATCCAGAAAGACAAACCTCTAATCAAACCAAAACAGCTTTTGTGAGAACCAATTCCTGTCCCTCACTCATTTTTTCTAACAATAAATTGGGTACTCATTTACTACTGGGTTGGCTGGAACAAGTTGCAGCCAGATGGAAGCAGTCACTCTAACGACGTTGCATCCTACCTCTACATGTATATGTAATGTGGTCTTATAATGTTTCCTTTAACATGTATATGTGTGAATCACACTGCTTATCTCATGGAATAATCATTCTTTCGCGATTGTATACTCAAAGATCTATTTCATTGTTTTTTGTAAGTCAAGGATCAATTTGTTGTTATTATTATTGTCATGATTATAATGATCGTCTTGTATTCACTTGTTGAGAAGGCGTGGGAAGGTGTAGTTTTCCTTCGAGGGTCGCCGATGTTGGTAACATAGCAAGGAACATAGTCACACAAATACAAAAAAAAATCTTTTTTAGAGTTATCCCATCATTTACGTGAGAGGTTCTGACTTGGGCAACTCCCCTCTTTATCCAGGTTACAAACCTAGAACGAGTGAGATATGGCCCTACACCAGAACCACATGGACGTGTACATTGGCATCTGTACACTGAAGGCGATAGGTGTTAATTATCCACCCGACCAAATTTATCACGCTTGTTTTCGTCCTCGTACAAGACATATGGGGAGGAGCAGCTCGCGACCCCGGGCGACGATTGTGTCAGCAAAGCCGTGCTGACACAAGAGCTGACCCTTGAACCTTGACCGGCGTCGAAGTCATGGAGCGAACTAGGCAAGTAGGTTTTAATGAAGTTTATTAAATCTTTTGAAACATAACATCAACTGTACATATATACATATTTTTTTTTAATTTTTTTTTTGGCAACATTTACAAATCAAATTTATTTTAAATGTTGGAATGGGAAGGAAGACGAAACAAGGAGAGAGAGAGAGAGAGAGAGAGAGAGAGAGAGAGAGAGAGAGAGTGGGAGAAAGAGAAGGAGGGAGAGAGAGAGTTGCAAAGTTAAGTGGACTAATATGTATAGGGAGGTAGGAAAGTTAAGTGAGAGCAATGAAGAGAGGGATGAGAGAGAAAAAGAGGTGAAGATGACAAGGTCACAAAGGAGTGAAATTGAGAAAGAAGTTTTAAAATTGTATGTTAGTTAAATTGCCCCCATTATGGGGGTTTTTCAACACAAACTAAATATTTTCTTGTTTGAACCTTTTACAGCTAATTTGCTGTTCATTTTAGAAACACAAAACGAAACTAAAGCGGAGAAACTTTGCAGAAATAGCCAAAGCTAAGATGAGTGAAGACCCTATGAATGCATTAACAACACCAAATCCCATCCCTACTGTTCGCAAACGTACTTTGAGGCAGCATATATTTACAGAGGTAGTAGAAAATATACCAGATATTGTAAAAAAGAACAGCCAGACTGAAAAAGAAAGAAGAGACATAACCCTGAGGTACATAACGAATAACTACCCAAGCATGGACTGGGCCCATGCATACACCGACGGTTCTGTAACAAACACAACACAGAACAGAGGGGCAGGTGTATTCCTGAGCCTACCAAATGGTAGAAAAATAACACTGTCATTGGCAACTGGAAAATACTCAAGCAATTTCAGAGCGGAGGCAGAGGCACTGAGGGCTGCAGTAGAAGAAATGGTGACAGGCAAAAGAAATGAAAGCCATATAGTCCTGTTTACAGATGCCCTGGCCGTAGTCACAGCACTAAAAAGCCAGAAAAATACTGAACTTAATGATTTAAGAGCAGTACTCTGTCAACTATGCCAGGAGTCCGCACCAAAAAGAGTAGGGGTACAGTGGGTTCCATCCCACTGTAACATCCAAGGCAACGAGGTGGCAGACAGACTGTCAAAAGAAGGTGCAAGACTACCACAACCAGACCCTAGTGTGACCTACGAAGAGTCAAAAAGGCTTATTAGAGCCAGATACATGACCAAATGGGAAACAGAACATACTGGCTACATAAAAAACGATGCCTATTACCAGTTGGACAGAAGAGAGCAGGTCGTGGTCTTCAGACTGCGCACAGGCCACAATAGACTGAGGTACCACCTATTCAATAAATTGAAGATAGGTGGCACTGACGAATGCTCGTGTGGTACCGAGAAAGAAGAAGAAGAAGTAAGAAGAAGTAAAAAAAGAAGAAGTAAGAAGTAAGGAAGAAGAAGTAAGAAGTAAGCAATAAGAAGTAAGAAGTAAGGAAGAAGAAGTAAGAAGTAAGGAAGAAGAAGTAAGAAGTAAGCAATAAGAAGTAAGAAGTAAGGAAGACGAAGTAAGAAGTAAGGAAGAAGAAGTAAGAAGTAAGGAAGAAGAAGTAAGAAGTAAGGAAGAAGAAGTAAGAAGTAAGGAAGAAGAAGTAAGAAGTAAGGAAGAAGAAGTAAGAAGTAAGCAATAAGAAGTAAGAAGTAAGGAAGACGAAGTAAGAAGTAAGGAAGAAGAAGTAAGAAGTAAGGAAGAAGAAGTAAGAAGTAAGGAAGAAGAAGTAAGAAGTAAGGAAGAAGAAGTAAGAAGTAAGGAAGACGAAGTAAGAAGTAAGGAAGACGAAGTAAGAAGTAAGCAATAAGAAGTAAGAAGTAAGGAAGACGAAGTAAGAAGTAAGGAAGAAGAAGTAAGAAGTAAGGAAGACGAAGTAAGAAGTAAGGAAGAAGAAGTAAGAAGTAAGGAAGAAGAAGTAAGAAGTAAGGAAGAAGAAGTAAGAAGTAAGGAAGAAGAAGTAAGGAAGAAGAATTAAGAAGTAAGGAAGAAGAAGTAAGGAAGAAGAATTAAGAAGTAAGGAAGAAGAAGTAATAAGTAAGAAAGAAGAAGTAAGAAGTAAGGAAGAAGAAGTAAGAAGTAAGCAATAAGAAGTAAGAAGTAAGGAAGACGAAGTAAGGAATAAGAAGTAAGAAGTAAGGAAGAAGAAGTAAGAAGTAAGGAAGAAGAAGTAAGGAAGAAGAATTAAGAAGTAAGGAAGAAGAAGTAAGGAAGAAGAATTAAGAAGTAAGGAAGAAGAAGTAAGGAAGAAGAATTAAGAAGTAAGGAAGAAGAAGTAATAAGTAAGGAAGAAGAAGTAAGAAGTAAGGAAGAAGAAGTAAGGAAGAAGAATTAAGAAGTAAGGAAGAAGAAGTAAGGAAGAAGAATTAAGAAGTAAGGAAGAAGAAGTAAGGAAGAAGAATTAAGAAGTAAGGAAGAAGAAGTAATAAGTAAGGAAGAAGAAGTAAGAAGTAAGGAAGAAGAAGTAAGGAAGACGAAGTAAGAAGTAAGGAAGAAGAAGTAATAAGTAAGGAAGAAGAAGTAAGAAGTAAGGAAGAAGAAGTAAGGAAGAAGAATTAAGAAGTAAGGAAGAAGAAGTAAGGAAGAAGAATTAAGAAGTAAGGAAGAAGAAGTAATAAGTAAGAAAGAAGAAGTAAGAAGTAAGGAAGAAGAAGTAAGAAGTAAGCAATAAGAAGTAAGAAGTAAGGAAGACGAAGTAAGAAGTAAGGAAGAAGAAGTAAGAAGTAAGGAAGAAGAAGTAAGAAGTAAGGAAGAAGAAGTAAGGAAGAAGAATTAAGAAGTAAGGAAGAAGAAGTAAGAAGTAAGGAAGAAGAAGTAAGGAAGAAGAATTAAGAAGTAAGGAAGAAGAATTCAGAAGTAAGGAAGAAGAAGTAAGAGTAAGGAAGAAGAAGTAAGAAGTAAGGAAGAAGAAGTAAGGAAGAAGAATTAAGAAGTAAGGAAGAAGAAGTAAGAAGTAAGGAAGAAGAAGTAAGGAAGAAGAATTAAGAAGTAAGGAAGAAGAAGTAAGGAAGAAGAATTAAGAAGTAAGGAAGAAGAAGTAAGAAGTAAGGAAGAAGAAGTAAGGAAGAAGAATTAAGAAGTAAGGAAGAAGAATTCAGAAGTAAGGAAGAAGAAGTAAGAGTAAGGAAGAAGAAGTAAGAGTAAGGAAGAAGAAGTAAGAGTAAGGAAGAAGAAGTAATAAGTAAGGAAGAAGAAGTAAGAAGTAAGCAATAAGAAGTAAGAAGTAAGGAAGACGAAGTAAGAAGTAAGGAAGAAGAAGTAAGAAGTAAGGAAGAAGAAGTAATAAGTAAGGAAGAAGTAAGGAAGAAGTAAGTAAGTAAGGAAGAAGTAAGTAAGTAAGGAAGAAGTAAGTAAGTAATTAAGTAAGTAATTAAGTGAGCAAGTAAGTAAGTAAGTAAGTAAGTGAGGGAGGGAGGGAGGGAGGGAGGAAGGAAGGAAGAAGAAGAAACACAAAACTCAAGTTAAATTAAACATTGCACAAATATGTTTGTGAGTATATGTGTTTGATCAGTTTTGATGTGTAAATTCTTTGTTCATATACTACTTTGTTTCTGCATGTCCAAATTAGACGTTTGTATTCTGTTAAGAGTGTTAGCAATCTGTCTTGAGTGTTTTTGTCTGTTTTAGGGATATTATTTAACATGACTGCCCTAAACATGTCTACTTTGGTCTTTGTGTGTTTGTTAATTATCTGCCTAAGTGTTTCTAAAGTTTTTGATACAGTTCTGCATTGAAAAAAAATGTGTTCCTCAGTTTCTTGTATGTTCTGTCTACATAATTTGCACCTGGGCATGCTTGCTTTGGACATGTATGCTTTTTTGTATTGAATTGGTGTAATACTATATAGTAGTCTGTATGTAACTTCTTTGGTTTTTGGGGATACCTAAAGTGTGTGAAGGCTACTGAATATGTTTGTCTAGTCTGTAATGAAGTAGTTATACCATATTTTTATTCTATCTTTTAGTGGTGGCTCTTGAGCTTGTACCAGTTTTTTATAAATGATTTTAGTTTCTTGTTTAATTAAGTTTTCATTCCCTTGTATGTGTTTTATACATTGTTTATAGAAAGGTGGTACACTTCCAAAGAAATGTGGCATGTTGTTATTTAATTTACAAATTTTACTGATTCTGAGTCCCACATAGTAATTCGCCAGTGGGTACTCGCTTGGGTTTACGACTATTTCGCTTAGAAATTTGATTCTCATGGCTTGGATCTATGTTTTAATGTCTTGTAGTCCAATTCCGCCTGGTTTTTTTATCTTGCATTAATGTTTTAGATTGAATGCTGTATATTGTAAATCTAAATATAAAATGCCTAATGAGAACGTTTATTTCTTTGATGGTCTTTATTGGTGGACTAAAGATGTTACTTATATATATTAGTTTAGATATTATAAAAGTGTTTATTATTATGCTTCTTCCGAATATTGTTGTTGTTTTAAATTTATGTCTCTAACCTATTTTTGATTTGTTATGTTAGTTTTTGCCATATTTCTTTGTTTTTATTTAAAGGGTTTGCCTGGAAGTCTATTCCATAAATTTTTAGTTTACTTTCTTGCATTAGTTGAAAGGGGAAATCTGTTTTGAATTTCCACTTTCCTATTCCCATAATCTTTGATTTTAGAATATTTATTTTAGAGCCACTCTGTTTACCAAAGGTCTCAAAAGTATTTAGTATGTTTTCTATTGATGTGAAAGTTGATGGAAAAAAGGCGGTATCGTCTGCGTATGCTATTAGTTTTTTCTCCCCTATGCCTGGAATATGTGTCCCTTTAATTGTGTTATCTTGCCAAATTTTTTCTAAAATTGGTTCCAATACTAGTACGTATAGTAATGGAGATAGGATGCAGCCCTGTCTTACAGATCTAGTTATTTTTATTGCGTCTGTAAGTGTATGGTTTATTAATAATCTACTATTAGGTTTGCTGTACGGGATTTTAACCCAGTTTGTGAAGTATTCCCCCATGTTGTTTCTCTCTGTTTTATGTAAATATTCATGTGAAACCCTATCAAAAGCTTTTTCTTGGTCAATGGATAACATCGCTGATTGCGTGTCTTTTTCGTGTGTGTATTGGATTATATCTCTTAAAAAATGCGCTTGTTTAATGATACTTCTGTTATGTAAACTACATTGCTGATCTTCATGAACTAAGTGTTTCATGAAAGGTTTAAGTGTTAGTGTTAAAGCTTTTGTTAATATGTTATAGTCTGTATTTAGTAGGGAAATGGGTCTGTAATTTTTTATTTCAGTTTTATCTGTGTTTGGTGTATGTATTAATGTAATATATGATTGATTAAAGCTCACTGGTAGCTCCCCTTTCTCGAACGCTTCTTGTAAGACGCTGAGTAGGAGTGGACTCAACACGTGAAAAAACGTGTAGAATTCTGCAGTCAGGCCATCAGGGCCCGGACTCTTACCCTTTTGAAAAGAGCTAAGAGCGTTGGTAAGGTTATCTAAAGTTAACTGTTCATTAAGGGACAAGTTGTCCTGCTCGTTCGAGCACTTGGTGAAGGTCTCACGACTTTCACGTGGTTCTGTTGGTGAGCGCTCGGCTGTATATAGTTCATCGTAGAATTGGTGGAAACCTTTGACCTATTTGATGAGTTTCTGTTACAATTAACCCGTCCTTGATTTTAATTGCCGTTATCTGTCTACTGCGTTGTATATTTGTTTCGACTGCTAGATATTGTTTGCTAGGAGGCGGTTGTGTTCTATGGACTCTCACGCTCCGGCGCACCTTGCGCTTATACTAAAGACTGGAAGGTCGCTTCGGCGAGCTGCTCCGGTCTGGTGTGTTTCTGGAGTGCTTTTTTCTTGGACTGTGTTTTTCGTTTGTTTGTTTGTTTCTTAAATTGAATATAAGTTCGAAGATGAACGTGCTGGAGGAGATTATGGACTTTGAGAGCCCGGACACCTTCATGGGTGACGGCACTGTGTTCCGAAAGGGAACACTGAAGATCACCGTCTCTGGCGAGCAATCTGCCACACGAGATGGCGAGCATCATGGCCGGACCAGTGGGCCCTCAGGGGTGATCGCCATATGCAGATTTGCTAACCCCCGAGTGTGGTATGTGCGGCTGACCCAGTCAGCCCACATACTACACTTTAAGAGCCTTCACGGCAAGAAAGAAGAATGCATGACTCCGAAACTTTCGTTGAGCATTGAGCACCAGGAGCAGGAGAGGGAGTGAGGGGTGCTCAACTGGGTGCCGGAAACAACCAAATTGGAGTCGGTCAAGGCGGTAGTAAAAAGAATTACGAAAGACCAGAACGCCGAGGTGTTCCCCCAGAGGAACATCTCGGACAAGTGGGTCTTCGCATACAAGAAGAGCAAAGTGGAGGTGCCCCACTATGTGACCGTCAGATTCTTGAGTGGGGACACCAAGCCAATAAGGCTGTGGGTCACCATCACCGGCCGCCGCACCCCCTATGAGTCATGCGGAGCAGAAACGCATTGGACGAGCCAATGCAACAAGAGGAGACGTCCAGAGATTATAAGAGAGGCTGACCGACAGCCAAACCCAAAGCTGGCTGAAGCTCAGCCTGCCCACCTCCACCCTTCGCCGAGGAGCACCCCGCCACCTCGGATGATGGGTACACCGAGGTGGACCGAAAAAGAAAGCGCAAGAGGAATTCGAGGAAGAGGAGTTCCTCTCCTCCAGTCACCAAAATGGGGACCGGCAACACACCGCCGGCCCCCGAAGAAATGACACTAGAACGTGAGCCAGAGCCCGTGCCGGAACCGGCCCCAAAACCTGGACCGGAACTGGCCCCAGAACCATCACCGGAGCCGTCACCAAAGCCGCCGCCGTCACCAGAGCGGACAGACAGCGTTGGTCCGGTGTCCCCGCCAAGTCGGGACACCGACGACCAGATGTCCCCCATGCCCCCACCGAGGCTGGAGGACATTAGTTCAGATGACGGCGAGCCGGTCCGTCTGCTCTGGACGACAATGATGGACGGGCTGGAGCTGGGCAAGGACTGAGTAGTGACCCAGCAACAGAAGAGATACTCACGTCCTTGTCCAGCTGTCAATGTTGACAATTAACTTTGTTCCCAGAGACGCCTGGCAGAAAACTTCAGAGAATGCAAGGACAACAGAACTGTTTGTGTGCGAGTTTAGTGTAGATGTGTATTTGTTTAAATGCTGTGGTGTGTTGTGTTATTGTTATCATTATTATTATTGTCATTACTATTATTATTGTTATTACTATTATTATTATCATTGTTGCTGTTGTTGTTATTATATGTTAGCAGGGCTCGCCCACCCAAGTGGGCGACCATCGTGTAATCCAAAGAAATTGTTGTCCTTTACTTTGTTATTTATTTTCACATGTTTCCCCCCACATGTTTTTCAGCATCCCTATCTGACCCTAGTCAGTGGAGAGCTGCTGCCCCGACAGGCCCAATACTTTGTATCCGTCCAATGTCCACACTAAACTCCATACACATTATTTCTATTAATATTAACGGACTAAAACAGAAACAACAACACGTAGTCAATAAAATAAAGAAATATAAACCGGATTTCATTTTTTTACAAGAAACACACATACACGAAATTATACATGCAAAACAAATCACAACAACACTAGGCTTAAAAATAGTTGGTTTAGTTTAGGACAACACACAAGCGTAGCCATTCTACAAACATCTGACGAATGGATAGTCTCACATAGTCACAGGGATACAGAGGGCAGAATACAGATAGTACAGGTACACAATACACACGACAGTACAGACAGACACACTTTAATTAACATTTATGCCCCAGCAAAACCTCTACAACAAACACCCTTTTATGAAAAAGTAATAATAACCATAGAACAACATTTAAAAAATCAAAACATGAAACTTGCTGGGGATTTCAGCTGCACACTAAGTAACTTAGACACATCACGTACACATACAAGTAAAACATGATACTTGCTGGGGATTTCAATTGCACACTAAGTAACTTAGACACATCACGTACACATACAAGTAAAACATGATACTTGCTGGGGATTTCAATTGCACACTAAGTAACTTAGACACATCACGTACACATACAAGTAAAACATGATACTTGCTGGGGATTTCAACTGCACACTAAGTAACTTAGATACATCACGCACACATACAAGTAAAACATGATACTTGCTGGGGATTTCAACTGCACACTAAGTAACTTAGATACATCACGTACACATACAAGAAAAACATAATACTTGCTGGGGATTTCAACTGCACACTAAGTAACTTAGATACATCACGTACACATACAAGAAAAACATAATACTTGCTGGGGATTTCAACTGCACACTAAGTAACTTAGATACATCACGTACACATACAAGAAAAACATAATACTTGCTGGGGATTTCAACTGCACACTAAGTAACTTAGATACATCACGTACACATACAAGAAAAACATAATACTTGCTGGGGATTTCAACTGCACACTAAGTAACTTAGATACATCACGTACACATACAAGTAAAACATGAAACTTGCTGGGGATTTCAACTGCACACTAAGTAACTTAGACACATCACGCACACAGACAATAAAAACACGAACAACAAATCTAGAAATAATGTTAGACTAAAATAACCTTATAGACGCATACAGGAATACTTACCCCAATGGAACAGACACGACTCATACAGCCCACTCACAGCACGGTACAACACACACTAGAATTGATAGGATTTGCACACCAAAAACATACACAGTTAATCAAATACACCACATAGAAACGACCCCCTTTACAGACCACAAAGCAGTAGATATTATAGTTAACGGCACACACATATCAAATAGTCACACACAATCACAACACTGGAAATTCAACAACTCACTACTTAATAACAACAATTTTGTAAAAACCATTTCCAATTTAATAAGAAATCTCACAGAATACCTACCAGACACAAACCTAAACAGTTTTGGGGATTTAATTAAAAGTACAATCAGGGACCGCACACAAACAATTTCAAAACAAATACACAGAAATACAAAACGCAATAGACAGATCATTGAAGATGCTATAAAAATGACAAAACTAATCGACAAAAACTTACCCCAAATTCAACTTTTATAGGACGAATTAGACAAAATTGATAATTATAAACTACAAGGAGCCCAATTAAGAGCTAAAATACCAGTACTTTTGCAAGAAAACCCCACACAACAGTACTTAGCGGTAGAACAAAACATACAACGTACACGACAAATACACAAAATCAAGGGACCAACAGGACAAATTTTAACTGAACCCCACGAAATACGACAGACCTTTCAAGACTATTACACGACGTTGTATTCTGCAGAGAATACCACACACACTGAGTGCGGAAAATGATCTGGGTATACAAAGCAGTTGAGTGACACAGACAGAGATGCCATCAGTACACCCCTGTCCTTAATTGACTTAAAAAACTCACTCGACTCCTTTCAGAAAAACAGAAGCCCATGCTCTGACGGCTTGACCGTAGAGTTCTACGTAACCTTCTTCGACAGTATTGGACCCACCCTTTTAAAAGTTTTAAATGAAGCATTTGAAACAGGCGAATTGCCAAATAGCCTTAATGAAGCTTACATTACACTGATCCCTAAGCCGGACAGTGACAAGCTAGAGGCCAAAAACTACAGACCAATTTCTCTCCTAAACGTAGACTACAAAATTCTGACCAAAGACCTCACACTAAAGATTAGACCCTTTATGCAACATCTAGTACATAAAGACCAACAATGTAGCGTAAAGGATAGGAAAATCAGTAAACATGCACATTTCCTACGAGACATCTGCCATTCTCTCAATTGATCAAGAAAAAGCTTTCGACAGTCTCATATTCTTTTCTCCACGAAATATTAAATTAAAATAACATTGGGGAATACCTCACCAAATGGATACAAATAATATATAAGAGACCCGAAAGCAAAATAATGATTAACCATCATTTAACAGATAGTTTCCCCCTAACAAGATCAGTCAGGCAAGTATATTTTTGTAAATAACATGTACAAATATATTTAGATACGCAGTTCATTGTTTTTTTGCTCTGGTTGCATTTTGCACAAAATCTCATTGCAAGATAATGACACATGTAAATGCAAAAGGCGCCATTGAAGCGGAAAATAAAAACCTTAAAATCTAGATATTGTTTGCTGGGTGTCTCTTGTGTTATTGTATTTAATTTAGTCCTTACTTGTGCCCTTTGTAATCTATGGTTTTCAAATTTGTCTAGTTCTTTCTGAAGTAAATGAATTTGTGGGGCGTTTTTGTCCAAGGGTTCGGTCAGTCTAATAGCTTCTTCTATTATTCGTTTGTCTCTTCTCATTTGTTTGTGTATTATTTTTGATATTATTTGTGTTCTGACTTTAATTGTACCTTTTAGTAAATCCCAATAATCTGCTAAGTTTTCTGTTGGTGCAGTCTGTACGTAATCATGTATTAAATTTGTTATGTGTTTAACATATTGTTCATTTTGAAGTAAAGAATTATTAAATTTCCAATGAACAGACTCGGTGTAGTTGGTGTTTGGGCTTTCTGCGTTTACAACTATTTCTACAGCTTTGTGGTCTGTAAATGTTCTAGTGTCTAATTGTCTAGCTGATGTGCTGTGGGTATGTGTTTTATCTGTGTGCGTTCTCTTTTCCCTCAGGGTACTTCCGTCTGTATGTCTAAAATATATTGTAGGATGTCATTCGTTTTCCTTGTTTTTATTGTCCCCTGTGATACATCTAGCAAGTTAAGTTCACAATTAAAATCTCCCCCAATCATCATTTTGTGTTTTTTGTATTGTTGGCTTGGTGTGTCGAATAGATTACTGTAGAAGGTGTATTGTTGTGTCTTTATTGCAGGGGCATATATGTTAACTAGCGTGTGTGTATCGTGGCTATTAAACACATCAAAAAGCAACATAGAAGAGATACTAAGCTCATCATCTGTGTTGGCCTGTAATCTGAAGTACCTTTTCACTTGTGCACTTCATGGCTGTCGGTCGATGCAAATCCTGAGTTCAGTAGATTTTGTAATGTGTTCTTATCTGCGTTTCTGTGCACATTTCTACTTCCACAAAGTGAACTATTACCTTCCATTCGTTCCTTCACAGACTTGTGGTTCCAGTAAGAAAAAGGAGTCCATCATGGAGGTCCTATCTCACCAAACCTTTTCTCTGCGTGCTTCGAATCGATTATCAGGTGTTGTATCTGGAAGAACTTTTGAATCAACGTTGCTGGCAGACACATCCATCATCATCACCTCTACGGAGGTGGTCTTCCCCGTAGGCGTTTTCTGTTGCATGTGCACCAGACTGCTGCCACTGTACTCCAACGATCATCAGTTCTCTGAAGCAAGTAACCATCTTTACCATGCTTTACCTTGTCTGCGTGTGTAACTACAACCTTCACGAATGACATCTGATATACGTCGGTGTTGTGACGGCCTTTCAAACGTTGGTTATGGAGCGTGAGGCCGATCATACGTATCTCAATATAGCCTTTGGTCACTCCTCCATTCCTTTTGTTAGTGACCCCGTTTCTGCCACATAACACATTGCAGGGAGAACTGTGGATTTGAATATGGAGGCGCGCAGGCTCTGGTCGTGGGCAAGGTCTACTGCCGTCTTTATGGACGAGAAAGCCGCAAGGCCCGAGCAACGATGTCTTGTTAATTATGGCTTTATGTTCAACAGCCATCACAAGCAGATATACTCTTCCACGTTCTCCAGATTGTCGCCATCGAGGATGACCGGGTCATTGGTAGTGGAACGGTTACGCGTCACTTTTTGTCTTATAGGTGTTCATCTCGAGATCTGTTTATCTCCCTACTTTATGAAGTATAGCTACTATCTGGTTGGCCTCTTTGACTGTTTATGTAATGAGCACTATGTCATCTGCGAGGCATTTGTAGTTAAGTCGCTAGTAATTAATGTGGATGCCAAAGGGGCTCCAGTCGCATTGACTGTTGATGAATTCCAGGCATGTGGACTAGAGAATGGGCCGGCCTTGCACCGATAAAGCAATTGAATAAATGTATACATTTTGGTAGAATTTATGTTGAGAAATTAAATAAGAGACGATGTCCGTGCAACAGTATATGGTTTTCAAGTTCATATTTAATTAAACAAACAAAAAACAATTAGCCAACAGTGACCTATTTACTGACATTGTATGACAGAGAATTGTGTTCTGTTGAATCTTTGAGAGGAGAAGAATGATAGCACGGTCCTCCTCCATCCATCTGAGGAGCAAACTGATGATGATCACAGAAGCCTGAGACAGCCCACCATGTTTGGAGAGAGATGTACCTGAGACCCCAGACAAAAACATGTTGAAAGGTGGTCATTTGGAACATGGCCTGCACATTTGACGCAGCAAATAATTTGATCACATTTATTTCCATGTTTGATTTTCAATATTTGATCAGCTGTATTTGGATGTTTCCTTGTATTCTGATAACAGTTAATAAAGTTATATCTTTTTTAAGTTTATGATGGTTTGTTCTGTTCACCTTGTATGTCTTCTTCATCTTCTATTTATTTTTATTTTCTTCTTTTTCTTCGTCATCTTTATCTTTTTTTTTTCTTCATCTTCTTCTTCTACTTTTTCATCTTCTTCTTCCTCTTCATCTCCTTCTTCTTCTTTTGCTTCTTCTTCTGGTTCCTCTTCTTCGTCCTCTTCTTCTTTTTATTCTTCTTCTTCTTTTTATTCTTCTTCTTCTTCTTCCTCTTCTTCTTCTTCCTCTTCTTCTTCTTCCTCTTCTTCTTCTTCTTCTTCCTCTTCTTCTTCTTCTTCTTCTTCTTCCTCTTCTCTTTCTTCTTCTTCTTCTTCCTCTTCCTCTTCTCTTTCTTCTTCTTCTTCCTCTTCTTCTTCTTCTTCTTCCTCTTCTTCTTCTTCTTCTTCCTCTTCTCTTTCTTCTTCTTCTTCTTCCTCTTCCTCTTCTCTTTCTTCTTCTTCTTCCTCTTCCTCTTCTTCTTCTTCCTCTTCTTCTTCTTCTTCTTCCTCTTCTTCTTCTTCTTCTTCCTCTTCTCTTTCTTCTTCTTCTTCTTCCTCTTCCTCTTCTCTTTCTTCTTCTTCTTCTTCTTCTTCTTCTTCTTCCTCTTCTTCTTCTTCTTCTTCTTCTTCTTCTTCTTCTTCTTCCTCTTCTTCTTCTTCTTCTTCTTCTTGTTCTTCTTCCTCTTGTTCTTGGTAATCACTCGCATATGAAATTACAGAGAGTCTCCTTAAACCACACTGTCAAAACAATGCATATTTCTCCTTGTTGTCAAACAAACACAGGAAGCTTAAATACGAACCCCGTAGCGGGCAGTCAAGCGAGATTAACGTGACCATGACACTGACCTTGGGTCTTGTTTGGGTCAGGTATGTATGGCTTTTATCGTTGTGTGTTTTTATACGTTTTGTCTGGTTGAGTAAGACAGGGATATGTATTGTCCCATTGTCTTTTTAATATCTACACCGAACAGATAGCAGGAATGCCAATGAATAACTTTAGATATGCGAACGATTCAGTTTTGATGGCAAAACGTGAGCAAGAATTAGAGGAGCTTATGGCTACAATATACACAATAAGTCAAGAGCTTGGGTTAGACATAAACATAATGAAAACAAAGACTATGATACTTGGGACAGGTGACAAGAAACCATGTATGCAGATACAAATAAAAGATAAACTACTAGAACATGCGGAGATGGCACTTAAACTGAACCGAATTGTTTTAATCGTTACGTGTATCAATGACGGAAGATTTTAGGAAGCCCATGTGTACATTAGAGAATATAATAGGACTACATGCACACTGAACGTAGGACGTTAGAAGAGATTTAAGGCTGAGTGGTACCCCTGTTGATACATACAGGATCACTGGGTTCTTTCAATCATGTCCGTCACTAAATAAGGTTGTGCATGGGCTAGCAACGTCATCATGTAAAATGACTACTGTTGAAGAAGTCAGTACCATTGCTTGGATATGTCTTCTTGCAAATAGACCTACTGAAACGATGTTCTTGTTCGTTCATTTGGAGCAAAACGGTGAATCAATAAATGGCATGCCAAAATGAAATACTTCTCCTTGGAGACTTCAACGCAAGAGTTGGAAACGACTGTTCTAGATGGGATGGAGTGATCGGTAGGTATGGAGAAGATGTCATAAATGACAATGGAAAACGACTGCTGAGATTCTGCAGAGAACAAAACCTTGTTATTACAAATACAAGGTTTCCACAAAAGCGTATCCATGCCTACACAAGATGCGAGCCGGCAAGAAATGAAAGATCCATCATTGACTATGCGATATTGAGGAAAACCGATTTCAAGTATGTAAAGGA
Source organism: Ariolimax columbianus (assembly GCA_036924085.1). Lineage (NCBI taxonomy): Eukaryota > Metazoa > Mollusca > Gastropoda > Stylommatophora > Arionidae > Ariolimax > Ariolimax columbianus. The sequence continues at coordinate 54,519,889 of JAVGWX010000005.1, read as the reverse complement.
TGCTAGAGTGTTCAGAGGATCAGAGATAGGAAGCGACCACTACCTAGTTAAAATAAAGAGAGAAATTGAAAAGCACTATCCAGCCAGGCAACACCCATCAGCAAGCATGAAACATAACACACGAGGAGAAAATAAAATTAAGGCTTACAAACTACGAGAACCAGATGTTAAGAGGAGATATCAAGGGCTCATAACAACAGCAATAGAAAGGATAGAGGAATCTGAAGAAGATATGGAAATGCTTTGGGTAAAATTCAAAGACATCCTCAAAGAGGCTGCAGCAGAGGCATGCGGTCAAACTAAAGAAGGGTGAAAGAGAAAGAGTACACCATGGTGGACAGAAGAAGTGAAAAGAATAATACGAGAAAAGAAAAAGGCATGGAAGCAATACCAATGGGCTAGGAATACAGAAGAACAAACAAAGAAATATAAAGAATATGTAAATGTTAGAACAGAAGCAAAGAAGACTGTGCTCAAGGCCAAACAGAAATCCTGGAAAGAATTTGGAGAGAAATTGGAAAATAATGCTGGAGAAAACCAGAAACTGTTCTACAGAACCTAAAAGAACATGAGGAAGGAAAAGGAATGCCCCCTGAAATTTGTTAAAGATAAACAAGGCGCGCTGTTGACCGCCCCAGAAGAGGTAATGAACAGATGGAAAGAATATTTCTCAGATCTCCTTGGAGTGGAGGAAAACCAAGCTCTGGAAGTAACAGTCACAATTCAAGAAGAAGGAGCCATGGAAAGGAACTATAATATCACAATGGAAGAACTAAAGGCAGCATTGGAGAAAATTAAAATTGGTAAAGCAGCAGGACATGATGGTATAACACCAGAAATGGTTAAATACATGGGAACGGCAGGAGAGATACTATTCATGAAGATTCTCAAGGCAGCTTGGCGCAACAAGAAGATACCAAGAGACTGGGAGGTTGCCATAATAATACCAATATTTAAAAAGGGTGACAATCGACAATGTGAAAATCACAGTGTCCTCGGGAAAGTCTACGCTAGGATTCTAGAACGGCGATTAAGAGGTCTAGCAGAGCCAAATATGGATGAAACTCAATGTGGATTTATGGCAACAGAAGTACTCAATACCTTATCTTTACACTTAGACAGCTAAGTGAAAAGGCTCTTGAATTTGATAAAGAGATGCATCTCTGCTTTTTGGATTTGGAGAAAGCATTTGATAAAGTTCCTTGGGACAAACTCTGGGAGTGCCTGACAAGGAAGAACATTACAGGACCCCTGATCTCTGCCATACAGAGTTTCTATAAAACATGCAGAAATTATGTGCGGTCATCAAATTAAAAGTCAGGAGAGTTCAAGACCACTAGCTGAGTTAGACAGAGAGACATTCTATTACCGTACCTTTTCATACTCCTCATGGATGAAGTCATCAAAGCCTGCAAGGAACGGACAAAAAAGTATGAAGTAGGGTACTGAAAGATGAGACCAAGTTACATATCGGAACTAGCATTTGCAGATGATGTGGCCCTGATCACGAAATCCGAAGTACATCTCCAGATCAACTTGCAGGTCTGGGAAGAAGAGTTGAAGAAGAGAGTAATGCACATCAGCAACTCCAAAACAAAAACCATGGTGATCGCCAGAGATGAGAAGAGACATCAGATAACTCTGGGAACACGAGCACTGGAGCAGGTCAGCAACTTTAAATATCTAAGAGTGGTAATAGACAGCAGGGGAGGAATCAAAGAAGAATTAACTGCACGAAGGGCAGCAGCAGGTAGACTTTTCCATGCAATAAACAGAGGTTTCCTCAGAAAAAGAGAAATAAGCAGGAAAACAAAAATGGATGTATACCGCTCGACATATGTGCCTATCCTGACATATGGATGTGAGTCATTCGCAATGACTACAGCCCAGGACAGGCAATTACAAACTTCAGAAATGAGGTACCTAAGAAAGACGGTTCAGGTGACGAAAAGGGACAAGATCCGTAACCAGATAATCCGTAGCAATCTCGAAGTTCAACCCCTGCAGACACGAGTGGAGCAGTCCCAACTACAGTGGTTTGGCCATGTCTGTAGAATGGAAGAAGATCGGATACCAAAACCATCATGGGAGATAAAAAGTCAAGAACGCAGACCCCCAGGACGTCCATGAGTACGTTGGGAAGACAACATACGACAGTCCCTAAGTGGGCTGGATTGGAAAGAGGCCAGGAAAAAGACGGCGGATAGAACAGTGTGGCGTTCTCTCTGGAAAACCTCTACACCTCACGGTAGAAGAGGAGCCATTAAGTTAGTAAGTACGTTTTTCCAGTGTTCATTGATCTACAGCATGCATATGACAGGGTCTGGAGAAAAGGCCTTTTGATAAACATGAGAAAAACTGTAAAAGTAGTAAAGATGATCAAATGGATACGGGCCTTCTTTTCTGATCAACAGAACCATAGATACCAACTTTGCCGGTGTGACATCAAGTAAACGAACGCTGCAAGAAGTACTACCACAGATTTCTTATCTAAGCTGCACAGGTTTCCTCATCTATATAAACGATTTTACTAAAACTCTAAATTTGTCCAATTGTTTGCAGAATATTTCGCCACCTAGACCACGGGGATATATCCAATTTTGACAAATGCCAAGATCAACAGAGCGCTACACATAATTTCAGTATACTGCAAACTGTGGAAACTAAAGATTAATACACAGAAAACCGTACACAACATTTTCTTCCTTAGACATAAAAAAACAAAGAGATCCATTAATATCAAATTGAATGGGAAATTACTAGTAAAATAGGATACCTTAGTCAATGTGGGACTAGCAATGGACAAACAGTTAAAATTGGGCAGCCACATCTGTAATCTTAGAGTTAAAGCAGCCAAGCGATTAAACCTAATCAGTAAACTCGCTAGCACAAATTAGGCAACTGATAAACAAACTATTCGGCAACTATACCTCTGAGACATACGACCAGTGATGGACTCTAGCCTTCCCGTGGAGAACACTATAAGTATTAAAAACATCTCACCTATTGACCGTGTACAGAATCAAGCTCTCAGACTAACTTGTCGGTGTGGGGGTGAGGGTGGGGGAGGAAGTGATTAACACGTACAGCGGCGTGCGAGAG